>CM072884.1:14602698-15072698 GCA_037013685.1 Acridotheres tristis | reverse complement strand
TTCTCACCTGCAGCTGCAATTAAATGTCTTTGAGAGAGGTTTGGAGAGTTTATTGGAGAGCATTTCATTTCTCTTGCCTCAACACTACATGTCAAAGAAAATGTGTGTCCCTCTTTCTATGTTGACTTCAAGGTAAGCTGGACATGACTGGTTCAAACACATGGGGACATGATGATGGCTGCATTTGGTCAGATGTCTCTTACCCCATGCGTGGTGCACTCACTAAGGATGCTAATTCAGTGTCCTCTTTGTTTTCATATTGGTTTTATTTGGGTTCATGTTCAAAGAGATGAGGAATTTGATGAGTGGAGGGGTGATGCCTTGCTGGTCCCATGCACTATCCCAACAGGCTTCACACCATCAAACATTGGTTTCCTGCTAGAAAACACCACTCCAGTGGTCTGCAGCACACCCCACATATTACTATAGACAGTTTAACTTGGCCAAAACACACAAAGCAGTTCTATTGTCTTAGGGCCAGAGGGGCAACACCTGAGCCATGTGCTTTCTATGGGGTGTGCTCAAGACAGGGACAGCCCTGAGCACTGTGGACACTGGTCCATACCTTGGTCTCAGGGCCAGGGACACTCACTAGACTTTGTTATTTGGCAGTATAGACACGGCTAGGAATTCAGCTGCTGAGAGCTTGTGTGTCTCTTTGCATGGCCTTCACCCATGCCCAGCATTAACCACAGCTCACAGGTGAAGGTGCCTGGCTAAATCCACACCACTAGGTTATGCACAGTGAAAAAGTGCTGATGACTTGCCATCCACAGTTCAGAGGGCTTTTTTAAAAAATATTTTATTAGCAATAGCCTGGTCCTGTGGGCCAGTCTTGGTCAGCATGTGGTAGGTGCTCACCTGGAGCAGGTCTTTGGTTTGGGTTTGTTGTGAACTGAAATATGAATGCAGATGCAGACCCCTCCCTTAGAGAAATGCGATGGTGAAGACCATGAAAAGCTCTGCCCCACAAGCCCACGTTCTTTGACTTTTGATTCCACTTTGAAGTTCAAATAAAATTTAAAACTTGAAAGCAAACCTCATCCCAAAGCTTCCCAGAAGCAGCTTCACCAGTGCAGCCATAGAGAGGCCACAAGCTGTTTGCTTGGGGTGGGGTACCTTGCCCTGCTCCTTTGCTGACACTCAGAAGAGCTTCATTTGCATCTCAAATCCCAAGTCCAGATGTTCTTTGTTTGCCCAGAGTTTTGCTTTTTTGTTTGCAACCCTCTAGTAATGACATTACTATTCTCGTGGTCATCTTCATTGATACAGATCATATAATCATAGAGTAGTAGATGGTTTGGGTTGGAAGGGACCTTAAAGGTCATCCAGTTCCACACCCTGCCATGAGCAGGCACTTTCCACTAGACCAGGTTTCTCCAAGACACGTCCAACCTGGCATGGAACACTTCCAGAGATGGGACAGCCACAGCTGCTTTGGGCAACCTGTCCCAGGGTCTCACCACCCTCATGGCTAGGAATTTCTTCCCAATATTCCATCTAACCTTGCTCTCTGGCCATGGGAAAACATTCCCCTTTGTCCTGTCCCTCCAGGCCCTTGTAAATAATAGCCTCTCCATCTTTCTTGCAGGCTTGCTTCAGGTTCTGGAAGGCCACAGTTATGTCTCCCTGGAGCCTTCTCTTCTCCAGGCTGAACATCCCCAGCTCTCCCAGCCCGTCTCCAGAGAAGGGGTGCTCCATGGAGCATCTCCATGGGCTCCACTGGATTCTCTCCAGCAGCTCCATGTGCTTCTGATGTTGGATTTCAGGGCAGGAGGCAGCTCTGCAGGTGGGGTCTCACCCGAGTGGAGCAGAGGGGCAGAATCCACCTCACCCCTCCCACTCCCAGCCCCCCATCTGCCCAAGATGTGGGATCAACTCAGGATGTGTGAGTGAATGTCTCATATCTTTTATTGTGAGGATAAGTTTTGGTATCTTCAGCCATTACTTAAAGGTGTGTATTGGATGTACTGTGATCAGCACTTTCTGGCTTTCTAACTTGGCTGAAAAGCTCCCACAAAGAAAACAATCAGTTGGGAGTAAATAAGTATTGCCACACACCCCCAAACCAATTTATGATCCAGGTAGCCTTAAGACTTCTAAGTTTTAAGACTAAAACTAAGTAAAGTAAAGCAAAGTAAAGTAAAGTAAAGTAGAGTAAAGTAAAGACCACATGTGTTTTTTTTCAAACGTTTTATTTGGCATGTGTTCCTGGAAGACCAGGGCTCAGTGGTGGGGTTAGGAACTGACTAAACAAGACCTGCAGTCATGCTTAGGAGATTGCCAACATTTTTAAGGCTCTTCGAGAAAACACCAAACAAATTAGTTTGAAATTAAGTTGAAGATACTTTCTCAACGTTTTTCTTCCCACCAGAGGCAAAAATACATCACACAAGACTCTTGACCTTTTATTGTTCACTGATAGAAAGGTGGGGAACTCATTTGATGCTCACCCCTCTGAGTAAATCTGCCTCTAGTCTACCATGCAGTTTTAATATTAGTTCTAAAAAGATTCCAGGTACAGTTCTAGATACTGGAGGGATTTCAGAAATGCTTTTGTGCTGCATGCCAAAATGCTAAGAGCAGGGAGAGATTGTGTCATCAGTTTTCAGTCAAGCCCCTGTGTGCCTCTTTTTCTAAGCTGCCAGAAAAGTTACACATAAAATCATGAGCAAAGACTTTCCATACAACTTTAAAAATGGGATTTCTCTTTACAATGGCTGTAGGTGGTTTGGGGTGTTCTGATGAAGGGCCTGGTTCTGTCTGGCTTCATATGACGGTGGCAAGAGGAGGAATATACTTTTGCTTGGCTTAGCTTGCACATTTGCTCTATTTTACACCAAATTTGACCATCATATTTTACAATTCCACTCCAAGCAGGAAATCTAGACTATGGATCAGTGACTGTCTTAATTTTTATTGACAAATCATGATCTTTATTGGTGGAATTATGAGCTAGCTGGATCTTACCGTTTTTGTGTAATGAGGCCAATATATTGCTACCAGCGTGGTGTTTTAAATTTAATGTAACAAAGAACAAAGGTAGCTTTCTTCGTGCTTTCCCTCTCCCTCTCCCTCTCCCTCTCCCTCTCCCTCTCCCTCTCCCTCTCCCTCTCCCTCTCCCTCTCCCTCTCCCTCTCCCTCTCCCTCTCCCTCTCCCTTTCTCTTTTCTTCTTTCCTTTTTTTCTTCTCCTTTTCCCCCCACTCTTGTTCTTTTCCCTTCCTTTCTTCCTTTTTAGTTTTGCTTTTTCCAAAACAGAGACGCAAATTTCCAGAATTCTCCTGCAGTGCTGGTGGTTATGCTAGTGTGAAATGGGAAAGGCTTATTCCAGACCCCTGCAGAGCAGTGGTTTGGTAGGGATTGCACTGTCCATCACCTTCAGAGGAAGGAGAGTCAGCTGAATTAGACATCCACTTCCTTGAATGCTGGAGAAGGGTGAAGCAGATAGAACCTTTTGTGGGCAAGGTTTCATGGTTAGGGTTGGATGAGACCAGCCATCACCCAAAACACAGCAGCTTCCAGCCAAAATGCCAGTTCTGACCTCAGCTCCAGAGCTCCCAATTGCCCTTTGGAGCGTCTTCTCTCCCTCCACTGACTATGGAAATTCCAAACCATCTTAGACAATTACTCTAAGTGCTTTAGATTATCTAAGGAACCACTGTTCCTTTATCTCCACCCAGGTTCTGTTGGAATCCAAACAGTAAAGTCAAAGAGAGGAGTATGGATATGAGGTGAAATCACGTGCTTCGGAACAAATTATTTAGCAGGGATAAGCTCCGGCAAGATTTTGTGTTTCACTTTCAAGAAGTTTCAAACAAACAAACAAACAAACAAACAAAACACCACCCTTTTGGCTATTTTTTAGGTTTTTTTTCAAGATGGGAGTGATCACAATGATATGCAAAGGATGAGAAGGATCAGGCCCATGGTGCTGCCAGAGGTGGTGCCCCAGCCAGAGGAGCACATCTGGCTTCTCAGATCCTGGGATGGGTTGGCAGCACGAGGAGCATGAGCCACACTTTATCTGTAAGCAGTGCAGTGTTAGAGTGGTGTCACTGCAGCACAATAAACACTGAGTCCCATGATACCACTTTTACAGTCTCCATGCAAACCAAAGCCTTGCTTTAATATTACTTGCACTTAATCTTCAGTTTGTAATATTTATTTAATTCCTTCTTGTTAAGAACCCCAGAGGAAGGATAGGCGAGTCTAACCTCTCCTGGATTGCAGTTCTAAACTATTAATCTGTCATGTCAGCATTCTTTATTAATACTGTTTTCCTGTGTACAGTTGGTGGAATACATCATAAGTCACTTACCATCTGCTGTGTAACTGTGTTGTAAAGTGTCTTTCTTCCATAGATTATTGCTTTGATAGATTAGAGTTTTGTGCAGTCATGATACCTCATCCCATCAATTTTAAGCTCTCAGGAGGATGTTCATGGCTGAAGTATCTGATCATTGCAAAAGTCTTTAACAGCCTCTCACTGTGTCCCTGCAGGCTGGGGAGTGCTATTAGGCTTGCTTTCCAGATGAGAACACGTGTCCAGGTTTTGTGCTGCATTGCTCTAATGAAGTGTGCTTTCTCCTTCTCTTCCACCCCTTCCATCCCAGGCAAAGGGGAGAGGTCTAGGAGGGAACATCCTTTTCTCCAGACTGAACTGGGGATGGATCTGGGGTTGGAGGCTTTCCCAGGAGTCCCTTGTAGCATCCTAGGCACTGAGCCATCCTTTGGATCCTGAACGCTCTACACCATCAGCTTTTACACACAGAGCTGCATGAGTGCCAGGGGGGACCTACAGACCATCGAAGAGAGCAGCAGCACCCATGGAAGAAAACCTCACTGCTGCTATCAGAATCCACCTCACACTGATTTAGCTGTGTTTAAACCTGGGTGCTTAAGTGTAAACAATGATGTTGAGATTAAAAAATTCAGATACAGGGATGCACTACATCAGAAAGGGTTTATTTCCAGGCTAGAGAAGATGTCTAAAAAAGGTGGGCTGAACTGGAACTGTGCTTGCTCCATCCCACCATAACTGCAAGACAGTGTCACTCCCTTTCATCCGGCCTTTTCTCTTCAGCATTTCAGAGATGGGGAATCTGTGGGCAGCTGATACATCACTGGTTCCCATTCTGCCTTCCCTGATGCAGTGTGTCCCCATGGCAGATATTTTTTCCCCCCAGTAAATCCTTGTCCATGAGTCAGCTGTGTCTGTGCTGTGCTCAGGAGCTGCAGCATGAGTGCTATGAAGGGCAGCTGGGGAGGCTCCATCTGGATAAAAGGAGGCTCCTGGGGGAATTTCTCACTCTCTACAACTCCCCGAAAGGAAGGTGGGGCCAGATGGGGACCCTGCTCCCAGGCAACAAGAAATAGAAAGGAAGAAACAGCCTCAAGTTGTGTCAGGGGAGATTTGAGTTAGATAAGAGAGAAAACTTCTTCCCCAAAAGGGCTCTGAAGCCCTGGCACAGGCTGCCCAGGGCAGTGTGAGAGTCCCCACCCCTGGAGGGATTTAAAAGCTGTATTGGATTCAATGTCCCTAAAGCTCTTTTCCAGCCTAAATGACTCTGTGGTTCTGCTGAGTTCTCCCTTAGTTTCTCCTGAGGACACTACTGAAAAGCTTTCTGATCTGGTGGAGCATATGAGCCACGGACTGGGTGAGTTTGGCCCCAGGTTTTCTGGAGACCAGTGGTTTCTGGTGGGTTGCAGCTGCTGTCAGGTCCAAAAACAACCTGAACTTAAGAGGTGTTTCTGGGAAAACTCAGTCTCTCTGGAGCGAGGCTTAGGATTGATCAAAGACCTGATTGAGTGGGATGTAGAATAAGGGGTTCAAGATACTTTAGAGTGACAAATCTGTTAAAGCTTAATAAGTGCGAGGTTTTAAATGAATATATGCATTAAATGCACTAAGAAATTCAGTGTGAAGAGGAACAGATCAAGCATGAAATACCCATGAGGATGTGGAATAAAGATGCCAATCAAAGGAATAAGGGATATCAGCCTGTAGCCCAAGAGAAACTGAGGAGATCGTGGCAGTTGGGATGTGACATTGCCGAGCTGGATTTTCCTGCATTTTGGCTCCCAGATATCCTCAAAGTGGGCCAGCCCTTCTTTCTACCCCTAAGGACTCATCTCCCACACCTTGGCATGCCCAACACCCCAAAGCACTCATGCACCTGAAAGCAGTTCAGCATCCTCAGGGTTAAATCAGATTTAGTATCCAAGACCTGGCAGCTGAATTTTAGCCCAGCATGAGTTTTTTTATGATCAAATTATAGACCCAATGAAAAGAAAAACCACAACCCCCTAGCCCCATCCCCCCTCCCCAAAAATCCAATCTGAGGTTTAAAGCTCAGGTTTATGTACAGAATCATGATTGGAGTAGCAGGAACAGCATCACTGTAACAGAGTTGTGAACTGGTACTGTCCTGTGGGGGAAGAAAGGAAAGGAAAGGAAAGGAAAGGAAAGGAAAGGAAAGGAAAGGAAAGGAAAGGAAAGGAAAGGAAAGGAAAGGAAAGGAAAGGAAAGGAAAGGAAAGGAAAGGAAAGGAAAGGAAAGGAAAGGAAAGGAAAGGAAAGGAAAGGAAAAGGAAAGGAAAGGAAAGGAAAGGAAAGGAAAGGAAAGGAAAGGAAAGGAAAGGAAAGGAAAGGAAAGGAAAGGAAAGGAAAGGAAAGGAAAGGAAAGGAAAGGAAAGGAAAGGTGCACTTGGTATGCTCAAAAGCCTGAGGAAGTGGATTCCATGACTGGATGGGAAAAGGGCTACTTGCCAAGATGAACTTTCAAAGATTAAATATTCACCCTGGTGAAAACTGCATCCATGGTGTCTCTGCACACCCATGCTAGGGAAGGTGAGATGCTGAACCAGCCCCTCTGCAGGGCTCACCATGACTCTTTGCACCCTGAGATGGGAAAAATTAAGCACATCCATTTCCAGGATGAACAGCTGTCTTTATGTGGAAAAACTCAAATTATATAGGGCAAAGCAATGCTGGATTGCAATAATTTTTCATAATGTGGTTTTATTAAGGTGGAGGTGCAGCCTTTTCCAACATTAAGTAAGAAAAGAAGTAGTAAAGCTTCTGGATCTCAGCTCTGTTATTATCTGGCCATAAAGGGAGGCAAAACATTTTTGAGTTTCTTGCAAATCCCAGCTCCTGAACTGCCACTTTAAACCCTGAGTTTGCAGTAAGTTTGGTCCATTGTCTCCAGGACCTCTTAAAAAGGCAAAGGAGAAATTATGTTTGGCTCCAGGAGAAAGTGAGAGCTGAGAATGAGACAATAAAGCAAAAATGGTCACATTTTATTGCCTTACTCACCCATGGTTTCTTTAGAATGGTATGACTTATGGAAGCTTTGATTTACACTGGTGCAAGTTTTATCTGCTGCTGTCTTGGCCAGTTCATTCTTAATACTGAGACCTACGGGCCTCTGCTGACTTTCTTGGTTAAATAAATTAAGGGAAATATAAACGTTAATGGAAGTCAATTTATGGCTAGATTGGAGCATTGTCTCTTACAGCGTGGGTCCAATCCAAAGCCCATTAATCCACAGCTTACTGACATCACTGCATCAGGCCCTATCTTTGGGCTTTTCCTTCTCACTATGAAAGGAACAGTTAAAATTAATTTTAAAGGAGATTATATTATCCTTCAAAAGCCGTCCTGCACAAGACTTTCAACCCTTGTCACCTCTGGGGAGGCAAAGCATTTGGGATGTTTTAGTGGCTGTTGTTTGAAGGCTGAAGATATTCCTCCCACAGTGATGCCTCCCCCCCTTTTCCTCTCTGTGCCAACCATCCCACCCTTTAAATATCTCCTCTTGAAGCATTTTGCAATGCATCACATGCCATTTATGGCCAAACACATTTTTGGCTCTTCTGTATGATACAGAACCTACTTCCAGCTCTTCAGGCACTTTCTCAGATTATTTCTTGCCAAAATTTTACTTTTTTGGCCTGGTTGAATGAAAGAAAGCTTTCTGTGCTTTTATTTTTATTATTTTTATTTTGTAATTATTGTTTATTCAGAGATGCCTTCTGCCACATATATCTCTGCCAGCAGCAAAACTGCTGGCTTGCCATTGCAGTGTCTGCCTTGATGTGCTCTGATATACTCCTTCCCTGGCTCACCTTCTCCAGTTTAAAAAAAAAGAACCACCAAAACAAGCAAGAAAATAAAACAACAACCAAAGAACATTGCATGCACTTTTTATGCTGAAGGAAAAAAGAGAAGAAGACAGAAGAACAGGGAAGTACAAAATGTTTAAAAAGTGTAAAAATGCAGGAGTTGTCCCACAGGTATTAGGATGAGTCAGTAAATAGAGCCAGTACATTTTCACACGGAAGTAGCAAGTTCAGGGTTGTTCTTGTAGCAAAATTCTCACTGTTATCACAGCTGTGGGAGGGATAAACAGAGGGAGAAGGAGAAGTAGCTCCTCAATGAATTTGAATTATTGTAGTTTATCAAGGCTGTGGCTTTTCACAACTGATCATGTCCTGTTGGTATTAGTAGAACTTTCCCCCTGAGCCAGTCAGGGATTCAGAAACTGAAGGACAAGAAGAAAGCATTGGGTTAGATCTCTGCTCTGGAGAGGGACAGGGAGTATATCCCAAAATGGTTAAAGCCTAGAGGCCTCAGCTTCTGTGTGAATGTATCCCTTGGGATGACATCTAAATTTCCTGGGTTTATGGCAGGGTGGTCCTTCCCAGCAGTGGCTGTTAAAGCATTTTCACACCCATGAGCTGTGGCTGTGTCAGGTTAGGCAGCTTTACCAATCCAGCAGATTGGATTAATTCCCAGAGGTCTGATGCCTTTGTGTCCGTGTTTAAATACTATTTACCAGCAGTTCAAGGGAGGTGATTCTGCCCCTCTACTTGGTTCTGGTGAGACCCCACCTGCAAAGCTGCTTCCAGATCTAGAGACCCCAACATCAGAAGGATGCAAAGCTGCCAGAGTGAGTGGAGAGGAAGCTGTGAAGATGCTGTGGGGACACCTCTTTGTTGTCTTTTTTGTACTTAAAGAGGGCTTATAAAAGTTTTGAAGAGTGATTTTTAGCATGAGCAGATAGTGATAGGAGAAGGAAAAACTCTTTTAAACTGAAAGAGGGTAGATTTAGATCAGACATTTTCAAGAAATTATTTACTCTGGGGATAGTATGCTGTTTGGTTGTATTATTTCTTACTGAATTTAGCATAACAATCTTCACTTGCAGGGAAATGTTAGGCAGGTGGGGTGGAATGTCCCCTGTAGGACTCGTGTCCCAAGCCTCTGAGAGTTGATGAAGCAGCATTATAACCCCAGCTAAGTCATGCCAGTATGACCACCCTCTGTCAGGCACATCCTCTAGAGACATCCAGACTTCTGCTTAGCTCACAGGGGTTGGTGAGGACAAGGGATGGACATGGGATCAGTAGGGACAATTCTGTGTTCTCTCGTCAGGCTTTTGTGGCCCCTCCACATTGCAGCTCAACTTCCATGTCCATCAGCACTGGTGGCTGTGAGGATATGCCCAAGTAAGGTGGCTCAAACAAGACCCCATTTCTTTTCCCCACATTTCACCTTAATGAACTTGCTGTAGTTATGCTGACAAGCACTTGGCTCTGTGAACAAAGTGACACATGGCTTTCAAATACACCTTATATGTGGCTGAGGAGAGAAAAAGCTTCATAAACCTTTACCCCACAGAGTTCCTCACTTAAAATATCTTCATGAACATTTTTTTCTGTAGATTCCATACAATTAAGTGAATGAGTAGCAGCCTTTGTTATTCAAGAGTGATGATACCAGGCAGCAAAAGGAACAAATGCCTGCCTAAGATTTTGTGTCAGCCTATAATTAATCCTTGAAATGGCTCTGAAATAAAATTCAAGTAACTCAGTGCTGAGTCAGGCCATGAATCCATATTACAACCTTAAAAGTGCACTACTTTGCTCAGCACCTATTTCACAATGTTTTTATGATGAACATACCCCAATATGGAAAACAAACCCAAACCTGTTTGTAGGTAAACAGAAAACCTAACAGAACCATAAGGTTGAAACAGAAATCACATCAGGATTACAGAGAAATTACTCATGGGAAAAGACAATCACTGCTGTCAACAAAAAGGATTAATCTCAGGTGTGTTCCTGGCAGTTTAGGATAAGAGCATAACAACCAAGCCTGGGTGCTTCTAGGAAAGGATGAAAGGTTTTCATAGCATCCTCTTAAAGATCGTTATTTAGTGAAATCAATTGAAAAGGAAGATAACTCAGGCTGGATATCTCAAAAATGTCTTAAGCATCTCTTAAAGAATGCCTGCATAAATCAGAAACTGTGTTTTTGTGTGCTAGTCTCCCAGCAGTGCAAGTAGATGAGGAACTCTGGGTACCCACTGTTGTGTCCCAGTGGGGAGAAAATGGCACCTGGAGTATTAGCAGGGAGTAAATGGGACATGGATGCTTGAAAAGGAGACCCCCACTTGAGCTGTACAGATTTTCTTCAAAATTTATATTTCCAAGTCAGCAAAGGATTGAGCGAGATAGATGCATGAATTGACTCCTGTGAAAAGAAAAGAAGATTTTGGGTAAAAACATAAAAGTCTGGTGTTGTCTATGGTTTATGGTTACATATCCCAGGGTACATTTGAGAGAAGTTTTCCTTGCCCAAATTGTTCCAGTCTGAGTTTCAAAGAATGGTACCTTCTTTGCTACCTTCTCTGCTGCCTTGCCAGCTCTTGTCAAGCTAGGTCATAAGGTGATCATGCCATTAATCTGCTTGCTGTCCAAAGTTTCCATCAAAAAGCAGCTTTTCTCACAGTTGCAAACAGAAATACTTGGCTGAGCTGGGGCACTGTGAGTTGCTTTGAGATCCTTCCCCAGTCTGGGGGTCGTGCATTCTCTGCTCGAGACCACGGACTGCAGCTAACCAAGGTGACCCATGGCCCATCTCAGTCTTGCTTTGCTTTGCCTAGAAATGCCTAAAAATGTGTCATAGGACCATAGAATCACTGAATCATGTGGGTTGGGAAAGATCTGTAAAATCAAGAAGTCCAATGGTTCTCCCAGCACTGGAAGCTCACCGCTAACCCATGTCCCCAAGTGCCACATCCACACATCTGTTAAATCCCTCCAGGGATGGGGACTCCACCACTGCCCTGGGCAGCCAGGGGTGGGGCTTGGCAACCATTTTGAGGAAAAAACTTTTCCTAATCCCCAATCTAAACTTTCTCTGACACAACTCGAGGCCATTTCCTCTTGTTCTATTGCTTGTTGCCTGGGAGAAGAATGTCCTTTCAGTAGGGAGATTGGGTCTGGATCTTCAGAAATGTTCAGCCCCTTTGGTCACAGATGGGTTTGCAGAGATGTTCAGCTTCCACTTAGGCTACAGAAATCTCATTTTTGAAGCATTGGAAGCTTTGGAATATCTGCTTAGGTGATACAGTAGCAGGGATGGCTGCCTTAAGCCCTGCAAAAAGTCCACCCTCTTTTTTGGAAGTCAGTCTTGCCTAAAAACCTCTCCAAAAGCCCTTTGGGTAACCTGGCCCCCATGCTGCCTTGCATGAGATCGTCCCAAGACCCACAACTCAGAGCAAAATCTGGCACAGCTTTCTCCTGCTCCCTGCTTCAAATCACAGAGTCAGAATGAATGTTGGGATCAGAGACAAGAACAAAATTGGGCAGAAGCAGGCATGTTTAACAAATATCTTGCTTATGATGAGGTGCTTGTACTCTCAGCCAGCAGCTGCAAAGCAGGGACCATAATGAAAGGCACCCCCTTGAACATTTTACATTGTTCCTCCTATTCTAAAAAGACTATTTAGGCATTTTATCCTTTCCAGTTGGTGTCATTCTGTGCACTCTTGCAAATCACTGCTATTAATTATGTACCCACAGCTAAGCCCCCCTGCAAGGAGGACTCCAGCAAAGGAGGGGTTACTGGACTTCTTCAGGGAAGGGAAAGCACTCCTCCACCCTGAAGAGACCATTCAGCTTTGGAGAGAGGAGCTGACAGCTGGATTTTATTAGCCTTTTAAAAGCAGTGCTGGGGTAGGTGTGGGACCTTTGGTCTGGAAGAGAAGCCTTTTCTGGTCAGTCCCAGGGGTGGAAGGTCAGGCTTACATGGCCTCCAGCCAAAAGCCACAAAAATCCAGAAATTGCTTTGAATTTTCTCTGGCTGGTGATGGGAGCTGGGCTGGTGCAGTGGGACAAGAATTGGTCACTGCTGTGGCTTGGACTGGGCACTCCTACAGCATAGGTGGTGAGTGGTAATATTAAAGGCAAGGAGAGGGAGACAAAACCCGCTAAATTTTGGGAAAATGGATTGTGGCCACGCCTTTACAGGCAGGTAATTGGGATGCTACTGCCCAAAAATGTCTGCTATGCAAAGGTTTGGCTACTGCAAGAAGAACCATGAAGCTTTTGCCTCCCTCTGAGTGCAACATCTTGGGACAAAAACCTTTGTGTTATTTATCTTAGAGCTGGCAGGCGTTGCTGAGGCACAGCCAGAGCTGCACCCCCTCCACACACAATGAAGTGTGGCTGTGATAAATGCTCACACATCTCCCCTCTGCACCTGCAGGGACACTCCTTGGCATCCCAGTCCCTGCTGGGTCCCTGCCAAAATGTATTCTTTATTAACCCACTGCCTGGTTTCAGAACAACCTCATGTTTAAAAAAATAAAAATCATGTATCAGAAGCTATGGTTCTCTTCCCAGAGATGTGGCACTTCTCCCTGGCTGCAAGATTAATCTTGTACCAATGTATTTGCCCCTCAGAAGTATCAATGCCTGCTATGAGGCAGTCCAAAGGAATGACTCCTCAATTATGTTCCCTAGTCCTGATTTAATTTGGAATAACTTCACTTTCGGAGTCCTTACTTTTACATATATGCTCCTTCTCCCCAGCATTTTGCAAATTATTTTAGCATCAAACAGTCTTTGCTTGTTTTCCCTGTCAGAAAATATAGTATGTGGGTGAATACTCAAAATTCATATGATAATAATGTAGCTTATTTCTAGTAGGTGGCAGAGTCTTTTAAAAAAATGTCCCTATCAGTGCTTGAAATTGAAACTTAGGAAACCAGTGAAAAACTTGTATCTGCTCAAACCAGTAAATAGGGTCAAGGGCACAAAAGTGGTCACTGACCTGTAATGTATTATACATCATTTCTCACCTAAAAAACACACTCACTAAAGTCAATGCAGGGCTTGGGGATTTAAGAAAGATGTTTCCTGATGCAGAGTGTGGGTAATGGAGCTTAGTTTTCCATTCCAGATGTGCTTTGGGACAGTAAATGGTTGCTAGCTCAAAGTTATTTATATTTGTGTCTCAAGATGGCCAGAATACTTGTTTAAAATGTAGGAATAGCATCCTGTCACATACTCTGGCACCTTCCAGCCATTGGTTCCAGGTAAATAATTTTTAAAAAATTCATTGGGAGCATTTATCCATGGCTCCTTTGGCTGCCACATGAAGAACACAGAGTAATGCTGAGTGAAATGCTACCCTAACTCCTTTGGGAGTATGATAACTTTTGTAGCTCATCCATAGCACACAGCATCTTGAAACTCACTGATAAAACTGTAATACCACACCCCACAATAGACATAATTGTATTGTATTATTAAATATTTGGGGAGTGCCATGACTTGGCACACTGCTGTAGAGATTTTTTAAATGAAGGGGCATGGGCCTCTGCTCCAACAGAGTTTGCAGCTTGGTCCTGGATCTCCAGATGTATAATGTTATCCTGAGTCATCCATGGAGGGTCTTCTCCTGTGGCACGGATGGAAGAAGAGAGAGTGAGGAGATGCACACATAAAAACAAATGATGAATGGAATGTTGCTGAAGGCTGCCTGGGTGGTCCCAGGGCATTAGTGACAGAATATGCCTTTTTTGTGTCTGTGTGGTTGGTTGAAATCCAGTTGAGTTCAGCACCTGTGTGGTGTCTTGCTCTCTATGGCAGAGTTATGGTTTATCTGGCATGAGTCTGGGAAGGCCTGCAATAGACTTAGGACTTTGGCAAGGGATTGCAGGACTCCCTGAGTGAGAGTCACTCCTGCTGAGTTACATCTGAAGTCAGGGACAGGTGTAGCTGAAGTCTGGGTGCAGGGAATCTCATCTGTGCTGTCCATGGTAGCTTTTAAGACTGATGTCAGTCTCCTAAGGCTCAGGGGAGACCTTATCACTGTCTACAACTGCCTGAAAAGACACTGTAGGGAGGTGGGGGTCAGTCTTTTCTCTGAGATAACAAGCAATAAGACCAGAAAAATAGAATCAAGTTTCATCATGGGAGGTTAAGATTGGATGTTACAAGAAATTTCTTCCCCTAAAGGGCTGTTTAGCCCTGGCACAGGCTGCCCAAGGCAGTGGTGGAGTCCCAGTCCCTGAGGGATTTAAAAACTGTGGGGATGTGGCACTTGGGGACATGGGCAAGTGGTGGGCTTGGCAGTGCTGGGGGAATGCTTGAACTTGGTGATCTTGTAGGGCTTTTCCAATCTAAACAATTCTATGATTCTGTGTCCCAACTCCATAGACACCCTCATAAACCCTGTAAGGACTTGCTGGTAGATTTGGAGAAGTCTTCACGTTTTGGTGGTTACCTGGTGCAAGAGGTGACAACAAAGCCTTATTTTCCAGTTCAGTTATCTTTCTGACATGATAATGAATTTCTTACAGCACCCCAAGCATATTTCTAAAGATTAGCAAGAGGATGATTTTCTGAACACTTAATCTGATAACTGGGTCAATTAGGAAATGCAATCCAGAAAATCTCATCCAGCTGCCTCCCCTTCTATTAATGGATGGATACAGCTACACTCTATGTAAAATCTTCCTTTGCAGTCTGCAAAGCCAAAGAGGGTTGTTTGCTCAACATCCACTTACTTCCCCAGGGCTTAAATGCCAATGGAAAGCCTCAGCTCTGGTTTGTTAATTGTCACACTTGTGTGACCGTTGTGTTTTAGGAAAATCACATGGAAAATGGTGAATTCATTGTCTCCTGCTGTTGAAAAGGGTAATGGCTTTGACCCACAGAAGCAGTAGAGAAGGTAATGACTGCTAAACTTTTAGATGTAGGTTGCTGGTTCAGCACCCAGGTCCTGTGAAATAAACCCTCACATGCACAGCTTGGCAGCTCCCCATCTCCTGAGTGCCCCAAAAACAGCCATGCTTTGCCACCAGACCCTCACCCCAACGTGTGCACAAGGAGCAGGAGACAAAAACTGCAACAATTCAACAATGGGCTTCCTTGATTCATCAAAGCACTCAGAACACAGCACGTCACATAAAGGGTATTTAAATATGTGCTGAAATATTTTGGCATATCAAGCCTGGGGGCTTGACTGTGCACTAAAGTTTCTCAGATTAAAAGTTTGGAATGGTTTTAAACTTCCCAAGGCTCTTCCTGAGTAACTCCCTGTATGCATGTGGATAGTGCAGAGCATATTTATCCTATATCCTTTATGTATGCATCCTTCTGGTTTCTTACTCTTTGTCCCACCTTTTCCCTTGTATCTCCTATGTCCTTCTGCCTTGATGAACACATGTACAAGCAGCTCCCATGGACACTGCAATGAGTAGATGCTTGTACTCCAGTGCCATTTTTTAAATGATTCCTTCACATGTCAGACATGGTACAGAGGTGGCTCTGGCAGTGCTGGACTCAATGATCTTATAGGGATTTTCTAACCCTAATGATTCCGTGATTCTGAGCCTTAACAAACCACACAGATTGGAACCATCTCCTTCTTTCCATGTTCCTCCTCCACACCATCACCTCTCAGCACCAATATTAGGACCATGAAGATCCTATGGTAGAACTGATCTAGCTCTGTTGTTTGCACAGTTCTGAGCACAGCAGGTGCCTACTGCATAATCATGAGTATTACAACTGGCACAACTTACTATTTCTACTCCTATTGACTAATAGCAACTGCACTTTCCCTACTGCCCTTTAAAGATTAAGGCAACTTGGAAAAATGCTCTGATTTCTGTATAAATAGCCTTTGCCCAGCAAGTCAGACTGCCATAGATATACCAAGCAATTTCCCCATGTAAATAAGTCCTCCTTGGACAGCCCTGACAAAACCTCCTCCTCATAGGTACACATTTTTGGGGGTCAGTGGGATGGGAGATGGGCCAGGGAAATGGAAGTTTGGAGCAGTTTGAGTACTTCTGGGCAACTGTCACACAAAGAAAAATGGACATACTGTGCAAAGCTGCTGGCAAAACCTGGTCTTAAACAAATAATATAGTGGCTTTGGGAATTTGGGATTGTGTGTACAGGGTTCTTTGCAGTTCACACAGGACCTTTTATGACTTGTGTATATGAATGCAATCAGCACAGGGACACAGAATATAAAAAAAATATCCTATATAAATAGCTATCCTGAAAATAGACTGTAAGGAAACTGTTCTGAGTCTCTTGATCCAGGGACTAAAGCATTTATTCTCTCCTTTCAACTGAAACCCACAATTAAACCAAATGAAAAAAATTACACAAGTACTTTTGCAACCAGAGCCCATAGCTGAAAGATATCTTAAATTCAGACTCATGAGGCCTTATGTTCAGAAGCCAGTTGTGCTTTTCTTCCTTACAGGGTTTTTATCTTAATATTGTTTCTTCTATTTTTTTTTCCTTTTCCTTTTACTTCCCTTCTTTCCCCTTTCTTTTCTTTGTCTTTTTTTGTTGTTTTTCTTTTCTTTTTCTTTTTCTTTTCCCCTTTCATTTTTCTCCTTCTTTTTCCTTTATATTTCCCCCCTTATTTTCATTTTTCCTTTTCCTATTTATTAACCTCTTTTATTTTTTCATTTTTGCTTTTATCCTTTTGACTTTCTCTTCTTTTTTCTTCCCCCCTCCTTTTCCCTTTTCTTTTTCTTTTTCCTATTTTCTTTTAATTTTTTACTTTTATTTTTCTTTTCTCATTTTTGTTTCTCCTTTTCTTTTTTTTACCTTTCCTCTTTTCTTGTATGCATTTTTTTTACTCCCTTTTCTCCTTTTCCTTTTTTCTCTTCTTTCTCTTCTCTTCTCTTCTCTTCTCTTCTCTTCTCTTCTCTTCTCTTCTCTTCTCTTCTCTTCTCTTCTCTTCTCTTCTCTTCTCTTCTCTTCTCTTCTCTTCTCTTCTCTTCTCTTCTCTTCTCGTTTTCCTCCCCCTTTCTCTTTCTCTAGCAGGCAATCACCGAAACCGATCTGAAAGCAAAAACCAGACCTCGACATTTGCGCCGATTGCAGACAGATCAGAGAAGAGGCTGTGGAACCTGCAGGCTGACAGCAGGATGTGGTGAGGTACGACACGAGCGAGGACTACCCCTTACCCCCACCGGAGAACCAAATTTCCGAATTTGTGACAAGCATCCCTGTCCTTTTCCTGGAGAGCGGAGCGCCCTCGGGAGCGCTCGCGTTCCGGCGCAAACACTAACCCGCTGTTTTTGCTGCTAATCACCGCTAATCAATAATTAGTCATTGCAATAACACCCCTGAGCCCCGCCGGGTCCCCGCCACCCCCGGGGGCGTCCCGTGCTCTCCCGGCCCCGCTCCCGAGGGGCTGTGCCGGGATGGGGATCGGGATGGGGATGGGGATGGGGATGCACGGAGCCCCGCGGGGCCCCGGCCCTGCCCGCGGGGGCATCGGCGGGGCTCGGAGCCTTTTGTTATGCTAATCCGAGCTGACATCACTCCGCATATCAAAGCCGAGGGGGCCGCATATAAGGCGGCTCCGGGGGCCGCCCCGGCAGAGCGGCCCCGGTCCCCGCGCAGCCCGGCCCGGGCGGAGGTAAGCGGGGACCGCAGCGGGTCCGGGAGAGGTGGGAAGGGGACAGAGGAGCCCCAGGGAACGCCGAAGGTGCGGGACTGGCAGAGAACTGGGGTTTGCGAGGCGTGGAAAGAATTGCAAGGAGAGGGGATGCATCCCGGAGGATGCATGGGAGGAGGAAGACGCCGCGGGGTTCGAACGGAGAGAGGATTCCCAGAGGCTGCAAAGCAACCAGCGGAGATGGCAGGGAGAGAAGCGGCTTGGAGACTGCAAGGGAAAAGGGAGAGCCGGGAGGATGCATGGGGTAGGGAGAACCGAGGGAATGCAAGAGAGGCTTGGAGACTGCAAGGGAAAGGGGATACCCGGGGGAATGCAAGGAAGGAAGAGACTCGGAGGCTGAATTAAGAGAGCCGGCGAGGGGAAGCGTGAGTGCAGGAGAGAGGGGAGGACCCAGGAGAGAAGGAGACCCAGAGCGAGGAGAGACCCGTTCCCGATGAGCTGCAGGGGAGAGGAGACACCCAAGAGCTGGAAGGGAGACTGGAGACCCAGGAGCTGAAGGCAGAGTCCAAGTGGACTGCAAATGTGCAGGGCAATGCAAGGAGCTGCAGAGGAGAGAGGAGTCCTGGAGGCTGAAGGGAAGCGGGGACACCCGGGGGGAGAAGGGAGATCCCGAAGGCAGCAAGGGAGTGGTGAGACCCGGCAGCTGGAATCAGCTCCACCACCCTCTATTCCATTTCTCTGCTCCCACTCCTCACTGCAGGTCATCTGGGGATGTGCTACCCCTAAACCTGGCTGCTGTGCTCCTGGAGAGAGCTGCGGGCTGGCAGCAGAGTCAGGTGGATGTCTTTGTTTCCTGGATGGGAAAACTGGAAAAAATGTGAGCTGGATACTCACAGGTTTATGTACAGTTAAAATTGCCTGTTCCCATGCCTGAATCCAGAGTCTTGGAGGTGTCTGATGGGAGTGTTTTCTGTGTGCCAGAGCCTTGAGGTGAAGAAAAAACAAGAGAGCTTTGAGTTAAAAACAGCTCCTGTTTTTAGGAGTCCACAGGCCACTTGCTGTTGGTTTGATCAGTGACCCAGAGCTCACCAGAGCTGTAAACATCACATCTGCCCCCAAGTGTGTCCCTCCCATCCCCTTGCAAATTGCTCTTGCAAATGTAATCTGTGCTGGACTGAGTGGAAAAAGGCATAATTACCTCTCCAAATAAAAGGGGTGCGATTGCAAGCAAAGCTCACGGTTCTTTGGGTAGCTATGAGGGAATTAGATAATTTCTCTTCCTCTCCAGGGATTGGAAAAAACCCCAAATGGTGACATTTTCAAGGCGGGGAGGAGGGGAAATAGAGAATGGTGTTGAGTGCTCAGGTTTAGTGAGAGCATTTCAGACCATCTGAGACATTTTACACCCGATTCTTGTGTTGTCCAGCAGTACACAGGAGTGAGATAAGAGGGTTTGAAATATCTAAATAGACACTGAAAGGCATGGGCAGGATTAAGGGTTGAAGGTTTCCAGTGTGCTTGCAGAGCGGTGGGAAGAAAAGAGCTCCCAAAGATTAAAAGATACAGAAATACTCTGAAACAAGAAGCATGTATGCTTGGATGCTCGTGGGACCACTGCCTTTAAGGGACACATCAAACCCAAATCCAAGTGGGTATTAAAGAAAAACAATCCATGGCAATGAAATCCTGCCTCCCTTGTAGGCAGTCAGTTCTGTCTCGGACTTCAAGGGAGCCAGGAACTCGCCCCTAGAGGTTATTAAAATCCTTTGTAATAACAGCACTTCTCTAGTAACCCTTTACGCCAGGAGTGGGGTTGGGATAGCCAAAAAGCAGCCTGAATAGAAAAATATGCTGCAGATGGCAGAGAATACACTCAGAAATATTCATTCCCCCCAGCCCATTTGCTCCCCAAATGGGGATATTTAGGCAGAAAGCTGCAGCTGGGCAAATCCAGGGCTGGGGATCAGGTAGGATACCCTTTTTCCAGGGTAAGAGGTTTCCCAAAGTGAAGCTGACTGCTCCAGCCATTCCCAGTCCCTTCCCAAACCCGTTTGAGGGGGTGATGTGGGGGGATGCCCAGTTACAGTTTGGGCATGCCTGTGTGCTGTGCGATGGGTTTTGAGACTCCAGAGGTGCAATGTGGTGGGCAGGTTTTTCTGTTTATTTTACTGTTGTCTTTCTCATGGGATGGGAAACCACTGCAAAGACCACAAAAAGCAGCCTGGAGCGGTGTCTGAAGTGAATAACTGAAGGGAAACCCATTTACTGCTATTAATACTGCTGCTAAAATAAGCAAGCCATGCCCTGGAGACAGAGAGGACCCCTCTCAAGATTTAAGTCCTGCACCTGGTTTGTTTATCTGTTTGGCCTGAAGAAGGAGAAAAGCAGCAAAAAGAAAAGGGATGTGGGGGTACCCTTGAGAGCTTTTTTTGTCTCCTCCAGGCTGCTCCCTGGAGACAAAAATGGGATTTTATGTTTACAAAGTTGCAGCCTTTTCCGTGAGCTCCAGGTGCCAAGGACTTGGAAGAAGTGAGAGGCAGAGTTAATGAGGTGAGAAGAAAAGCAAAGGTAAAGAGCAAAACACATTTATTGTAACAGATCAGAGAGAAACATCTGCAGGGCAAGGGCACCTGCATAAAGTAGGGAAATGCAGTTTTTATTATTTGTCTTCTCTGCAGAAAAAGACAGGAAAAAGAAATCTGGAGAGAGGAGAGGGAGAGATGAATAGCTGAAGATTTGGGCTAATCTAAAGATCTATGTTTCTTTTTTTCCTCTTCCTGAGCAGTTGCACAAACTTTTTGGAGAGGGGAAGAAAAAAAAAAACAACCCACTAAAGTGAAGCAGCGAATGAAGTCTTGCCATGTGCAGGGTTAAATGGAAACACACAATCAGACCATAACTCTGTGTAATTCAACCCATACGGTTTGTCTGTCTGTTGACTCGAAAGGTTGTATCGAGGCTTGGCAAGGGAGGGGACTGAGAAGGGATAATCCAAACCTTTTCATGATTCATAAACCACTCCTTTGCAATTTGGATAATAGATTTCTCTCTCGCAGTGACTCGCTAAACTTCAGAGTTAACTGTAGCTCAGGCTCTTTCTCTCTTTCCTTTCAGGTTGTTCATCTCCAAGAACGAGCAATACCCAAACTGAAGGAAAATACGTCGCACAAAATATTAAGAAAACTCATTTTCTTAAAAAAAAAAATTCTTTGGAGAAACTGTTTTCCTTTGGCTAGCACGAGAAAGTGAAGAAAATGAAGCCAAGTCTGCGATTTTTCTTAGCTGGTTTTCTGTTGTTGATTCTGCAGACAGGGCTTTGCTATGGGATAAAATGGATGTAAGTACCCGGCTCTATCTCTGCATTTTTAATGTTTTTGTAGGAATTGCTGGTCTCTCACCTATTTGTACAACTGCTGCTTGAGGCATGCTGTAAAGCTGTTTAAAGAGCAGCAAGCACTGCAGTTCTCCAGGCATTGATTGATTTCAAGTGTGTGTACTTGGTGCTTATGCTAACAATGTCTCCATCTTCTTTCTAAAATATGCATGATTTGGGCTCATTTGGGGTTTTTTTCTCCTCGTTGATACCAAGGGAAAGGCATGCACTTGAATGCTCATATGAGCCACTTCATGGAGTTTCTAGCATTAGCTCCTGCTTTGCTGGGAAACTCCCACCAGGAGCACAGGTTGTGCTGGGTTGGAACTGAGAGCAGGAGGGATGGCAGCTGAGATAATGCTGCCCATCTCCAACCACAGGGGATGCTTGACAGATAACATGGGTTTTTTGTGGACCTTTTAACCTTTGGATTTTGTGAAGGGTGTTAAAAATGAGGTGAGGAGGGGGGAGGAGAGTGAAGAAACACCAGGGACAGTGGTCAAGTCAGGATTGAGTTTCCTTGGAGGTAATGTCTCTGCAAAGTGAAAACATCACAATCTCATTTCTTTGCTTAAGCAAGCAATCAGTTAGTTGCTTGCTGCAAAATAAACAAACAGACCACTCCAACACCAATCTGCTTTCATGTCCTTGACAAGTGATCTGTCTTTTCTACTTGGGTTTGGAGCTGGGCACAAAATAAATAAGGGAATGTGGGTTTGCTTCAAACCAGCATCTTCGGTAGAAGAAAAGCCACGATAATATACAATGCCAGGAAGGCTCTGTAGTGCATTGAAGCAAGGATCTTTGGGTTAGGTGGTAAAACTTGTTCAAGAGGTTCTTGTTTTGTTGCTCCTTCTGCCACAGACTTCATGCTATGTCTAATTCCCATTCTGCTGTTCCAGTCATTATCATCTGAAGCTCTACTCATGCCATCTTTTATACAGGCTTAAATTTGGATATCTGCAAATTAAGATATCCCATTGGAGCCAGTGTTTTTACTTCCCATTATGCTGTGAGGGAAGAGAGGCTCTTCCAGATGGCAATTCATCTTCTCCAAACAGAGGCATCCAACAGAACTGTTAATTGATAGCCCTTGGTGATGCTGTGTACTGCAGGGAGCTGCTAGAGATCACACATCTGCTTTTTATGTCTATAAAGAGAAGCATAGTGAATCTCTCCATAGGATGTTTAAATACACATGGTCAGGACAGAGGACTAGTCATCTACTTTAGGATATCTTTCAAGGTGGCATGCTTGCATATGGCAGGAAGGTAGGAACTAGATGATTTTTAAGGTTTCTTCCAAACCAAACCATTCCATAATCTTTCCAAATCCCTGATTTGCTGTCTCCGTACTCTAAGGACCATCTTGGAAGTAGAGGAGAGTAAGGATCTGGTTTGCTCTTCACTGCTTTGGCTTTACACCTTGTAGTAGTCAGCAGAGCTCAACTACATAGCCCAGCAGTTTCTTTCTGCCAGCTTCCTCCAGTATTTAGGCTCTCAGCTCTGCCTTTATCCATCACCAGGAAAGGCAGGCATCTCTTTTCTACAGAACATTTAGCAACGTGTCAACGGGACTCCTTTGCAAGGTTTATTTCTATGCAGCCCAGAAATAAAGCTGTTTTGTGGCACCCTGATTCAGCAGGGCTTTTATGTGTAGAACCATGACTGACTGGAGGGACTTGCCCGTATACTTGGTTGGTATTAAGCCACTTAGGCAAGATGCTTAATGATGAGTGAAGGGTGAGATGAGCTCCAAAGGGAACCTGATAGTATGGTGACACGCCATGGACATGAAAAATGCTGGGAGGCAGGGCAAGGTCCCTAACAGCTTTGCTGTTAAAAAGCAGCCTTTTGGCTGCTAAGTGGTTAAGCTGCAAGGGTTGCTTTCAGGGATGAGTAGGGGGAAAAGCAGTTGGAGGCAAGACACCACAGTTGCTGCTCCTCCCTTTCCCAGCAGACACATCCCCCCTATCAAAAAGTAAGTGGGAAAGATGAAAGCTGGAGTTAAAGTGGTATTTGAAGCATGAATGGCATGCAGATGCACCACTGAGCTCCCTTCACACCTGTTTAAAACCTGGCAGAGACCTGTGCTCCCTGTCCATAGCACTCTGCAACTGGGATGCTGGAAGCTGAGATGTCACAAAATTATGTTTGATTTTTCTTTCATTTGCTGTTTTTCCTCGTTTCCCCACCCTTATTTTCCCGTGGAAGCACAGGCAAATTTTCCCCACTCCCATCACTCTTTTTCCTTGGGGCTCAGGGACTGTCCTTAGAAATTGCATGGGTAAGTTATTGGAAAACAAAATAGCAAATACTGAGTAATACCTCAGACCTGCTTATCCCAGCCCTGGACTCATATTCTGGGTGCTGTACAATTGAAATCTGCTCTTTTCTTCTCTTGCTTATGAACAGAGAGGGGAAAAAGGACTGGATGAAGAAGGATTAAAGTGCTATGTGATGTTTTCAGCTGTGGGGTCTTCTCAGCAGTCTGCCTGCTGCAGCATTTTTGTAGGCATGGTGCCAGAGGCAAGCTTCAAAGAGGATTTGGGAGGGGAACGGGAGAGATAAGGAGGTGGGTTTCACCAGCCTGGAGATGAAGGAGTGACTGATATGAAAGGTGATAGGAAATTTAATTTTGATTCTGTGCGTGATGTAATTGCAGGGAGAGGGGAAGAAGAAAAACACAATTTTCAGCCATTTAGGACTTCTCAGTAACACAAATATGCCCTGAAAATTAGTGAAAGCTGGGAGAAGGTAAAAAAAGGAATTATTTATTTTATTTTACTTGGCTTATTTCTATGAGTCCTGTGGTCCAGATCCCCATCTGTTGGAAGTCGGTGCTGGGCCCCACCAAACATCCAGCATGGTGTGTGGACAGTCAGCATCTTGTATGCATGCTCTTGCTCTTGCATATGTTTCTCCTGCTGGAGAAATTTCATATCTTATACTCTTTCATCTGAGCTCCAGAGAGCTACTCAGGTGTAAAGCCAGAGTATGGCTCCAGAGTATGGTTCCAGATCTTCACTGGATCAGGATTGTAGTGGAGATGCAGCTTTCCTCATCAATGAATGTGAGACCCTGCATCTTATTTTTGCAAATACTTTCCCATTCTTAGAGCAAAGCAGATATGAGAGGAGGTTACATCATTTTGTGGTGCTCAGTGTTGTTTTGTCACAGTGTCTGGGAAGGTGAGCCAGCCACTGGTTTCCATGAGATGTCTTAGGGCCAATGCACCTAGCAATTCTATCACC
The DNA here is from genome assembly GCA_037013685.1 of Acridotheres tristis. Lineage (NCBI taxonomy): Eukaryota > Metazoa > Chordata > Aves > Passeriformes > Sturnidae > Acridotheres > Acridotheres tristis. The sequence goes on along the minus strand of CM072884.1, from coordinate 15,048,338 downwards.
TTCCCAACCTGCTTTTGCAATCCCTTTAGCTTCCCCAGGAGAGTTTGGGTATGAGCAGGCAGGTGCTGGAGCAACTTACTTGGGTAGAACTGAAAAACAGATGAGCACTAGAGGGAGCTGCAGCCAGATGTGCGTGCCCCAAAGCTCTGCAGATGTTGGGATGTCCAGGCACGGAGTAGCTTCTGAGGCACTTCTGCCTCCACAGGGGTTGGCATCTCCTCTGTCCCTCTGTATTGAATGTCTCCTTCAGTGTGGTTGTAAATAAGACAAACGCAGCAAGTGATTTGGGTTTGGTTTTGTGGCGTTTTTTTATTGTTTTTTGGGGGGTTGTTTTGTTGTGGGTTTCTTTGTTTTGTTTGGTTTGGTTTTGTTTTTGGTTGTGGTTTTTGTTTTGTTTTGTTTTGTTTTTTGTTTTTAGCTTTGTTCGTTTGTTTTTGTTTTCGTTTTTTTTTGCACGGCTTGCAGCACATGCCCAGGACAGCAAGTGCTGGCATTGGGAATACCATCATTTTTAGGTGGAGCTTGGACACTTTGGGAAGTCTCTGCCTGTCCCTATTGTGGTGACCCAATCACATCTCATATGCTCTGGAGCAATCCCCAGCTGAGCCCCATTCCCAGCTATTGCTGAACAATTCCTATGGTTAAATTGCAGCCTTTCAGAAGCAAAATGTAGCTTAACCACACCTTTTGGTGAACACAGGATGTCCCCCAGCCCACCAACCTTGAGCAGCCCTTCTGCAGCCAGCCAAAAGCAGGGGAGAAAATGGAAAGATTTTGTGCTTCCTGGCAGCTCCTGCTTCTCCCCTTCAATCCGTAGTGGGAGGGAGCTGGGACATGGAGACAGGGCGCCTGTGAGGAGACTGTCTGCCTGGCAAGGGACTGCTAGATGAGCTGCTGTGAAAGAGCTGCAGGATGGGGATGGCAGGAGGGGAGTAGGCTGGGCGTGAGGAAAGGGGGGTACCACCTCTTTGAAGTTTGCTCTTCGCTCCATTGGCAGCTCAGGAAAAGTTGACAAAGCTCCATGGCCTTCCTCAGTGCTCAGTGAGCCAACTCCCTGCTGGCATTGACTTCAGTCAAGCTTAGGCTTGAAGTCAACAGCCTTGTGCCCACTGCTGCCAGCACTGAACTTGGCACCATATCTGAAAACAGCTCCTATTTTAAGCTTTTAGTTCACAGTTGGTTTCCCCACACACACACACTTCTCTCACTCTTCCTCTTCTTTCTTTCTTTTTTTTCTAAATCACATAAATCCTATTTCTCTGTTTGAAAAGCCCTTGCAGAACCGGGAGAAGCATTTACCAGGGGATGTGGTGTCTTTTCCAGAACCTGTGGTCCCCAGACTGGAACTGATGCAGGCCAGGGTGGCAGGGGCATGGGCTGCCTCTGACTACCAGGAGCTTAGACAAGGTTATTGTAACACCCCTGCAAGCCTTTTCCAGATGAAAATGAGAAAATGAGGCTCCTGCAGATTAAAAACCTTCAATGAGATCAAATACAAAAAGAACCCTCAGTCTCTGCCTCTCTTTATTAACATTTGCCACACACTTCACTCTCCACAGCCACATAATTATGTCTAAGTCTTTTTGTGTCACTCACATCCCTGCAAGATTGAGGGGTTTAGGAATAGGCATTAAAAAGAATGCCTTTTCAGGAAGCAAAGCTGGTAATTTGGAGTAGAAGTTCATGGTTTCACCAGCAGTCCTTTTGTGAGACTTTCTCAGACCATGTCACACAAGGGAGGGTGGGGAGATGCCTCCAGAGAGAAGATTCTTCCACCCTTCAAGGGTATTTTAAAGGACACCAATGCTTTGCTGCTCAATTGAAGGAGTTTTCCTCCCTTTGGCCTGGCTAGGAGCAGTGTACCCTACTCACAGGGTACCTTGTAAACCAAATAATGTATGACTTTCATTGATGTGTGCTGAGATCTGAAGGTGCTTCTTCCTAACCTGCAGTTCCTATGAATAGTTCTCTCATGGGGCCCAGACTTGCAGGAATGGGCCCATACCTCTCAAAGGACCTCACATTGCAGAGCATTAATGTTTTCAAATGAATTTAATAGCTGCCTGAGATAATTAAAAAAGTAAACGAATGTCATGATCCATCATGCCTATTTACTCTGTAATTATGTTCATGGTTTTCTGTCAGTATCCAGAACTTCCATTGAATGACCTGCTGTGTTATATATAGATCAGGAGATGTTTGGTTTAGGCCCTGTTTATTTAAAAGGATGGATCAAATATGTTTATTTTTAAAAACCCTGAAACAACCACCCCTTAGTTGTCTGGAGAATGAAGGATGAGGCAGGAGAATTAAGTGAGAAGAGCACAATGTTATCAGGAGGCAACAGTGAAAAACAGCATTTCCACGGTGACAGCAGGTAAAATCCCCTTTTCAGATGAAGGGTATGGGTCCACAGAAAGATGTTTGTCAAGGATTTTTTTCCCAGGTTGAGGAATGAAGGATGTTCTTCTAATTATGCCCTTGAGGGCTGGATTTTCAGGCTGGCTATGCTCCATTGGCTCCAGTTTCCCTCCCAGTGCTGGTGATCAGTGGAGACTGGGTCAGAGACCCACCACTAAATCCTACCCTAGCCTTTCCTGGGGGTGTTTTTCCTTCCACAAATGGACATTGTTTCCCAATAATGTCATTGCAGGCAGTGGGTATCTGTCCCCTGATGCTGCCAGAATTTAGGAAGCAGGGAGGGGTGGTGCATTTCCACAGAGAGGGTTTAGAGAGGCATGGAGTGGAGAAGATATTCCTGAATGTAGGACAGGGACTGGGCAAACCGAGGTTGTCAGAGCATGGACTAGATGACATAATTGGCCTCTCACACTCCTGATCTGTGATTTATAAATATGCTTTTCAGTCTCAGCAAGTGCCTACAGTAACTGAGTTTTCTTTTCCGTCTCCATTACCTTTTAATTTTTCTTCCTGATGCCTGAAGATGTTTCCAATTATAGGTTCTCTTAAGCAAAGACATGAAGTTCAGACCTGGGAAATGCTCAGAAAACACCTTCCTGCATCTTGCAGTTTTATTCTTGGTAGATTTCCTAGAGCTCAGCTCATTCTATGAGAAACAGCCATTGCTGCCATTGGAGTTCTCACCAATCACAAGGCATTTTCCCTCTTCTGTGAAATAAATGGTTTTCTTGTTGCATTGTAAAAGTGCTTCTCTAATGGTGATCACTTCAAGCCATCTGTAATAATACAGTCTCATTGCATCACATCCCTTTTTTCACACTGAGGATGAGTTTCAGTCTGAATTCTGCTTTCATCCCTACCTCTAGATGGTTATTTGTGCTGTTCATGACTTGTCTGTAATGGTGAGGTAGAGGTACCTCAATGTAGCCTTCCTGGTCCTTTAAAGAGGCTGAAGACCTCTATAAAGGATCAGAAAATATAGGACCTAGGAGATATATGATTAGATTAGAAAACTGAGCTGCAGCTTCATAGTACAGCCTCTCTCAGAGACTTGGAATGTTCCTCATTTGCCTGAAGCTCAGGCTGTGAAGTTCTCCCACTGCTCCTGCCACACCCTGCCTGCTTCCCTTGCTGTGCTGGAGTATTTATCATTTATACTCTATTTACTGATGAGCTGCTTTGGCCTCTTGCCTGATTTGTGTTTCAGCTCATTCCTGGGAGTTGCTGATAGGCTTTCTGGGATAAGGTTCCACAGATTCCTGGTGTCAAGTGCTAGGAGTTGGACATACCTCATTCAGCTCTGTGCTTATACCATTCAAATGTCTGTGTCCCTGCTCTGTGTCTGGGTTTCTCACATAGAACAGAAAATGAGCACTTCTAAGTCATGATGGTAGCTTACCATAGGTCTCAAAAGGCTCACTACTTCCTAGATGTGGCTTTTTGCTTTACATGAGCAAAAGAAGGATCCTGAAGGACTGCTGTGAGGTTTGCAGTCAGGTGACCGTCATGCTGTTCAGAGACTCATGTCTCTGCCTTCGAGGAATGATCTCTCTGAGATACCTGAACACACAGTATATCACCAACAAGTTTTTTCTCCACCAGCTCAGGTTCACACCTAAAACAGGATGAGTTGCTTTCTGGAGGAGCCCCTGTCCAAACAGGAAACATTGCATGAACACCAGTGTGCAGGGACTGAGATGAACTGCAGGGCAGAATTTCTGATGGTGAAATCATAGAATCATTTAGGTTGGAAAAGACCTCTATGATCATTGAGTACAACCAATAAGTTAACCCTTCCAAGTCCACCACTTTTTCCTTTTTCTTGAAATTCACTGGCAATGGCTTCTGCTTGCAGTATATTTAATGGACCTCTTAAATATATGTATGAAGTATATATTTATATAGCTAGCAGAGTGGTGGTTTCCCTTCCAAGTTTGCCACTGATTATCTAGTGCCAGAAATGCCAAACTCCAGCCACCTGGGAATTTGTCAGTGCAGGCTTCTTCATCCCCAGCAAGGATTTAATACCTCCAGTTTTGGTTAGGGCTCAGTGTTAGCTCTGTTTCCATTTCATTCAACTTCTGAAGAATGTGGATGTTACAGTAATAAAGTGAAATGCATCCCAAAATGTGTTTGCTAATAAGCCAAACGAACCAAGATGGCCTGGATGAATTTGAAAGCCAATGCATTTAACAAGGTGAGAAGGAAATACGTGTTAAAGCTGTGTTGCCAGGATCAGATGCCATCGGATTATTGATGCAGCCAGCTAGAAAGTTGTTTTATGGGAATGAATAGTTTTATGACTATCCTAAGAAAGCCATAAAGATACAAAGAGAGTTACACACCAGGCTTCTGCTGATCATGGTGGGTGCTCAGGGAAGAAGAGTACAGCCCTGTAAGACACATGTCAGCATTTGTTCTTTTTTTAACCTGGGAAAGTTGGCAATTGGACAGTAGAAGAACCACCACTGTGAGATCTTGTTCTTTTCTTCCATGGTAACATATGTGCTGGTATTCATGGATCCCTTCTTGGATTTGACTATGGCACTCTCTCTGCACATACTCCCACTGAGCTTTTGCACTATGGTTTTTGGAGACTAGAGAAACAGACTTATCTATGTGCAACACTGATTGAATCAGTGGAGACCCTTGGCATTAACTCTAAGTGAAAGCATATGTTTTGCAAATTTGGTGATTTTCCCCTAGGCCTCGCAGGGGATTTTCTCCATAATTAATTACATGACATTTAGCATAATCCTTTGAGAGTGTGAGAGACAGATGCTGAATGCAAAATACTGATAACACCAACGTTGCTTTTTTTCCCAAATGCCACAGTCTTGGAGGATCCAGATTTCTTTTATCATGGAACTGATGGGTCATTTTTCACTCTGTTGGGAGGTCTGTGCTCTTCATTCTTCAGCAAACAACCTTCCCCATAGGATTTACACATCCAGTTGACTTGACATATGCCCCTGGAGCTTTGTGCAGACTCGTCTCAATAATGGAGAGATTTGCACACTGCTCAAGGGTGTTTCTTCCCACCTCCCTTAAACGTCTACTTTTTATGAGATAAATCACTCTTCATGGTTGCTCATCTTTCTCACCAGCTTTATCTAGGCACCTATTTACATAAAGCTTTAATTAAGTCAGCTAGAGTGTGTTTTAATGCTTTTTTGCATGTGCTTGTCTCCTCAGAGCTTTGTCCAAGACTCCTCTGGCTTTGGCCCTGAACCAAACCCAGCACTGCAAGCAGCTTGAAGGCCTGGTGGTTTCTCAGGTGCAGCTGTGCCGCAGCAACCTGGAGCTAATGCAGACCATAATTCAGGCAGCCAGGGAAGTGATAAAGACCTGCCGAAAAACCTTCTCAGACATGAGGTGGAACTGCTCCTCAATAGAGCTGGCTCCTAACTACCTGCTGGACTTAGAGAGAGGTAAAAAGCACTGCTGGCTCAGTTGGGACTGAGTCAGTAGAGACAACCTCTCTGTGTGTGTGTGTGTGTGTGTGTGTGTGTGTGCTGGAGATGGGAAGGGTCTTGCTCCTGGGAGGCCGTGGAGGGACTACAAAGCCTACTTGTCCTGTTCTCTAAGACTACATTCCTCATGATGGTGCCAGTCATGCCCAGAGGCTCTTGGATCCACCAAGACCTGGTCTACCACAACTCTTACAAAGCAGGTCTCTATTCTGGTCTGCTTGTCCCACTTGGAGTCATGGGATGAGCACAGGAGAAAAAGGAGGTAGGAGAATCCATGGAAAGGCTTAACCACATGCTCCGAGAGCAAATCACACCACAGTGTGAACAAGGTGCCTAAATCCATGTGACTCCTTGACCTGCTGGGATGTTTTCTTATGTTGAAGAGTTCACTTAGATGTGCTCCAAACTAGCAGTGCCATGGGACATCTCAGCTGCAGTGAGTTAGTGTGTTGGCTGCTCTGTGGGACACAGACTGTGTGAGTCTCTTTTTGGGGAACATTTATCTGGCCCAGGAGGCTGAGCTGGAGTTCTTGTCTCTTTCAGGCACAAGGGAGTCAGCATTTGTGTATGCCCTCTCTGCTGCTGCCATCAGCCACACCATTGCCAGAGCCTGCACCACCGGGGACCTCCCTGGCTGTTCCTGTGGTCCCATCCCAGGTGAGACACCTGGACCTGGGTATCGATGGGGAGGATGTGCAGACAACCTCAACTATGGTCTTATCATGGGGTCCAAATTTTCAGATGCTCCCATGAAGATGAAAAAATCAGGATCACAAGCCAATAAACTGATGCATCTGCACAACAGTGAAGTAGGGAGACAGGTAACAAATCCACAAGAGTTATTGTACTTGTACAATCATCTGTAGTGTTGGTCACTCGGTGAGGTTCAGTGTCTCTATCAGCCAGCGAAAGGAGCAGGTTTCTCCTGGATTGCTCTGAACTCCTTTGGCTTGCTGAAAATGGTGCCTGTATAACTCACCCTGTGACTCAGGAGGTCCCAAATGCTACTATCAGTTTAACTGTGGGTGGGATGTCTCACTGCCACCTGTTGCACAGCCAGTGTTGGCTCTGGCGTGCCTGCCCCTGGAGGTGTGGTGGGGATGGGTCCCAGCGGGCTCTGCCAAGGGCATTGCGTGGGCAAAGTGCTGTGTAAATGTGCAGGATTGTCATCTGCCAGATGCATCCAGCAGCAGCTGCCTCCAGCCATCCCTGCAGCCAGGAGGGAGGATTGTTTTTTTCCTTTTCAAACTGCTATGCTAGTGATTATTCTCATATCTGGCACAAGCTGCTTTTAACAGCTTGCATCCAGTGGAGGGATAATATTTACCATGTGCAGTGCCTGGTGTGCACTGATGTGCAAATCCCTATTGCAGCCCTGCATGCAGCTGAAGAAATGGATGGGGGGGGCTATAAAACTGACTCCTGCACCCATCTCTGGGACTCCAGTGGTTCCACAGACTGCTCCTATTGCACAGCTTGGTCCTTCCAGGACTGGCTCTTCAGACAAACTTGGAGCATGCTGAGCTCATTGGGAGCTTGCTGTGTAGCTACAAGCTGAGTCCACCTTTGCAGAGCACAACCATGTTGAAATCTCCCTCCCTGGCTCTTTTTTCTTTTTCTACTATTCCCACACTATTCGGTTTGTTTGTGTGGGGTTTGTTTTTGTTGTTTTTGTTTTTTTTTAAATTTTATTTTATTTTTGTAATGCCTTGAGGTTTTGTTTCAATTGCAAAGGGCAAATTTTTGTTTGGGACATTGTGTTGCCATGGCTGGTGCATTCAGCCCTTCCTGGCAGCATCCTGCCATGTCCCACTGAAATGAGAACAGTGCAGAATCGAAGCAAAAGGCTATTTTGGCCCCATGACCAGCAGAAAGGCAGGGTGAGAGTGCACTGAATTCAACAAAGCCATGACATTTCTCTTACCAAAGCACAAAGCTGCTGGAGGTTGGAATTTATGTTAATTATCTATTTATTGAATGCTCTGATATTCATCTCCTTAGGAATTTACAGGGTGGAAATGCAGCCCAATATAGATACCTAATCAAAATTCAAAATACTCTTCTGTCTTCTGGCTGCAAAGGAGCCCTTGTGAAAGTAGTCCTGGACTGACAGTGATCACCAAAGAGCTGTAGGATCTCATTCACTTTGCAAAGTAGCTACTTTAGGCTGCCTCTGCAGAAATGAGAACAGTAGTACTTTTCTATAGCAGTTCCTGCTAAGGAAGTACCTTCATTAGCAAGCTTATGGGATGTTTGGTGGTAAGAGAAGGGCATTTCCTAACTCCTGCATTCCTTTTTGCAGGTCTTGAAAGCCTCTCTTGAAATGAAATGTAAGTGCCATGGAGTTTCTGGGTCATGCTCTATCAAGACCTGTTGGAAAGGCCTTCAAGAGCTGCGAGACATTGCACTGGACCTCAAAACCAAATATTTATCTGCCACCAAGGTTGTTCACCGGCCCATGGGCACACGAAAATACCTTGTGCCAAAGGATATTGATATCAGGCCAGTTAAAGAGACAGAGCTGATTTACCTGCAGAGCTCACCTGATTTCTGCATGAAGAACGAAAAAGTGGGGTCACATGGGACCCAGGACAGGTGAGAACTTCTGCAGTGGGTGCTCACTATACTCTGACCCCAAAGAGGAAAGGGCAAGAGGGGAACATGTATGAACAAGGGCCAATCGAGGAGGTGACATACATGCAGGTAAAGCACATCTCTAACATACAATATGGTTTACCACTGCCTAGCCCTGGGCTTGCTGGCACATTTTCCATTACACAGTCAGGCACAAGATACATTTCAAAATTCCCCGGGCAGCTCACCTCCACGGACACTTGTAAGGATCAAGCAGCTGCTTTGTACTGTGGTGAGTCTCAGTCATTTCTTGCAGTCACTGCTGATTAGAAGAGTTCTCACTCTAAGGCTCCCCTAAGCAGACAAATGTTAACCCAGTGAGAACCGGCATTCCTAGATTGCCTTGAACTGCCCCCCCCTCCCAAAACTACAAAGATGATATTTAATTTTTTTCTTCTATTGCATATTAAAGGTCCAGGTGTGTTTGTATTGCTTATGACTCTGCAGAGGAATTTTTTTATGGCATTAATATTAGGGATTTAAGGTCATTTTGGTCAAGCCCAGCCTCCACTGTCCCCTTTCACAGGCAACAGACATGCCTTTCCCTTCCCACCATCTGTTTAATTTCCTCCAAGAGAAACGAATTCAACATTTCAACAATCTGAGCATTTCAAGGAGGGCAGACCCATCTGATCTCTCTAGAGTTGACCCATCAACAGCCAAAAAAAAAGTGTGTGTTTCCAGAATTTTCCTAATTTTTGTTAGGTGGCTGCAATGGCTGGATTTCGACCTATCTCTTTAGTTGCTATCTTGCTGATTTACCTTCCTTCAGATAATTCTCATAATTCTTCTTTGCTCTTTCTGATATTTCATGGTGGAGGCTCAGGCAAGTGGCAAGGAGTATGTGCCTGGCCTTTTTTGGGATGCTTTCCTTTTAATGTAGTGGACATAGTGGTATTTGGACCATTATGGTTCAATGGAGAGAAGATTTTGCTGAAATGAAATGATCCAAATGCAGACAAGATAAACAATATATGCATGTGGGGATGTGGCACCTGGGGACATGGGTTAGTGGTGGGCTCGGCAGTGCTGTGGACTTGAAGACTTTGGAGGGCATTTACAGCCTGAATGATTCTGTGATTCTGCATCAGCATTTAACTGGTGGAGCTGATCAGTAGATAAGACAGCTGGGTGAGATGAGACTGTCTTTTTTGTCCCCTGAGGTTTTATGACAGTTAATGTCCTGCATCCTTTGGCATCAATGTCTGGACTGCCTTACAGCAGCACTTATCTGACAGCTCTGTGGTGGGAGCACCAGGCTGACCTTTATCACTAATTCAGGAGTGGAGCATTAATTACCAAGTGAAGATGTTTATGAGTCACTGAGAATAGCAGGGAAAAAGCATGTATTGAAACTGGTGTCTGAAAGAAAATGTCAGATGAGTGGAAGTGAAGTTTTTGTGGATTTGTATGAATTTTGACGTATTTGTGCCTTGAAAAAGACCCCTTTGCTGTGCCTTTCTGTTTTGCAAGGAAAGAATTGGTGAAGATTATTTGGAAATTAGTTTTCTAGGAATTGCATTAAATGAACAGGTTGTGTCAAAACAAAATTGAATTCATTACAGATTTGCCAAGTAAAACATTTTCCACGAGCTGAAATCCTTTCAAGGGACAGGGAGGTGCGACTTCTTCATCTAATCTTATTTTACAGCAGATTTCAACGTTTTATCCTGTCTAGGGATGAAAAATATGTCAAGGTCCTGAATGATCTTTTTTTTCTTTCTGAGGAAAGGAAAATGTGTATTGCAGGCGTCTGTTTATCTCGAGCTGGACGACAGCCATGATTGTGAACCTGCCAGCCAAGGGCCCACAGGAAGGGAGATTGAGTGAGGATTTAGAAGACCAAGATATTAAGGCAGGAGGGGATGACTTTCAAAAGGAACTTGTCAAAAAATACTCCTCATTCTCAGATGTGCAAGATGGTGATGGCCATGGGAGGGGAGGAGGGTGAGATAGTCCTGTGCTGAGCTTCAGGCATTGCTCAGGCCAAGTTTTAAGGTCATGTGTAGCTGGGCTTATTTTCATTACAGTCCATCTGCAGCCTCTTGAGAAGATGCCTGGTGTCTTAAAATTGGCATGTGTAATACAAGCCATAGAAACCCCTTTTCTGAACTAAATTACTAGAGGAAATAAATGTAAAATACACACAGCGTGTTTGAAGATTGGTCCATGCTTCCTGGGGGGAGCAGGGAAAGGGAGGGGATCTTCCCTAGTCTCCTCTTCCCATGGATGCCTTTTTCTCTTTGCAAATTTTCTCTCATGGACAGGGTGCCTAAATGCATTCTAAATGTGGTGGCTCTGTTCCAGCATGCCACAGGGCTGCAGAGATAATGCCTAATGACAGGGATAAGGTGGAAGGATCACAAAAGGAATGCTGTTAGAGGGAGGGCATGGCAAAATGTGGTTCATGCTTACTTCAGAAAGATGTAAAAATGCTCACATGGGAATAGCTCAAACATGATTTTATTTAATGACTCATATCCTGGAGGCATTTGAACATTTTGTCTTTATGCACATCAGGTCGATGCTGCTATTTACAAGTATTCTTGTTTTTAAGGCCTGTTATGGCAATAAAGTAAAAACAGGGTTATTTTGTTGTGGTCCCTCATTTGGTCTACTCTGTCTTCAACCATCTTCCCACTTCCTTTCTGGCCTTTTTCTGGGTGCAGAGGTCAGTCCACACATGGGCTGTTGCAGTGCAGTCCCCTGTGTCCACAGCCCAGGAGACTTTGGGCATCTTCAGTATTTTCTAGCCCTGGTTTCTGCCTCCAAAGGGTTTTGGTGGGGGGATATACCATTAACATCCCCTTTTCTTGTTCCTTGATAAAAATATTCATATTGATGCATTTTTGTGACAAAGAATGAGCAGTTCTGCAGCATATCCAGGGACAGTCCTTTTCCTCCTCCCTCTCCCCAAGATCTGGTTGTTGCTCATAGTGTGCTGGAAGCAGGACAGATGGTTAAGTTGCAGCACCTTGGATGTGTTGGATTTCTCTGTATGCTGTAGGAAACAATCCTGCACTGCCAGGTGGGTGGAAGGGACAATCTAATTAGTGATCTCTCTAATGTGAGGGATCATATTATGTAGACTTATTGTGTGTTTTTCAAGCAGGAAAGGGAATTACTATGTAGATGAACCATATGAAAATCCACTCAGAAAATGTGCCCTCAGTTACTCAAAAGCCTTTTAGAGGTCTTTCCTGAAAGGATTTCAAAGCCTTCTTCAGAACAAGCCTAAAGCACTAAGACACTTTGAATTTTCTTGTTGAAATTTAGAAATGGTTTGGAAATCTGCATGCCTCCAAGTGCTCAGGGTATATTCAGATTTTAAAGTCAGGGAACTAAACTCAAACCTGAAGTTTGAGGCCTCTTGGAAGTGCTGAAAAGCTGATTAAGGAGCTGATTTTTGCAACTGGCATCCAAATCTCCTGCAAACAAGGCTTACTGCCACATTGACTCCAGCCAAACTCTGTGTGCTTATATACTACCATCACACTTTCATAACCAATTAAAAATGGTCTGGAGAAAAGTCTAAAGAAGCTGATCTGTGAAGCTGCAAGTAAAACTTTCAATGCAATAAATCAACCACTGGGAAAAACTGTAAATATTCCCCTTCTCAGAAATTTCTTGGACAAAAGTATTTTTTCATCTTTTAACAAAGTAGTTTAGTTGCTCCTGCCTGAGAAAATCACTACCAGTTTTGAGTAGATGAAAAATAATGGCAGATTATAAAACTGAGATATCTTTTGTGAGAAAATAAGCAAAAATATGAATCTTCTTTATTAGTAGGGTGCAATGTATCATGTTTCAAAGGCTGTTTAAGTCTCCTCAATGAATCCAATGAAAGGGAAATTCTGCCATGCATGCAAAACCATCCAGCCCCTGAAACCTTGCAGAGATAACAGAGCTGTTTATTACTGATCTTTCCCAGAGCAGTCTTGGAATCAAGCCAAATGTGGAAAGGAGCTCTCTTAGGCTGCAGAAATCAGGCTGCAACAGTGTGCTGCAGCTTAGCTGGGCTGATTGGCCACCACTCCTCAGCTGGCTCCCTGTGGCAAGGAATGTGGCCACTCTGGTGGCTGCTCCTTGCTCACATACCCTTTCTTTACTGCAATATAAAATATTAGTCACAAAAGTCTTAGGCTGGTATTCTTTCCCGGGTATGTACATACATGAACTTGGCTGAGCATGCATCTGCTGCTCAGTTTGCAGTGTTCAGTGGCAGCCCTTGATACCACTTTGTTCCTGCTACCCCAAAAATATGCTTTGCATTGTGTGATAGTGTGGACATTGTTCAGCCCGTGGAAGAGAAGGCTCTGGAGAGACCTTGAAGCCCCTTCCAGTGCCTAAAGGGGCTCCAAGAGAGCTGGAGAGGGACTTTGGACAAGTGCCTGGAGTGACAGGACAGGGGGGAATGGCTTCCCACTGCTAGAGAACAGGGCTAGATGGGATATTGGTATGAAATTCTTCCCTGTGAGGGTGTTCACTGGAACAAGCTGCTTAGAGAAGTTGTGGCTGCCCCATCCCTGGAAGTGTTCCAGGCCATACTGGGGCTTGGAAAAACCAGCAGGAAGTGTCCCTACTCATGGCATGGGGTTGGAACAGGCTGATCTGGGATTACATTGCCCTCCTGTACCAAAGCACTGGTGAGGCTGCACCTTGAGTACTGTGTTAATGTTGTTCCCCTTACTCCAAGGCAGACATTGAGGTGCTGGAGTGTGTCCAGAGAAGGGGTCTGGAACATAAGTGATATGAGGAATGACTGAGAGCAGTGGCATTGCTGAGTCTGGAGAAGAGGAGGCTCAGGGGAGACCTTATCACACTCCACACCTCCCTGAAAGGAGATCATACTCAGGCCATGGTTGGTCTCTTCTCCCAGGAAACCAGTGACAGGACAAAAGGAAATGGCTTCAAGTTGTACTGAGGGAGGTTCAGGTTCGAGATTAAAAAGATTTTCTTCAGTGATAGATTCACTGAGCGTTGAAACAGGCTGTCCAGGAAAGTCACCAGCCCTGGAAGTGTTTAAAAAATGAGTGAACACGGCACTTTGTCATATGGTTTAGTGGACTTGGTGGTGACCTTAATGATTCCATTCTATGATCTCCAAGGTTCCCTTCCAACCCAAACCATTCTGTGATTCTTTATTTATGTAGGCAGTGGAATTTTTTAGCAAAAGCACTCATATGAAGCTGGGGAAGAGCAGTAGTTATGGGTAGACAACAGCATTTGATGTTTTTTTGTTACAGCTTCTTTTAGTTTCTGCTAGTGAGGGCACAGGATAAGATGAACTTTGAGTAAGTTATAATGTGTTCAGTGATAGTCGGTTTTGGAACAGTTATCAGATGTGCTACACGTTTTTTTATGAGATCCAACAAATTCTGAATAAAAAATAGCAAATAATGCTTTTGTGAGTGTCCCAGAAGAACTGGAGGAAACCTGCTCTAGCTAAAGATGTCCTTGTACATATCAGGGGGGCAGGTGGACTAGATGGCCTTTAAAGGTTCCTCCCAACCCAAACTATTCTATCATTTCATGAAAGTCAGAAAAACATTAGCTTTCTATTCCTCCCACCTTATTTAGGTGTTATTCCTTCTTTCCCAGGGCAACATTCTTGCAGCTGGTGCCCTTTTCAGTAATTAGGCCAGCTGTGCTTTTTTTTGTTATCTTAGTTAATGTGTGGGGAAGATTGAATTCTTTCTGCTTTGAGAGATCTGAATTTGATCATAAAGTTTCCTGAGGAGGTTTATGAATAATAAACTTATTTGTGCAAAGAATAATTTCACACAGTAAAATTGCAGCGGATAATGAATCCAGCTCTCTTAAACATACTTAATCCCTCTGCAACCAAATGGCATCTGAGTTAGAGAAAATTTGGTCTGGGAATGATTTATTGGTCTGGGAATGATTTTCCATGGACCTTGATCTTTTCAGGAGCAAGATTGAACTGACACCATCTAGGCTGTTACTGAAGACATTTCTCTACTCTGCTCTGAAAAGCAGCTTCTCTAAACAACCTGTTCCAGGGTTTTACTATCCTCAGTGTTAGGGTTTTCTTAATCAAAATTTAAACTAAACATAACCTAAAATAAAGCTAATAATTTCTTGTCCTCTTTCCTTGCCATATAAGGAACATTTTATCTTTCTCATTGTAGCAATAATCTTTTACAGAGGTGAAGACACCTCTCTTAACATACTTCTCTAAATCAGTTCCTTCATTGTTTTCTACTTTCTGAACTGCTTCTCTGGCTCCCCTGGGAACATTCCCACATTTAGCTTGATCTCTCTCAAAGTGTGTTGCTTACTTTGCACTTTAATCCACTGTCACAAAATGTCCTCAACTCCTTCTTCCCTAGCATTATCCCCATTTTTTTAAGCTCACTTTCAACTCCTCATTAATGAAAATATAGTTCCAGGATCTCTTTTGACATCTCCTCACTGACATATGCTATTGATAATTCTTTCCTGTACAGTTGTTTAGTGTCAGTCTCCAGTCATTCCTTGTGGATGAGAATGCAATTTAAATGTAGATAAGATTCTGCCCTCAAACTCCTATATAAAGCTGTGACTGTGATGTATTTTTAGGAATGTCCATTGTGTTATACATTTCCTGAGGGAATTGAATTATTTTTCTTTCTTTCTTTTATGTACTACTGCAGTACTTGACATTACTTGAGCAAGAAGCACCAAAGAAATAAATAGAAATTTGTTTTAAAAGAGAAAAAACATTACACAGCAGTTCTGTGTTCTGGGATTTGGAAGGCAGATGGTTTCCCTGTGGTCAGAAAGGGCTGAGGGAATGACACAGAAAAGGGGATAAGATGTCAAGGGAAGAACATCCCTTCTATCATCTTTAATGCAACAGCCCAGGTGCTGGCTGTATATGAGAAAAAGGACTGCAGAAAGTGCTCAGATTTATGTATTACTCCTGTAACAGCATCTCCCTCATCCACTGGGAGGTGCACTGGGCCAGAAGGGTAGTTGCTGTGCCCCAGAATGACTTTTTGTGTCCTCATTAAAAAGTCCTTATCAATAGGATTGATGGAGTGAGGTTCCAGTGGGTATCTCGTCCCTGTCATCATACCATAATCCTGGGTGACAGTACAGAGTTGGCCTCAGTTTGGATCCCAGGTGCCAGCTGTGCAACCAAAAAATATCTATCTGCTGATGGGACAGAGTAAATAGGGATTCACAGTGAAGATTTATGACATTGCTAAGTTAGATTTCAACCGAAATAATTCCATGATCTCCCCCTAGCTTTTAAAATTAAAATCCCTACTCTCCATCTGGGGGAAGACTCTTAGAAGTTTTGGGATGCCCTTCACGACCTCTGCTGAGGAGCCACACCCATGAGGCTGGATTGAGTTATTTGGATATTGCAGTGTTTCTTCAAATGAGGGCTAGAAAGGGGACATTTTGGACAGGCACATTGAGTGAGATTTGTCCAGCCAGCACTGCTGACCTTCTTCCTTCCAAAAGAAGAAAAAAGCCCTGTGACAATGTAGAAGCCTGTTCTTGAGCCAGAGCTTTGGCTGGGATTACGACCAAAGCATAATTTCTCACCAGTGCTCCAAGTGCTTCTAGAGGTTACAGTGTTGTGTTACGATGCAATCGCCTGCCTCCTGTTTTCTCTCCAAGGCTCAGGAGGAGGGCATTTCTCTGAGTTGCTGGAATTGCCCTGGACCAGGCCCAAAACAAATGAGATTGAACTTAACCCATCAGTGGGGAGCCTGGTGAGATCCCAGCCGTGGGCTCTGAAAGCTGATGCTCAGCGCTGCTTCTGTGGGTAAACTCTGGAGCTCTTTGTCTTCCTCCACTGGCTGAGAAACTACCTGCTTCATCTTGTTTAATGAAAAATGAATCTAATTCATATCCAGGCCTGTGCTTTAAAACAGAAAACAAAATCTCTGCTTAGTGGCATTGTCAGGAAAGTTTTCTAGAAGCCTATATGGGTTTAGGATGGGGTCAAAATTTTGCTTTGGCTATTCAACCCACCCATTCTGAATGTCCCTGTTTCCTGATACCAGACTGAGGGAAGCTTGAGGATTTATTTAATAAGATTTTTCTTTTTCCTTTCTTTGTTTCAGGCTGTGGGCAATGGGGAAATTATATGGGAAGGCATATCTCCTACTAGATTCACTTTTTTTTTTTGCAAACCACAGGAGTGGATGGAGGGAAAGAGAGAATCTCAGGTCCTAGTACAGCAGGTAGAAGAGTTTTGCATCCTATTTGAATGGGGTTGAATGGGATAAATATCACTGTTGTGTGCCTTGTATGTTTGGGGAGTGAATGTCCTCAGTGGTGAGCTGGACCCGTATTCCTTTTCTTGGCCATTTTAGTGAGCTCCCAGCATGCAGTGACAGGGATGCACTGCACATCCCTTGCCATGTTTCTGCAGATTCCCCATCCTCCCCAGGTGAACCTCCAGGAAGCAACATTTCCATCCACTAGGAAAGCTGAGTAAGGTTGACAAATACCCTCCCCTATTCTAATGTCAACACACCTATATTTGAACCTTTGCTCCGAATACTTAATGCATTTATTAATACATTTATGAGGAGTCATTTGGAGGTTTCTTGTGGAGGGGCCCCAGCTCACAGGGGCACTTACAAGGCCTTTGGTTCAGCGTTAGGCAAGCACATTCAGTGTGGCTATACACTTCAGCTTCAGTAGAGGCTTTCAAAGGTTTGTAAATATTTACACACACTCCTGAATGAGAGTGAGCTGGGGGGGCCTTTAAACACTGAACATGGAGAGAATTGTGAACTAGAATAACAAACAGGAGGCAGAAAAACTTAAAGAAGAGCAAGAACAAAATCTCGACACTTCACTAATCCCATAATGTTTCCTAAAGCATTGCCTTATGAGCAATTCCTATAATTCTAGTGGATTTATTTTCATCTAGTAAGAGTTGCTTAGCTCAAGGATCCAACTTATGCTCCTCTCTCATCTTCCTGCCCCAAAGCAGCCTTGGTGTGTTTCTGCCCAAAACAGACAGAAAATAGCCACACAGAGTAAGATTTACAGAGATGTCAACAATTACCCCACTCAATAAACCACCTTTCTTACAGTAGTTTCAAAACTCCATCAAGTTCACAAGCTCATGGTGTTGGGTACACACAAAAAAAAGTGGAAGCATGTGACCAAACAGTAACACTTCTATTCTGGATTGTCTTTACAGTCTGTGGAGAAATGATGTCTCTAGGACATGGTTCATCGCATTCAAAATTCAATGTCTGGTGCACTTTCATGTCCAGTGAATACTGGCTTACTTTAGGAAATGGGATAGATGTTTTCTGAGGACAGATGTGAAATGGTAATCAATGGATCAATGAAAGAGATTCCTCAGTTCAGGAGTTGCTTCTGAAAACCTCAAACCATTCACTGGCAAGCAGACAAAATGAGGGAATCCAACGCAATAGCTGAGTTATCCCACTGAGTCTGGCTTTAATTAAAAGCAGAAGCAAAACAAGCAGTGAAAGTCTGTGTGATATTTGGTGACTTGTCATCCTACCCTGTGCTCCTGCCACACTGCCTGTTCCTGGGTCAGACTCAGGGTGTTCTGGGGCCAAACACCCAGCTGCTCATGCTGTGTTGGGAGAAAATCAAAGGGAAAAAAGGGTGAACAGTCCACCCCTGCTAGTACTGACTGTGACTTCCCTGATGGGATCAGTGCTGCATAGTGGCTGTAACAGCCTGCCAGGATTCTTCCCAGCCTGGGATCCTTGGCATGGAGCCTGTTCAGATGCTGTCTGGCTCTAGGGTTCCTCCTTTGCCCCTTTCAGGTGGACAAATATCAGTGTTTGTTCTTTAGGGTGTCATCTTCCTGTAGCTCCTTTCAGAGAGTTTTGGAGCCTGCCTGGGAACACAGATTGTTTGGAATGATTACTTCTTGTTGTGGACGTATCTCAATGGCTTTGCATGTCTGCTTGTGTGAGAGCAGCCTGGCCCATCCCACAGGCAGCCTGGATGCTGCCAGGCCCAAACTGAGGGTCAGAACAGGAGTTTAATGTTATTTTGGGTGTCACAGCAGGTCGTGTGATGGCAGCCCAGGGCTTCCTCTGCCACTCTTGCAGGCATAAGGAGCTTTTGGCTGGATGCTCGCTGTGCTGGCTTCACCCAGTGCCTTGCAGAGCTGTCACTGCAACACCACAGAGTTTGGGAAACCCTGCAGGAATTTGCACTCACTCACAGCATTTTCCTTCTTCCAGGCAATGCAACAAGACTTCCAATGGGAGTGACAGCTGCGACTTGATGTGCTGTGGCAGAGGCTACAACCCCTACATGGACAAAGTGGTGGAGCGTTGCCACTGCAAATATCACTGGTGCTGCTACGTGACCTGTAAAAAGTGTGAGAGGACTGTCGAGAGATATGTGTGCAAATGAAAACCCTCCTCTGCCCACCTGGGAGCTGAGACACCCCAGCACTGTTCAGAGAAAACATTTCCTTGACTAGGCATCATTTATCTTGTAAAGACACAGACTCGAGGAGAGATGGTAGGAGGAAAAGCAATGATCCCACCAGGAAAAATAAGAATGTAAAAAAACCTCCCAAAAAGCAACAAACCCACAAATGCTTCCCCCCACCAATAAAACGCTCTCTGAGAAGACAAAACCTCATTTGGGATGGTATCTTCTTCCAAAATATTTTCTATGGTTGCCAATGATGTCCATCCATCAAGTGCCTTAGTATCCTGAGAAATAAATATAGAAACTTTCGCTGGGGAAAGAAAAGAGCAACATTTGTTTGACATTAACTAAGACTCACACCTGCCTATGCCTCCTAGCACAGATACTGAATCTCCATTTGGACCATCCCAGAAGGAAAAATGCTACAACTTTTCAGCAATATCTGCCTTTGTTGCCAAAGACTTAATTTTCAGCAGGGAATCATCCACTCGGAGTGATAAAAGTGGGAAGATTTCAAGTCAATGCCCTGAAATGAACAACTAATTTTAATCTTTCTTTTACATAGGTCTGTGACTTTGAGCTTATTGCTGAAGGAAAATATGTCCTTGACTTGTCCAGGCTGGAAAAAATTCAGCCATGAAAAAAGTCCCCTGGAATCCTGGAGGCAGTGAGAGTAGGGTAGGCTGAGAAGGACTTTATGGGGTCCACAAGGCAGTAGTGGAGCCATTAGGACAAAATAACAAACTGAAGTCCAAATCCAGTGGAAAGTAAAGAAGAAAAGCAAGCTTCTGCTTTCTCTCTCTCTCTCTTTGCCCTTGGGGTGTGATACCCTTAGTCACTGACATTCTTCCACGCTGACCCATGACGTCCTTGGGGAAATATGCCACTGGCTTTTTCCCCCACAAAACTATTGGTCCAACCTCAGGAAACTGCAGAGAGCGGAGCAGTCCTGGCTGTAGGGAGTACAGCCATGGAAATCAGCAGCTATTCACAGCAGGAAGGAATGGGAATGTGTCAGCCCTTCACATGGCCCTGCCCTGACACAGCAGAGAACCACTATCTGTGGCTGTACATATTTTCTTTTGTATGCAGATATACAGAAATATTTATATCTTTCATCTACTTTACTTTCTACATAAATATATCCTTTATATTATAAACAGGCATTTACAATAATATGAAATAAATGCTGAAGTTACTGGTGCAACAGCAGAATGTTAGATTATGGTTTCACTCTTCTACTTGGAAAGCAATTCTGATTTTCCTCCAAAGGATGGGAAAAGAGTCTGGTTTGAGGCACTCACTGGTACAGGATAGGTAAGTTTCTTTATTCCTTGCCTCCCCAGCCTCTTGATTTTGAGTAGAATTAGCCAAGATCACAGTCAAGACAATGAAACAGAACACTTGGAGAAAGGAAGAGTCACCATTGGTGTTTTTTTTTTTTTTTATCAGCGATCACTCTCATTGGTAAAATTTCCTAGTGCCCCTGAGGAGCTTAATAACAAACATGACTCATAACTCTCATGTCATGGGTGGCTGGCTTCTGGCTCCTGCACATAGAGAGGAGTTGCTGTTCAGTGGAGGTTTTAACATAGCCTAGGCTCCCTTATTTGCTTGTTTGGTTTTGTTTATGTTTTTGTTAGCTTGTTGGGTTTTTTTTCTTATTTTGGTTTTTTTGTTTGTTTGTTTGTTTCTGTTGTTGTTGTTGGGTTTTTTTGTATTTTGGTTTGGTGCTTTTTTTGTTTTGGGGTGTTTTGGGTTTGTTTTTTTTTTTTTTGTTTGTTTGTTTGTTTAGTTGGTTGGTTTGTTTTGTTTGGGGTTTGGGGGGGGATTTTTTGTTTTGTTTTTTTAGTAGTCATCCAGCCCTGTATACTGATTATGAAAAGTGATGTTGGAGAAGGATGCTGCTCCAGTAACAGAAGGCAGCAGAACTTTTGATGTCTTTCAGATCATTCTTGGGCACCCCAACCCCATGCAAAATGCTGTAAGCAGCCAAAAAATCACTCCTACAAATGTAGACGGACTCTGTCACTTTTCTGGGGGTAAATATGTCAGTAACACTGCAATCTTTCTCCAAATCCTCTTTTTTTTTTCCCACTCAGCCACTCCCTAGGGGGCAACTGCCTCTGACACGTCTGTGAGCAGCCCTGGGGAGTTGGAGGAGAAAAGCATCATGTGCAGTAAGGGCAGAATTAGAGGTATTTTGTTCTCTCCAGCCACTTTGCTTTGCTGTGATGGGTTTGGTCTCCTTGCCTCCTTCCCTCCCCCAGTTATGAGCAGGCCAAAAAAGACCTTTCATAGTTTGTCAGTGGTTTGTGTTATTGTCACCCCATAAAAGCTGATGCACTACAACGTCTCTGCAGTGCAGTGTGATGAGTGGTGGGTGTCTTTAGGCTGACATGCAGACAGGCTGGTGGCACGAATCCCACTGCTCTCCAATGCCAGAATTTGGCTTCATTTGATGTGTAAAGAAACCATTCTTTCAAGGGATTCTATTTTTATTTCCAGTTTCTGATGAAGCCAACAAGGCGTGGATGTTCTGACCAAAGAAAAATTTGAGCATTTCAATGCCATTCTGTAATGACTCTTTTTCTTGCTCCCTTGCTGATGTCATGAGTCTTTCTGTTTGGTGAAAAAAATAGTAAAAAGGAAGAAATGGTCTACACATACACTGTTTTCAGCTGCATTTCACTCCTCCCATGTCAGACTTGTGATCCTTGACTGGCTTTCTCACGCCAGAAGAAATCATCACCTGGAATTAAAGGAAGTGAGTGAACCAAGGCATCTGCAGGTCCATCAGGTGGGAAATGAACCCACAGCAGAACTTCAGACATGGTGGTAATTCACACTTTGCCATCTCATGCCACAGATGTCCATTATTGAAGATACTTACTGAAATGGCTGAATTGTTTGAAGTTTTGCAGTTTGGGGCAACCACGTTTAAAATCTCTGCTGAAACCACATTTAAATTCTCTAGATAATCCACCATGGGCTTCATGTGAACTTCGCTTCTTTGACAAAAGAGTCTGTGTGGCCCCAGCCCATATCTTAGGCTGTTTGTGTATGAATTAACATTGTTACACTGCTTTTGACATAACTTCTAAATTTCAGGGCTCTTTTCTTCTCTGGAGCAGCTGCACACTCTATTAGGAATGTGCCCAGGGTGATGTGCCTTCCTATGGTGAGAGTCATGCACAGGGCAAGGTCTGATAAACTGCAGCCTCCTTTGTTACACAGGCCTGCTTCATCCAGCAAACTAGGGTCATCTCCTCAGTTTGATGGCTTTAAGCTGAAATAAGGTAGGTTAGATTAGATGTTAGAAAGACATTTCTCCCTGTGAGAGTGATGAGGCCCTGGCACAGATTGCCCAGAGAAGCTGTGGCCATCCCATCCCTGGAAGTGTCCAAGGTCAGGCTGGACAGGGCTTGGAGCAACCTGGTCTAGTGGAAGGCGTCCCTGCCCTTGGCAGGGGGGTGGAACAAGATGAGATTCTAAGGTCCCTTCCACCCCAAACCATTCAGTGATTCTATGCTCTGGCATTTCTAATTTATTTCAGAAAAATATCTTTCTATGAGCAGTAGACAGCGCTTTCTGCTTTCCTTTCCTTTTGGTAAGAACTAGGAATAAAGAGAGTACCTATAGCACAGGGCCATACTGGCAGAACCACTCATAGTGCATCTTTCTCCTTGCAGCCTGTCTCTGATGCTTGCATCAGCAGCAAAGCACAGAGAGGCCAGAAGAGAAAGTGTCACATCTCTCAGTTTCAATTATTGATACAGCAGGGATCCAAAACAGAATGGCCAAGTTGCTTTTGCAGTCTAGAGAAAGGTGTCCCTGCCCATGGCAGGGGGTTGGAACTGGATGGTCTTCAAGGTCCATTCCAACCCAAATCATTCTATGATTCTATAATATTTTGTGCATGTGCCGTGTGAAAGATATTTGGGAGAACATTTGTCACAAACCAAGGAAAATACATCCCTCCTTCCTTTTCTCAGGCCTTCAGCAAGCAGTTTGTAAGGCTTTGGTCTGAAACACTGAGATCCTTCAGCTACTGCAGAAAATGGCTTTAACTACTGTGAATGTCTTTGCCAGGTGATGCTGCAGTTCCCTTCTTATAGCATGTCTTACCATATCCAACAGCTGATATAATTTGGCCCAGCTCCATGTCGTACTGCACAGTACTGTTGATTTACACTAGCTGGCAAAATACATCTGATTTATTCCCACAAACACTATTATTTCACAGCTTTACACTATTACCCCTGATGGAAACAGACAAGCTATCCTGAAGAGAATTGTGCTGGTGGATTTGTAGTATTTTAATTAATTTGAAAAAAAAATCTATGATTTACTAAAGCAGTTTGGACTTAATGCTATTTTCGAATCTGAGGTTTTAGACCCTGCATACATCTGGCTGGCTTTGTATTTTTGATTAATTCCCCCCATCCCTACCCCTTCCAGTTTTGTATCATTTAGGTTTCTCCATAAGGTAGGCAAATGCCATTCATTATAAAAAACTCCCATCTGATTGTCTCTTTTATTCTCAAAAATAGGAAGTATCTTAATTATACTAAAGCAGGAAATAAGGGAAGAAGAAAAAAAGCTGAGTACAATTAGCAGTGTCTCTGTCAGAAAAGTGATAAAAGAGTCCCTGAGGGACTATCCCTCTTCCTGCTAGAAAACAGATCCGTGTAGACAACCATTATCATCCTCCAAGTGAGATAGGCTTGTGCTGCCCAGCTCAGGGCTACCTGTCTGGGGTAGGTGCTCAGAGGAGGCTCTGGAGATGCTTGGGAATATGGGGAACAAGAGGAAAATTCAGGGCTGGGATCAGCTGTTAGACCTCCACCCTGTGACAACGGATTTGCCTTTCCCTGCATCAGACAGGGGCTTGTGAAACACCATTGTTTTGTTCCCAAGAGCAGATCAGAGCTATCACAGGCACGACTTTCTCCTCTGCAAGGGAGATGGAGCAGAAAACAAGATTTGGGAGAGGGGGAGAAAGAACAGGAAACTTAAAATCCACCTGAGATTAATGACTTTAACATGTACAACATGTTTTGTTTTGTTTTCCTCTCAGGAGCAGTTTATCAGTCAGACAGAGTTTGATTAAATATCTCAGCAGAGCTATGGTTTATTCATCTAAAGCACAAATTACCCTCTGTTCATGGAAGCAGCATTAGCTCTGTTTTCTAATTGTGAGAGCAACGATAACAATAAAAATAGTAACAATAGAATACATTGTGGATTGTTTTTACTTCCTCTTTTGTTAAGAATAAGTGGACAGTATTTTGTCTGTATTGTAAATTAAATGAGTTTTAAATTTTAAAGATCCTTTCTGGGCTGTGTGGAAAGTTTTCTTTATTTTTTTTTTCTCTTTTAAGTGAAATTTTTCAAGGTATTTACCAGAACCACATTGGCTTGAAATTTCTCTTAAGGCAGAAGAGGATGAAGGTGGAGCTATAAAAATTAATCCAGGTAAAGCTGGATGCTCACAGTCCTGTGTTTGTCTGAAGATCTAGCAAAATTTCAACATCCTTGAGGATTGGCTGCTTTCTCAAAATTTTTGCTGTATTTCAGAATAAAGAGGGATTTAAGATCCATTATTCTAAGAGGCATCCTTCCTTCTCCGTTGTTTCTCATCCTAAATTTCAAGATAAAAATTATCCTAAAATAATTTGAAATTTAGGATAAGATGCTATAGTCTGCGTCATTATGAAAGCCATTAATAACAGCAACTGTGTCACCACCAAAGGAAACCAACTGGTAGATGTATTTCAATTCATAGAATGGTTTGGGTTGGAAGCTCATCTCATTCCAAACCCCTGCCATGGGCAGGGACACCTTCCACTAGATTAGGTTGCTCCAAGCCCATCCAACCTGGTCTTGAACACTTCCAGAACAGCCCCAGCTTCTCTGGGCAGCTTATGCCAGTGTTAAATATCCCCAGGTCAGTGAGGTCCATCGTGCACAGGGGGATCCCAAACTTTCTCTGCTGCCTGCAGACACTGGAAACACACACCACCTGCAGCTACTTTCCACTCAAGATGCAATTAATTTTACTAAGTGCTGCACATGTTGACCAGGGTCAGGCTTGGGCAGGAAAACTGTTTTCTTTTCTAAACTTCTGCTCTGCCCAGGGAGCTCCTCATATGGCTCAGACAGATTAAAACCCCACCTCAGTGCTCACCTCTGCAGGTGCTTCCTTCCTTGCTGCCAGCAGCGTGTGAGCTGGGGGGGGTGTGATCTGGAAGTACCTTTGCTTTTGGGGGAAGTGGGAGATGACAGCAAGCAACTCCCTGTGCATCCACACTCCAGAAGCAGCTCTTGGGTATGACATAAAATTGTTGACATGACACCTGCAAAGAACGGCCTGATTTAAGGCAGCAATAACTCCCCAGCTCGCCCTGTCTCCCACACACAACTTTTCCTCCACTGGATGGAATACTCCTCTCAGCAGTTTGCAGTGAAGCATCTGGTGCCATTTGAGGCACTTCAGACCTTGTTCTTGTGAGAATTCTCTGCCCACCAGGCCTGGAGGAGGAACATCCAAGGGACACCCATGGGCATTCCAAGCAGTACTGATGTTTAAGCAATTCAGTTGCACCCCTGCATCTGGTGATGCAAGGACTTGAAGACAGTTTCTTCCCTTCACAGCACTGGTTCCAAAGGCTCTTCCAGGTCTACCATGGATCAACAAACTGAATGACACCCAAAAATTTGCTGTGCAATGCCATCAGGCTCATTCTGCCCCATAAGTGCCATTGGCCCCCATAGTCCAGATCTGACAATCCCAAATCGCCAAGAGGGGCTTCTGAATTAGGCAGGACCTTAGTATAGAGTCATAAGTTGTTGAATGAACTGCCCCAGCAGGAATTCATGGGGCAGGTTTTGGAGCTGTTCTCAGCTCTCTGCAATAAAGATATTTTCAGAGTGTAGAAATCTGGAATGCCTCCAAAGAGGGGATTGGGATAAGATGAATTATGTCTACTGGGAGTTAGTGTGACCCTTTTCATGTAGATAGCCATTGAGCAGATGTGGAAAGTCAGGTGAGGCTTATCCTTAGTCTGATGCTTGTCATAGGGGTCCTTTTGTTTTGATGTTTGGTTTTGTTATAAACCAAGATAATTAGTTATTAAGTGTAGCTGGACTATTAGCACCAAAGAACGAGCCTATATAACATCCATGCCCAAAATTATTACAGCTGGTATCTATTATATTACATAAATTGCTTAAATACACTTCCAAATAGAACAATGAAACTCAGTGAACAAAATCAAACATTGTAAACATGAATTTAGCTGGTTAGACTTACTTTTTCCTTTTCTCTCCATTAGAGGGAACATTTTCATCTTGGGATTTGCACAGAATTCCAAGGAAACTTTAAAAGTTACTTTTCATGGAGTTTGTAAAGAAAATCAAACCATTCAAGCACACTGTCCACTTCACAGTTGCAATCAAATGTCTGACTCAAGGCCCCTGAACTTGGCTTGTATTGATAATTGCACTGGTACAAACTTTTTTTTCCCCCCAGCCATTAAGGAGGATATTTCAGATAATAAAGCATAAACAAAGAAACTTCAAAGAACAAAATGAATGCCATACAGTGACTGTGTTTTACATGAATGTTGAATTGCTGGCAGAGGATTTCTCCTTGCAAAATATTTTCCATTACTCTATATCATCTGGTTAATAGCCTAAGTGCCCAAGCTTACCTTCAAGAGATTTAGATAAACCGAGAGATCTTCCTGCATAGAAGGACACTGACCATTCCTTCAACATCATGCTTTTTCTCCTCAAAGTGATCTTAGCCAGGGTTGATATACTCCAAAGTGCCTTTTAGACACCTAAATTCAGTAGTGAGAATTGAGTCCTATGATTTATATTTTGGCTTGGTTAAATCCAGAACAAGTGTTCTTTTCTGATTTTATAACTAATACAGATGTATAAATAGGCAAGATGTAAAGAAATTTGGTATTGGAATTCACCAACATTTTCATTAAATAATACTCACATCCTCTTTTAGCACCACCAAATGTTACTCCACAGATCTTGAATTCCATCCCTTTTCTCCTTCTGCACCATATCCCATATATTTTCAGGAGCTCTCCTGCAGAGAGGCACCTAGAGTGAGAATCATCTCGTCTTGAAGACCCCACACATGAGTTAACCCAGCACTGTCACTGTGATGGATGGGTGCAAGGAAGGGATGAACCCACTGTGCTTCCTCTGCCATTCCACATTTTAGCCCAGGCTGTAGTTGGAATATATGGTTTGTGTGTTAGCTGGTTTGCCCCTGAGATCTCACCAACCTCACCCAGTTCTGGGTGATAATTGAACCCAGGACTGGTTCTGCTGGGTTTTATGTTAAGGGGATTTTCTCTGATCTAGCTGAGGGTAGGTGATGGAGTTATGTTAGAAATACAGTGGAGGTGGGTTTATATTTATCATCACCCTGTAACTATGACTGACACAAAAAAGATTAAAGCAATAAAGCCCAAAATAGAACATCTTGCAGTTTTCAGGTTTTTTTTTTTTAAGGCCCAAGTTTTCAACTAGGATTTGGCTTGACAGGATAAAGTACATTTTCAAGCTCAGCTTCTTAATGGGCTACATCTGCTTAATGTAATTTTGCATCTGTACTGTGTGTCTTGTCAGACACAGGCACAGTCAGGGCTGCATTCAGCAGTACTCACTTTCCCTGGAATCAGATAAACTCAGCCCAATAAATTAGTTTTACTGCTCTCAGTATCACCCTGTTATCATTGTGAGTTATTTAGTCTGGGCTTCCCAAACTTTCCCATTCTTTCGCAATGAAAGGAATTGAACTCCCAAAATATATAAATGAGTTTCTCCCATTTTTTTCTTTCTGTCTTTCCTTATTTTCTTCCCTTTTCTTTCTTCTGCTCTCTCTTGCTTTTCCTGTATCTTTTTTTTCCTGCATTCTCTCTCTTTCTGGCTATATAAAGTACTTCACAGTTGCACTTCTTTAAAATCTAGCTTTCTGCTCAAAGAGAAGCTATTTAATTAGGCAGTTGTGACCTGCCTCTCAGTGTAACTCAGAAGCAATGATTTATACAAGCTGAATAGGAATTCTGGTACTTGGTAGGAGATTTTTGAGGGTCTGACTCATAAAGTGCTTTGGACTGTGTATTATATTAGCTAGAAGAACATTTTGCAAAAATCAAGTTGTATTTTATGCCCCAACTGATGTTTTTTTCCCTTATCCTTTATGTTCCCACACTGTTTTCTTGATTAAAAATGTGAGAAGATGGACTCTGCAGAATAGACAGCAGCTGGGTGATAATGGCCTGAGTTCCCTCTTACATCATGGCCAAGCTGAGGTGCTGAATATCCCATACAAGGCATTGACAGCTGGGAGGCACACTGGAGTCCACAGTGCTTTACAGGGATCTAAGGGGCCTCCAGAGGCATCTGGAACTGTGATGGATGCAGCCCACAGGCTGGATACTCAGGTGGTAAGGAGGTGGAAATAGGTGTCCAACCAGCATATGAAAGGATGGGAAAGGACAGTACAGTATGAAGAAAACAGAGGATGTGGCTTTTGGGGTATTTAATTTTCTCATAAAACTGATGGATCGGTCCAGGGGACAAATGAATTCAAGGAGTGAGAATCAATATATGTACTTCTGATTAGGAGCATCTGAGAACCCATGAGAATTTTCTGCTCCTCACATAGGGTAAGCTTAGGCCTGGCAGAGAGTTAGGAAAGGAATGAACTCTTGAGAGTGACAACATCCTAAATCTCCCAGCAAAATTGGCCAGAATCTGCCTCTCAGAGCCAGGAGCTGTAGGAGAGGTGGTAAGTTCTGGTAAGTTAGCAGAACTGCATTTTGGACTCTAATTTGCTAAGGATATGAGTATTTTTTAACATTCTTTTTCCATCTTCATGAATGTGGAATGTTTGTCGAACCTCCATCCTTTCAGGTGCTGCCTTTTCTCCATGTCCAGTTCCAGCAAACTTGAGCTGAGGTTTCAAGAACATCCAAGGTGGACAATATCCTATCTGCCTAGATATGCTAGCTCTGCCATTAAGCTAGTTCATCCTGGATTTCTTTTAAAAATTGGCACCAGGGACACGTTTCATCCTTGTGTAAAATAGCCCAGATCTCTGATTAAGGTAGCACACTGCCAGAGAAGTTCAGCATTAGTCTACTGAATGATCAATTATATTTGAGATATTTAGAAGAAAAAAATAAAGTAATTGTATTCCTTGTGGAGCTAGGTGAATTAACTTCTCTATTTGAATTAATTTAGTGATGATAATCCCAAACTCTTGGACCTGATAAACTCGGAAAATTTTGGCTAAGTCATTCTTGAAACATGCTAAATGTATGGGCATAGAAAGTCAAAGAAAGGCATTTCTCTGAAACACCAATTAATTTTCCTGCTGTCCTTTGTGCTTGGTAACAACCAGGACTTCAAAAGAGTGTGCTTGAGAGTGGAAAACCACAATATCCTTTAAATATGGTGTCCCAGCTATGGCTGAACTTTCTGTTTGGAGTTTGACCAAGCTGCTGGGCTTAAATCCCAGCTCTGGAGCTACCAGATGGACCACATTATTCTCACTTGCAGAAACCCCATGAGATGAACTGTTTCTACCAAAATAGGTCTGCTGGTCACGGAAAGTGTGAGGCACTAATGGGACGCTATGTTCCTGTCACAGGTGCCATGTTCTTTGGGGCACCCAGTCCAGCTTCTATTGTGCTTGTTTTTAAAACTCCCTGCATCAGAGAAAGAGGGAAAGGTCTACTGGAGACACAGCCCTGTGAGCACATGGAGCAAGGCCAGATGGGCATGCCTAAATGAGGACCACTGGCATCTCAGCATCACAGCAGCCTGGAGTGTTTCACAGCGGAATGTCTCAGTCCAGCCAACAGGCACTGCCAAAGAGAGTGACACGTGTTGGAAATCACACTTCTTTTTTAAACTCCAGTGCCTGTGCACAGCCTCGAGATACCTGCATCTTTGGCTGCCTTTGACTAGTAAATAAACCAGGCTGGATCCTGTTCACTGGCTGCCCACAGCAAGTGGCACAGCAGAACTTGCAACTAGATGGGTTTTATCACCCAAACAGACTACTCCATCCCTACTGAGTTTTGTCAATGATTCTTGTCCTTGGCTAGTATGACCATGCCTGGATGTTGTCTGGGACTCACTAGTGCTCAGCCACGATGGGGAGTTAGCTAAGATTTAAGCAGTCTATGTGGCCATGGAACTGAGCTGGAGACATTGCTCTGGCTCTGGCTGACTCTTTAATACAGACGTAGCCTTGGAAGCTTAAAGCATTTTGTACCTCTTTGATTTCCCTTTCCTGAAATTGTACATTCTCCCCTTGGGCTCCTGCCACCTTCTTATATCCCAACAGATGCTGGCTAAAGACTTAACTACTTTGTGTGTCCTGAACCTGTTTCCCAACAGCTTTATATGTCGTTCCTCAGTCCTCCTTCTACAAGAAAAGCTTCTTGTACTGAAACAGATCTCTCTTCATCCCTCCTGGATGTCCTTCCCAGACATCCTCTCATTTTCACAAAGCTATCACCCTTATAATCCCATAACAGAGGTAGAAGAGGGATATCCAGTTATAGCTGTGGCCTGAAGTGAAGCAACACACAGGCTGCAGGTCTCTCCTTTTATCCTGCCTCAGGGAACATCAGCACCTCTATTGTGCTTACTCCTCCTTTATGAAATCCCTTTATATGCCGTTCAGAGAGAGGAGAAAACAACGAGGACCAAGGATTGATCACAAAATGCTTCAGAAGTGCTTAGTTTTCTTGTCTCAGCAGCTCAGCTAACTTTGGGAGCTGTGGTTTCAAGAAGGAACTTCTGAGAATTTCATTGCATGAGGATTACCTGGGCCACAGAGGTCTGTGCCTCAGGTGGAGGTCTTAGCCCCACTCCTGAGGGCATGGAAAAGTTCAGGTTTCACAAGAAGTCTGCAGGGGAAGCAGAGGTCTGTCTATCTTGAGAAACTAAGCAGGAGGCTGATGAATCAGCACCATGGCACCACCAAACCTTGCCAGTTTCTAGCACCCTCCATTCCTGCTGCATGGATAGGTGAGGAGTTGAGCTCCTCAAGCATCTGGGTAATGAAAAACCAACTGGTTTTTCTGGCTTCACAGCAAAACAGAAAACAGATGGGATTTCTGTATTGTGGTTTTCTCCCTCACTGGCAAGCAGATGTTGTAACCTTTTGTAGAGTGGGTTGGAGAGATGGGCCCTCTTTCTCTAAGATCTGGCCAAGCTCCCTGCCAGGAGAAGGAATATTAAAAGTTACAGACCTCTTCTTAGCCCAGTTTGCAGCCTGCAAACTGCAAAGAGGGTACAAGAGAGTGTGTGGGGGGGCACTGACATCACTTCATCACTGCTTTTCATCCCCGAGAAAGGACCTGCAAAGGGAATTGGGAGTGTCACTTGGTTCAAAGCAGAGTTCCTTGCACATCCTGTGAAGGGTCTTGCTAAGCATATGTAGTTGACAGTGACCCAGTTGTAGAAATGAGTGGGAAGTCTGGGTCCTTTGTGTGCACAAAGTGTAGGTAGTAAGTTTAAGGGTAGCCTGGAAGGCAGAGGATTGGAAACGATGGAGAAAACTAAGTGGAACAATCAAGGAAAAGAAGGGAATAAAGTCACTGATTGCTTCTCAAGGCTGTATTTTAAAATGTCATCTGATTGATTTTGAAGCCAGAAAGGTTTCAGGTCCAGTGGGTTTCCAGTAATGATGGTAAAATAAGGAGGAGCATTGAAAGGAATTTGTAAACTTTGTACTTCTTTCACAGTTTTTAAATTTTCATGAAAAGGACTTTTGTCCTTCCTGGCTTAAAATCAAACTTGGGAGTGAAAACCTGTCTATCTTCACCAAAAGAAAAGACCTTTACTCAGAAAGATTTCCAATACTAGATTTGTGACATTAGAGACTTTTTTAAAGAAAGAAACATTTCCGTATTTTTAATAGTGTGACACATAATGAGTTTCTTGGGGTGGTCTTGTGCAGGGCCAGGAGTTGGACTTCAATGATCCTTACGGATCCCTTCCATTCCAGGATATTCTACGATTCTATGTTTCGCAAAATTTCATGTTGCCTTCACTGATCTATATATCTTATGTGTGGAAACAGCCTTTTCACAGGCAAATTCCCCACAGTCACATGTTTCGAGCCTGAGGAACAGACTGAGACATTTACAAGGAAAATACGACCCTGCAACCTTGACCATTTGAAAGACAGCATTGCAAAATGTGTGACAATCTTCCAGCTGATCTGTGCTCCATCAGCTGGAGCACTGCAACCACAGATTGTTGTTCTGGGTGTGCTCTATTCCAGCCACAGCTACTTCCAGAGCAGCCCACAGGAGTGTGTGTTAGTGAGGTCTGTGAGCCACCACTAAGCCATATCAGTGTATTGGATCACAGGCAGTTCATTGCAGCAATTTTACCACAGCACAGATAGAGGGAAACTAGAAAACAAGAAATGAACTTAGTGGGCATCTCACCTCATGAATAAGAGGACAAGTTTAGATGGAGAAGAAATTCTTCCCTGTGAGGGTGGTGAGGCCCGGGCACAAATTGCCCAGGGGAGCTGTGGCTGCCCCATCCCTGGAAGTGTTCAAGGACAAGTTGGACGGGGCTTGAAGCAACCTGGTCCAGTAGAAGGTGTTCCTACCCACGGCAGGGGTGTTGGAAGGTGATATTTAAGGCCCCTTCTAACCCAAACCATTCTGTGATTTTTTGATAACTAGAGAGAACCAAGTCCTTATTAGCACTAAAACAAACACTGGAACTGTGTCCTGATCTAAATCATTTGTTAAATAAGTCACAGACAGGCCTGGTGTTTCTTCCTTTCTAGAGAAGAAAATGTGACTTCATCATGCTAGCAAATACTAGAGAAAGAATGGTGCACTGGGGTCTCAGGGGCACTCAGGAATTCCAAATGTGCAGAGCCAGAGTCAGGGACAGAATTTCTGGAATAGGAAAAATTGCATAAGTCTAGCTAGGCAGCTTGACCCAGCTCCTGGAGACTCACATGCAAACAAAGTGAAGCACCATCACTTGTGCAGACCCCAAAACAGAGGGAATCAGCTCTTATGTGCCTAGTGTGGAATGGCTTGCAAGGGATTGGGTGAACCCAGCTTAATTTCCATGTGTCTTCTGATGAAATCTGTATTGAAGTCATTATGATAGCACAGACTTTTCCAGATGTCACAGTAAATGCAGGCATACATTTTAATAGCCTGTAGGACTGGGAAGACATTTTATGATCTAGGTGGATGAGGCTGTTTAATATCTGAGCAAAAAAAATTAATGGCGAAAAGCTGCTTAACAAGCCTTTTTCTGAGTGATAGCTAGCCAGGCTAATGTGTACTTGATCATAAAACATCTGGAACATTTGGGATGTATTAGCCAACTTTTGCATAGCATAGGAAGGAAGATGTGGAGAACATATAACTAGTATGTTATGATATTGTTTAAAACTGTTGAATTACACAGTACAAAATTTGAGTTTCTTCAACAAGGTGACCTTTATCAGTGGTGTGGACAGGATTTACTTGAAAGGGACAGATTATCAATGCGACATTTTCTTATGATATTTCATGTGTATTTCCCTTTTATCCCCTACCTCAAGATAACATTTTTGCTTTCCTATCTC
This sequence comes from Acridotheres tristis, assembly GCA_037013685.1. Taxonomy (NCBI): domain Eukaryota; kingdom Metazoa; phylum Chordata; class Aves; order Passeriformes; family Sturnidae; genus Acridotheres; species Acridotheres tristis. The sequence continues at coordinate 15,014,741 of CM072884.1, read as the reverse complement.
TTTGAGGATCATTCAGATATAATAGGAATGAGAAACAGACACTTCCAAGAAGGTGGGTCCACTTTGTTTTAGTGGCAAGAGAGCAGTGAACGTCTTCTCATTGTCTGAGAAGTTCTGAGTCTGATGTTCCCATGGGAAATTACACTTTTTAATTATAGCCTTGTTTAGTAATTATATGGTCTGTGTGAATGGCCTGTGGAAAGGGCTATCAGAAGAAATGATGGTCTTCTCTTCTGGAGTGTCTTTGTACTTGAATGTGAACAGTGCTTCTGCTCTTGTGTTTGATGAGAGAGAGCTGGGCAATCATTAAGCTTCAGATCAAATTTTATAACACAATCTGAAGTCCTTAGCTGTCCCCCTAAGAAGGTCCTTGCTCCTTATAAGCTGTAGAAGAATTGGCTTAAATATCCCTGAACTAATTCCTGGCATTTAGAGAGTATCTTTAGTGCTAAGTAAGAGAGGTTCCAGGGTTGTAGGCTCAGGTCTTGGAGCACTAGCTGTCCAAGCAGCTTTGCTGTTAGCTCACTCCCAAACCCTGCTCCCAGGCAAAGAGCCGAGGTGTTTGGACACAAGTTATGCCCAGGGCCAGCAAATCAGCCCCAATCAGCTTTATTTAGTAGAGTAGGTGTTGCTGATGAGACCATACCAATCTTGGCTCCCTCTTGGCCTGTGCAGTCCTTCAACACTGTCCCGGCAAGCTTTGCACCTTCAAATACCCCCACAAGTCTTTATGCCACATCTCAGAGCTCATAACACCTACCTTCAATTTCTTGTTATGAAAACATAGCTCTGGCAGCCTGCAGCACAGACCACTTAATATTTCAGACACTTTGAAGTGAACCTCCCTCCACTCCTCCTTCAATAATTACTGTGAACTAAGGCCATGAGGCATCACACAGGACTTGGAGGAGGCCAAATGCCAAATGCCATGGACCAGGCAGTCTGCTGGCAAAGCTGAGCTGTGTGGGACGATTAAAACCAGGCTGCATGACTGGACTTCAAGGCAAATGGAAGCACAGCCCTTTTTGCTTTAGCACTACAGAAGAAATTATTGTGGATTTAGGGAACCATGTCCTTAGAAGGCAAGAGAGACTTTTGCCAGTAAAGACACTGGAAATAGTTTGTGAGATGTATATTCATCCAACTTCCCACTTCCCTTTCATGTGATGAAAATTGTGGGTCCAAGAAATCTTCCTTTGGTAAGACACATGGCAAAACTCTAAACCCAACAAGTCTCCACAAATACCCCTGGTTAAGTCCCCATCACAACAAAGTTTATAAAAGGGTTATCAAATGCAGGGTAAACCATAGCAGCCAAATGTGAGGTCATTCACAGCAACCCAGCTTACTGTGCAGAAGTGTCCTACTTCTGCATGCTTTGCATGGAGAGTATGCATTGGGATATTCCTAGACCTCAACCAAAATGTGGCAATGTCATATAGGCTCCCTTAACTGGGGGGTGACTTTAAGCCCCAGAATCAAACTGTTCACAAATGGTGAGTTACATCCCCACAAAGGGGCAGTAGATGTGGACTGCTCTTCAAGAAAGAAAACCCAGCTTGTCTTTAAACCACAATGCATGAGTTTCACATTCTAGGTGTATCTTGATATTGCTGCAGGTCTTATAGCAAACCGCTGGGCCCCATGCAGCATGAGCTATTCTATGTGTGAATGGACCATCTGCCATAGTGCTTGTTATCTAAATCAGTTCAACAGCCTGGATGTGGTCTACAGGAAGATGAGTGACTTGACTGTGAAGGAAGAGGCAGATGGATAGGTAGGAGCCTCAGTGGACTGGTATAAAAACATGGACACACTTTAGGCTCTGTTTGCTAAATGAGCAAACAACTGAGAACTCACTACTGGAAAAGCAATCCAGGCTGTGACTTGACCAATTTGCATATTTTGACACAATATTCTTGCCTGGAAGAACCAGCCTGTGGAGGTATGAAAGCCAACTCATCTCCCAGTCACTCTGATTCATGAGCCTCTTCTTTTCACCCCCGAGATTACAAGGACACTGCTGTCCCATTTCTGCGAGTGTTGGTACAAGACTCCTAAAACTTGCATAGCCCACCTCAAAGAATGCTGTGCCCATATTTCATCTTCAGGCAGCCTTGTGGGAAGTGTCTCTAGAGATCCCTGATCTGATAGGGCAAATAAAGCTGCTTCCCATCTGAGCTCATCTGCAAGGGTCAGAGTCCTGTGTCTCAGTCAAACAGTATGAAAGGCTTTATGTGTCTTCAGAAATAACGTGAAAGAGGAAAAGCTTCTCTTGCCTGAAGGTGCCTGAAGAAAGCAGCTCCTTCAGCACCCATCTCTCTGCTGACAAGGAGATCCTACAGGGCAGCACTGGCTTTTATGAAATGGACACGTCTCCTTAGTGACTCTAGGTAGTGAGGGGATGGCAGGTTTTCACTGCTGACAAACCAGGCTGGGTTTGAATTAGCATCCAAAACATACACCAGCACGCCTAGGAGCCCCTGAATGTCTGCTTTTTGTACAGTGCTCTGCTCTTGGAGGCCATGTGTTATTACTGTAATAAACATTAAAGTTCATGCTCTATCTGCCAGGTATGTTGCACTTCAGAAATGCCACACATATTCCTAGTCTTTAGGAATTTCCTCAAATCCTACCCATCCAACAGCAGATCCCACAGCTGCTTCCTCTACAAAAATCCAGCTGCATCTTCTATTGCGCCTTTACAGTGATTATCAGATTTTCCTCCATTTTAGCAGAGCTGCAGCTTTTACAGTCTTGACCTCTGAAGCATGAGGAAAAAGGAGCAAATAACATGGTGCAGCACTTCTTTTAGCTATTATTCCACCAAGGCCAGCCAGGCTACTGAAAGGGGAATCCCTGCACAAATTAAGGGAATTCAGATATTTCTTTCTTATTAAGAGGCATTCTCAATAGATCCAGAACTTGTTTCTAAAGACATGACTGCATTCCAGCATCAAAATAACTTTATTATGCTAATATTGACCAGCGTTGGAGGAAATAGCAATAAAAAGCTGTCAAAGGTGACAAAAGCTGTTGTGTTTAAGCTGTAACATTTGAAGCCAGATTTTGAATGCATAGAATTTTGTTATTATCCAGGGCTTAGTCACACAACAATCCAGACAATGACCTGACTCACAGACCAAAACTAATAAAGGCCTACCTGGCAGGAGCATGAAGAGGAACATTATGCGTTATGGACTAGTCCCAGGAATTACAGAGCTGTGTGAAAGAATATTGGAAAAAGATGGGAACTCCACTTCCAGTGAAGCTGATGGAAAAGTCCAAAGGAGGCCCCAGGAATGATGGGACAGGAACTCAGTAATGATATACAAGTTGTAAAGTTTGAGGTAAAAGTCAGGGGTCACATAGATGAGGGTTTAAGTTACACATCAGTGAAGGAGAGCCAAGAAGTCTAAATATTGGCAGCTTATGTGCAGAGGGGCTGGAGAAGACATGAGCATATGGCACAGCCCTGCAGGCTGTGTAGGTGTGAGCTGGGGCAACATCTTGCCCTTAAACTGACTCCATCTGCCTCCACAGGAGAATGAAATTAAATCTTCACAAGCAGGGAAGAGTCACTTTAAAAAATCATCTCTACACAGGACCTTGTCCTTACAAAAGTAATGATCAAAAAAATGACTGAATTAGACCCTATATACACAGTTAGTGTCCTTCCCAGATATTGTCAAAAAAAAAGTATTTTAAAAAGCAAGTAATTACTCTTTCCTTTGCAATACCATCCTGGCTTCTGACACAGGCAAGTCTAGGGTACAGTTCTATTGCATTCAAATGCAAAAGCACCAGACCTACATTTCATTCTCTGGAACTCCTGCTGAAGCTGAAGGAGCTTTTAGCCTTAAGATAAGAGCTATTTTAACGAGTATTCCTTTTTTTAATTTATTTTATTTTTTTTCCTGCTTATCTCCCTCTGTTAAACATGTACTTCCTTATGGCTCTGTAGGATATCCTCATTTATTTATAAAGAGATCTCTTCCTTATTCCTTCAAGTTCCCCTCATCATATATATTATAAACAGCATGGACAGTGTGAAAAATAGTTTCTATGACATCCCTGAGCTGGCATATAAGTGAGAAGTCAAGGACAGGCATTGCTTCTAAGCACTGGCATATAAATAAAAATGTTCTCCACATTCACCTAATATGTCATCTTCACTATTTGCCTATGGTGAATAAACTGTCCCCTTGCAGTTGCCCTCTCCTTCCACTGTCTGTAGAGGCAGTGTAGCTGGTGCTGCACCATATACTAGTTTGTCATGACAATCAGCAAATTGGTCCAAGAATTCACAGAGGACATGAATTTTCCATGATCCTGTACTCTCTGTGCATTCAAGGGTGCTACCTTGGTCAACATATGATATTTCTCTTTGGGGTTTGACATCTGGGAGTTGTGCCTTTACAAAATGTTAAATAGGACCTTTGGGAATGTCATAGACCCTTCAAAGGTCATGGAGTCTGGCTCCAAAACTTGTGTTGTGGTTTAATGTCACTCAGCAAGCAAAGCACCACACAGCCAGTGGGACAGGAATTCAAAAGGTAAAAGTCAGGAAACTAATGTATTGAGATGATAATATCTCATATAAACCTGCCCTCTGTCTGTGGGTAACCATTTCCTCTTGTCCTGTCACTCCAGCCCCTTGTCCAAAGTCTCTCTCTGGCTCTCTTGGGGCCCCTTTAGCCACTGGAAGGGGCTTCAAGGTCTCTCTGGAGCTGCCGGGATTTCCCTCTCCTTTCCTTCCCTCTCCTCTCTCCTCCACTCTCCCTCAGCCTGTTTCCATAGGAGAGGTGTTTCACCCCTCTGGTAATTTTTGTGGCTCTTTTACTCCTGTCATTTCCTTTCTCTTCCCCCAGCTTTACAAGCTGAGGATGCTGCCATATGGTCTGGGATATCCCTTGGGTCATTGGGGTCAGCTGTCTAGGCTATGTCCCCTCCCAGCTCCCTGTGCACCCCCAGTCTTCTCACTGGTGGAGTGGGGAGATGAAAAGGACTTGATTCTGTCTAAATCCTTCTTAGCAATAATGAAAACATCCCTGTGTTATCAGGACTGTTTGCAGGACAAATCCAAAGCATAGCTTGTGCTATGTGATGAAAATTAACTCAACCCCAGCAAAACCCAGCACATTATGACCCAGGTGTCCCTGCCCAAAAAATCTGTATCAAGAGTCACCCCTGGAAAATCCTTATCTATGGCTGTGCAGTCACTCTGTATTCAATTTGTTCATTAAAGAAAGCTTTGGTCTGTATGGACTGGCACGCAAGTGAGATCTGTGACTTGCACCACTGATTATCTCATGATTCAGGAAAATGTGGAGAAAAGTTGAACAAGTGCAGTAAAAGAAAATACATGTTGGTGCTTCTGTTGCAACTTCCAATATTTCTGAGTGCTGCACCTTCTGAGCTGATGAGTGGAGACCACATGCCAGCTCACCTCTTCACAGCTCTCTCTCCCTTGTTTTGTTTATTGAGGTGTATAGAGCTGGTGTGGCTCTGGGAATTCTGTCTAACCTGATGGGGTCTCAGATGGGCAAAATATTTACTTTGCACTTGATAGGAGGCAGACACTGAACAAAACCCACTGGATGAAACCTTGTCCAAATGGTCTGCAATGACAGCAGGCACCAAATCAGCAAGCATATCCCCAGGACAATTCAAATTGGAGGGGAAAAAGCTGTAGTATGGGTATTGCTTCTTCCTATGTACCAGGCACAAAGTGGTCTAGGGAGATTTAGCAGTAAGAAAAATACACACATACACACACATTGCAATGGAATCTAGACTTGTTAAAGCTTTTTCCTTGCTGGCTCTGTCTGGCAGAGCCTGAGTTTTAAAATACCAATGCCTTTTCCTGTCACTCTCAGCTTTAATTTATTATTTTTTAAAATCAATAAATATCCTTCCACTCCTCCATCTGGAGGATTCCATCTTCATCCCACCACAGCAAAGCTGATCAGAGCCACCTATGCAATGCCATTTGATCCAGAACATATTTAAGTCTTGGCCCATTCTCAGCCTCATAAATTCCTGACATGATTCAGGAGGCGTTTCTGTTGGAAAGAGCTCTCTGCTCTGCTGTCATATTTATAGAGATTGCTGCTGCCTCTGATCTGAGGCCAAACATTAGGAATAATTGAAGCAGGAAGCAGGACAGAGCTCGACATATTGTTTGTCTGGATTGTTTTAATTTTAAGAGCATAGAAGTACCCCTACTTACTGATGTTAGAAGAAAAATGAAAAAAATACAATTAAAAAAGACTGTTCACGAATTTTGTATTTTAGGGTTTTTTTCTTTTTATTGCTTTTGTTAGAGGCAATGAGGGAAACATTATGCTTGCTGCTGAGGACAGGGAGGTGAATTAGATATTGAAGACTTATTAATTCAGGAATCCTGTCCCTGCAGATTAGACCAGAAGTTCCCACTTTTTATTTTCTGCTTGTCGAAACAAAGTCAGGAAATGCACATGGTTCTGCCATATGTGTTTCTCTGTGTGTATGACAGGTGAGAAGGGGGTGCAGAGCTGTAGGTTGGCCCCCAGAAAACTTGTCCACATTGCCACTTCAGTCCTGACCAGCACAGCCACACTGCTGCACTGACCAGGCTTAAAATTGCATATGGACAAGGTGCTGATGCTGGAAGTTTGGATGGAGACACTCCTTCAGCCAGATGATGACCTGTACTCAGGATATGAACTCCTTGGCTACATGGCTGAGAGATGAGTAGCCTTCCCTGCAGGACACGGGTGCCAGGAGCTTACAGACATGCTGTCTCTGAACTGGGGTAGCTGGGTTTGGAAGTGAGAGACATATACTGGCAGCCTGAGATGAAGCTGTTGAAGTTGATAAAAAAAGTTTCACTTCAGCAGGCTTTGGACAACACTGGGGCTTCATCTGAGAGGGAGGATGTTTAAAAGGTGAGCAGAAGTATCCCCACTACAAGGATGCCAGGCAATATGTGAGGTGGAACCATGGGGCTCCTGGTGCTCAGAAACCCAATTGTAAATATCTCCCACCCCTGTCTGACCATTGACAAAGCTGCCAGGTTATCTGGAATGTCATTGAAGCACAGAGAGAGGAGATGAATTGAGACCCAAAGTGGGGCTACAAGAGAGCCGAGAGGGACTTTTTACAAAGACACATCGTGACAAGGGGGCATGGCTTGACACTGACAGAGGGCAGGGTTAGACAGGATATTGAGAAGAAATTCTTCCCTATGAGGGTGGTGAAGTCCTGGCATCATTTGCCCAGAGAAGCTGTGGATGCCCCACCCCTGGAAATGTTCAAGGCCAGGTTGCACAGGGCTTGGAGCAACCTGGTCCAATGGAAGGTGTTCCTGGCGTGGCAGGGTGGTTGGAATGTGATCTTTAAGGTCTCTTCCAACCCAAATAATTCAATGATTCTATGACCTCGCAGCAGAGAAGTAATAGGCTTGTCTTCTCTCACTGCATTATTTTCTGGGTAGCATTAGTCTGATTCAGCAGAGATTTAACCTTGCCTCAGTCTTATTGCCTTCAGAAGAGAGTACTTGAAGACTTGCTTAAGTACCCATTGTTCTGGTAAAGCACCTAAGAGTCTTCCTTAGGTATATGTTAAAATATGTTCATGAGTAGAAATCCTGAATTTGGACTATTGACTGCTGAGAAAGAAAACTGACTGTGAGTTCATTGCTGGGTAAGAGCTTTGGGAAAAAAAAAAGACATCTGTTCTGCCAAATTCTAGGCTGTGCTGGTTCAAACCTACCCCATTTTGCTGATTATGGAACTCTTAATTGAGCATGATATGGGGTAAGAGCTGTCCTAAGTTCGGAGGAGAAAACTGCTTCCACACTTCCAGCAAGAGCTACAATCATATTAGTCCAACACAAGGGGATAATAAAGGGCTTTACTCATAAAAAAAAAAAAATGGCAAGAGCCAACAACTAGGAGCTGAAGCCAAAAAACCATTGGTTACAAGCAAGTGAGCCTTGTAAATTGAAGGGGGAGGTTGAAAGCCCAGGGCAATCTATCAAAGAATGGTTAAAGTGTTGGCCAATCATTAGGGTGCCTTCAGGAAAAGATACTTTAAGCTAATCCACCTCACTGGGTTCAGTCCAGTTTTGAGGTGAAAGCATCTGTTCTGCAGTATGCTCGAGTTCAAATTAGGAGTTCCATAGTTTCTGCCACTCTTAACATCTCTGAATAAAGAAATGTCAGAAGCAGTCATGAACTTCTTAAGCTGATAGAGAAAATGGAAATCAAGTCATCCCACATTGTTTCTGGGATTTTCAGTGCTATTGTGCATTTGTATTTTGCCCCCAGCAACTCATTAAATAGTTCAGACACAGTTTTGGAAAATACTGCAGTGGTGGAAAAGAGATCCAGAACCAGCTGTGCTGTATGTCTGGCTTGAAAGGAGGTGAAAGCAACTGACCCATCTGGCTCCTGTGTGAAGGAACCTTTGGGATTCTCCATTACACTCCTTACAGGAGCACCCAGCACACAGTCGTGGAATCTCCCTGAGTTGAAAGGGACCCACAGGGATCATTGAAGTCCAAATCTTGGCTCTGCAAGGGTAACCCCGAAATCACACTATGTGTCACTGCCATTTCCTCAGATATTGAGTCTATTGCCTCAATAAAAAATGCCAGCAATGGAAGGAGGATGGAAAATTAATGTCTTTTAAGATCCTGGAACAAAATGAGGGCAACACAGAAATAGTTTTTGCTGTATTCATACTTGATCATTCTTGTCATGAGTTCCTATCTTCTCAGCAATAGGAAAGAAAGGACAACCCAGTGCAGCCCTTCCTACATTATTATTTAGGGAAAAACTCATAGATATGCAGTAAGAAGTACATGAAAGGGAAAAGGGATGGATTAATTCTAGTATTCATCCAGGGAGCTGAGACAGCAGAAGCTATAAAGGCAAGTAATAGCAAAATGGGGGATGAAGCAATTATTTTGAGTCTAACCACATCTCTGTGATTCCAGTAGCACTTCCCATGGAGTTGTCACCTCAACCCAAAGCTGTGGCTGGCAGCTATGTTACCCTGGAGTCTTTGCCACAGTTGAGTCACAATAACCTCCCTCTGGGAAAAAAGTAGCCCTGAAAAAGTTAACAAGCTCAGCATTGCCTTGAAAAATCTAAGTTACTCCTGACATGCTCAGTCTCCCTCAAAATCTGATGCTGCTAAAAACTATTCCTTTTGTTTGAAAAAACTGAAGGATAATGGGAAAATGGAATAGCAGAAAAGAAGAATGGGACAGATGCCAGAAAATCTGATAGTAATCTAGTCCAGATAATGCCCAAGTATCACCTTCCCTGTGTGTGATACCCAGGACACAGTGCCAGGAGAATGTCAGTGCTGAGACTCTAGTGCTTGCCTGTGCCACCAGGGAAAGAGAATCTGCTAATATTTAGTCTGCCAGAAAGACTATTCCAATTAGTGGCTGTCAGATCAAGGCTTGAATGATTCTGAAACGTGTAAGGATTTGGACAAGGCTTACCCAAGTCACACAAGGGTCATCACTTAGTTAAAATTTTTAGTATTTTGTACATCTCCAGGCATTTAAACCAGAAACTGTTAAATTTACACTAACAGTTGTGGAATGGATCCCATTTAGCATGAATTTCTGTGTCCCCAGAGAGCTGAGTCTGAGTTGATTTCACCACTCCTTGTCCTCTGGAAACTTGCTTATTCATAGATAAAAACCCCACCATTGTTACCTGAAATGAAGGAAGGAGCCTTTGTCACAGAAGACAGGGTGTCATCACTCAGCTGTGTCATTGCTGGCTTCAGTCAGACCCCTGTCCTAATATGGTTACACTTAATGCTTTCACCAATAGCTGTGGACAAGCCAGGGCTTTTTTAGAAATGAAGGGAGAGGAGCCACAGAGCCCAACGTGAACATTCAAGCAAAGAGAGCCATGTCAGCAGGTGCAGCAATGCTGGCATCACACTGGTTCTGGGGAGGGGGTTCCTCAGACCCTTTATATTTTTCCACACTGCAGTTATTTATTTTCCTTCATGTAAGGGCAGGGAAACCTTGCAGATCAAGGAAATGACCAAAAAAGAGGCCAAGAGCAACTGACAGGATAGAATTTAGGGCTCAACCTTAAGTAAAGACATCAGTTTAATCCCTATCTCAGCTCCACAAACAGTGAGAATGTCATCACCCATTACCCATTGTCCTGTCCCTCTAGGCCAATAGGTAAATGACTTGTCCAAAGTCCCTCTCCAGCCCGCCTAGAGCCCCTTTAGGTACGGAAAGGGGCTCTAAGGTCTCCTTGGAGCCTGCTTTTCTCCAGGCTGAACACCCCCAGCTCTCCCAGCCTGTCTCCAGAGCAGAAAGGCTCCAGCTCTCAGACTTTTTTTTGACCTCCTTTGAAATCACTCCAGCAGATCCATGTCTGAGATATTCACTCAAGATGTTGAATACTTTGTGGCATCAGCTCTTGATTTTACTATTATTGTCCCAGAAAGGGAATGAAGATGAAGCACTTTGGCCAAGGTCACCCTTGAAGTGAGTGACAAGGTGAGACATTCAGCCTGAATCTTTGAAATACCAAGCCTTCACACCATCCTAGATGCAGAAGGAGAGCACTAGGGAGAAGGAAACAACCCCAGTGGTGATGTTCTGTTCACACTATGGACAAGTACAGTGTGTGCTGAGCTTGCTTTCCAGTGTCAGCCTTTCAGGCAGCTCCTTGCTATGGTATTTAAATATAGAAGATTTAAATAGGCTTATATAAAATGCCAGTTATGAAATATGCTATTTATGCCTGAGACTGTAAGAAAACCATCCAAAGGTGACAGCAGAAACTAGTTAACCCACTAGCAAACTAGTAAACCTTCTAGTTCAAACAGAACTAGACCAGGGTGTAGCTCCATAGGCAGCAATGCCACCTCCCTGCTTCGGATCAGCTCGGAATATGGACCATCTACAGACCTCTGCACCAACTTCTCCCAGCTAGGAGCTCCTAGAGGTATTGTCTTAAACATTAAAGGGACAGAAATGGTCAACAAAGGAGTAATTTAATTTTTGCCCATGTCAGCATTGTGTGTAAGTCAAAGTTGGGCATTATGTGCATTTCTCATGTCCTCTTAGAGGACCTCTGGCTTTGGAAAACATGAAATTTATGGGCTAAAGCCCACCAATTTTATAAGAAACAGAACTGAAAGGATCCTTTGTGCCAGATAATGTTTCAGAATATTTCACTCAATGGAGTTGCATGAAGTAAGTGTTGAAATGTTACATCTTTGTTGTTCAAGATTATTTGGGGACTACTGGATGCATAGGACTGGCAGGGACACTCTCTTCTACCTGGGAAGCATGAGCTATGCCTAAAAATCATCACAGGAAGCCCTGCTTTGCAAAGTCCAGCTGGACAAAAACAACAAGGCAAGGAGGCTGACTGAGGAACACAGGTTTGCCTGAAATTAATAAATTAACAGCAGGTAGGAAACAGTTTAATTCCTTCTTCACTGAAGTCAAAACAGGTTTTGCAACTATCTGCTGTATGACCAGAGCTTCACCAGTGCTGCTTCCCTTTGGCATATATTGCCTGTATGAAATAAGGTCATTTTCAGAAGAATGGTTTTAGGTACAAGATGTCTGCATTATGCGGACTTAATTGAATGAAATGAGTAGAGTGAAACTGGAGAGAGAAAATCACTGCTGACTGAAGGGGCATCAAGTTTCAGAGGTTGAAACTTCCACTTTGTACCCTGTGAAAATCAAAGCATCTTAAATGAGCGTGAAAAATCATCATTCACGGGTTTGCAGACCTCTTTGCTTTTCTGGTAGAGTATTGTCTTGTTTTGAAAGACAGGTGTCTGCTAGGGAAGGCAGGAGCCTCTTTTGGAATAGAGAATGTAAACCCTCTCCCACCGAATTATTATAATTTTGAAATTAAGGGGCTCTCAGGCTAAAAGATATGAAACTAGGAATAAGTATGTGTAATAAAGCAAGCAAACAAACAACAACAGCAGCATTAACACCAAACAGAACGGGACCCCAGTGATCCAGTAGCTCGACTGTCCTCCTCTGAAGCCCCAAGATAGTGAGAGAGCCAGAAGCTGCCCACAGTCCCATCCTTTCCGTGTCCCCTCAGAAATCCCACTGTATATCCTGCCTTGGAGAGAAACTCACAGAGAAAAACAAGAAGTGTAGGCAGATGCTACACTCCTCTCTCCCACCTTAGCCACTTTTCTTTTTCTTAAATATCCCTAAGTATCAGTAGTTCGTTTTCTAGTAACTTATGGGAAAAATTTATGTAAGTAAAAAGAAACAAACCCATCCCCCAACAAGTATACACAGACTATAGAGGAGGAATTTCTGAGCACAGTGTTTATTAATGGACTCAAATCCTAGCTGTGTGATCCTCACATCAAGTAACTGCACAGTTCCTTCAGGTCCCCTCACCATGCAGGCTTTTGGTGTTTGTGAAAATGAGACATCCTGAAGGGATACTTTCATCTGAATTGCCCAACAGATGGGACCCAAATGTGTTTCATGTTCCATTACCACTAAACACACATAGCCAGTTTGATGGATTCAATATCCTTTCTGGTCCATCAATCTAACAGATTGGAAGGGAAAGGAGGTTTTTTTCAATGCCATGCAGCTTTCAGTGCCTTGCAGATGATCCCTTTCCTGTGCACCCCATCCTCCAACTGAATAAGGAAATAATGTTTAGATCTGAATACCATGACTGACAGTCAGGCAGATAGATGCGTATACAAAAACCAGACAGAGAGTTGGATTATTTTTCTACACCAGCCTCCAAAAATCTGCACTTGGAACAAGGAACTTCAGGGAAGAAATCTGTCAAATCTCCTTAATCTTAAAACACGAGCAATAAATTACTCCCAGCCCATACATTTTTCCTCTTCTTTTGTACCACAACCCTCTTCACTTACCCTCCAGCAAATCTGCTAAACCAGATGTCAGAGTTCAAGTATAAACAGGGAGTTTCAATAGTCAGACCTAATCCTTTATTTTTCCATTGCCATCCTTCCCTGTTTGACCATTTCCAACAATTAGTGGTACCTCCATTCCCATAACTGCCTGAAGCATGCTATCATGTTACATTCCCCTGGGCAGATGCTGCCTTTGGTAAAGTCTCCTTCTCCATGTGGTTTTGGGTTTGGAGGTGTTTTGTTTTGTTTTATTTTTGTCAAGACGAAAACTTAAAATACAAATAGGTGATAGTAAAATATTTCATATATCACATTACACTATGCTTCCTTTATTATCTCTTATTATGTTATGCATTGTTTACAGCAACAACTTTTGGAGGAAGATCAGCCAAATATTTACTAGTTTTGAAGTATTACATGACTAAATATCAAGTTCAGAGAGATTTCTCTGTCTCTACCTAGTCTGTAGATTAGTTATTGAATGTATAGATAATGTAGGGCTCATAGCTTGCTCACAGAGTAAGAAAAGAGAGGTAAGGTCTAGCAGTGGGCTGGACCAGAGATTTCACCCTTTGATGCAAAGACCTTGACTATTTTCATGAATTTCTTAAAGTGAGCTGGGACTCACTTTTGCTTTTAGAACAGGAAGCTCTCCAGAATGTCTTTCTTCTGGGGGTATTTGCATATATTTCTTTTTCCACTGCTAGCTCATGGCCCATTTTTCCTTCATTGTCCCTCTGGTCAAGTCTCAGCAGGTCTGTAATCTCTTACATCTGCATCTGAAGTTTGTATGTGCAACAAGCAAATATACTTGTGGCTTCAAAGATCTGCTTTCTTATATGCCCTTTACATGTCAGTATATGAAAGTCTCTTACACATTCATGTTTTGTTCCAAGAAAATAGTCTGGTCCTGGAAAAGACCCCAAAAATATATTCTACAAGGTCTCTGGCTTGTGAGAAAGTGAGCTCTGGGTTTTGGCAGTCTTCCTTCCCATCTTGTACTTTCTTTCACCCTCTTTGGTTCCTTCAAGCTGTGCAAGTATTTGGACTCATATGCTTGGATTGGAGAGTTATGCTGCCCTTCAAGAAGAGTATTTCTCCCCTAGAGAATGACTCACCATGCACTGTTTTTGCCTCCTTCAGCACAAACTTAGTAAATAAAACCACTGGTTCAGCTTTGCTGTTTGGTCATGCTTGGAGGGTGACATGCTGGGACAGGATTTCTCTTCTTGGGCAAGTCATGCAAAATTACTTCAAGTCAAATAAGGTGCCTGCTGAAATGCTCCTTTGCTTTCTTGTGTTTCATCTGATAGTTCACCCACTGCCTCGTGGTCTGAACACTTGTCTGCAATGATGAAGAAGTTTGTGTGGCTTGTGATGAAAAGGTCCTTTCCTGGTTCCTTCAAAAATTTCCTCGGGATGCTGTATATTTTGGTTGTCTCTGTTTGTTGCTTGGCCAGCATTTCCTGTATAAAAACATCTGCTCACCAGATCTCAAATATCCTTGATTGCATTTGGCCAGCATGAGGCACCTCTCAGCTTTCTGGTGTGTTCTTGAGAGTACATCTGTTCCCAAAAATCTGGGCACTGGGATTCAGCTGCATTTCTATCTGAGTCCTCTGTCTTATGCAACTAGCTAATCTCTGTATTTCCAGCTAGTACCATCTCTCTGTCTGGTTTTTTTCCATGGCCTTTTTGGCATCCTGTTGGCATCTGGTAAATTTTCTATCTGTTCTGCACTTTCACATAGGTGGGAATTCACCTTTCCTACTGTCATAGCTCTTGGTAGAGTTCTCATGGGGCACAAGGGTTCACAATTTAGAGATTTGGACAGCTGGGGATGGCTGTGAAGAATTGTTCTTCTCTTTTATCCAGGAATTCCCTAAAGGAGCTTTGCCTCCTGTCTCCTTCACTCCCCAGCCACATTATCTTCCTGCCTTGACTTCTATTCTATCATTCCTCTTAGGACCCTGTCCTCCTCCAGCCAGTCAGTGACCATTTCCACCTACTCTGCTCTACATCGACTTCTCCTTTAGTCTCTCAATTTAGATCTGTGGATTTTACATTTCATTTTACACAAGCTCAAGTAGCTAACTAAAGTCAGGAGCACCTTTGACCCAACAAAGAAAACATCAGAGGGCATTTCAGCCCGTTACTTCTGAAAACACCTCTTTCTTTCCATGAACCACAAAAGGGACTCTCCAGAGATGTGCTCCTATGTATGAGCTTTGCTTCTGTGCTGAGCATCAGAGGACAAGCCCAGTCCCTGTGCTTTACTGTGTATCAGACAGCCTGGCCTTTGATGCAGTGGGCAGAGTAACTTATTTCATTATCTCTGAGGCACCATCCTCAGCTTCTTCACCTGTTTTTCATGATTCAGAAAGTCTCCTCTTTACAAATTTTACCTGCTGGGGAGTAATACTAAAATCTGAACCAACCAGAGGAAATCCAACTATTGTTAAGTAACCGGAACTTTTTATTTCAGACTCCTACATCTTTCATTCCAATCGCAAATTTTGTGTCATTTGGCAGTGGTTTGACCCATGGTTTCTCCAGATTTTTGACCTGTGTCACAAATATTTCATGCACAACACTTTGTGTGTGCTGACAGTGATTTTAGAGTACAATAAACTTTTGATTGGGTCCTCTGGTGAGTTGTGGATGAATCCAGATGAGGGCTGAGCATATGGCAGCCATTGCCTACTAGACATAGTCTTGCAGCAGTTTTTATTTAACTGCATTTTTTAACCAGTACAGTGCCAGGGCAAAGAACATCAAGGTGCTAAGCAGGGTTTGTTGGGAGCGAGGACTATAATTCAGCACCAGGGATATGATTTCTCTCTCCTTTTCCCACTTTGACTTTTCTAGATTTGCTCTTAGGATCACAGCCATAATCTAAGTAGAGAAGCCACTAGCACAAACACTGATATCATCTTATTTTATTCCTTCTGCCTCAAACATAGGCCCATCTCATGAAATACCTCCCCCAGACAGAGCTGCCTGCATACTCAGATGTTGTCTGAATGTAAGTGTGCTGCAATGGCCCCACGGGGAAAAACACACACTGTAACCCTCCAGAAGTGATTTCTTTCTTGCCTGGCCTTCCTACATCCTGACATCACTACTCGCCTGTGCACAGCAGGGATTGCAGTGACTCCTGAGGGCTATGAGTGTGTTGAAGAGGTTGGAAATAACCCACAAGAGATTTCCCAGGGAACAGATCTGGGCTCGGGCTGCAAAGTCAGTCTATAGATCAGCTTGTAGCTTTTTGGAGGTGATGAGGAAATGCAATTGCAACCCTCTGTCTAGCCCTCTACCAGGAAGTAGAGGCCATGAGATTGAGTAGGTCACTGAACTGGACCCCAGAGAACTCAACTTACTGCTTGATGTAAGGCAGTAACCAAAGATGAGAGTCAGAAAACCTTTTCTTCCTTCCCCCCCATCCACTTATAATATGTCTTTTCCATTTAGAGATTATCTCTCACTATGTATGTGTGCAGTGCATGAGGGGCCCATGTTCTCTACTTCCAAATGATGCTTAAGTACAAAGGAAATAGGAGAAATCTTTATCCAGTGCCTGGGACTGTGTTTGTGTGCCTCATTGCCTTCAAAGCTCGGATCAACAGCTTGCATTGGCCTTGAATCCCTTTCTCCTTTGCAGTATTTATTTCTCTGGGGTCATACTTCATTAGATTTTTTCCCACAAGTGTCCCGTTATGAAATTTGTTAGTGAACCACTATGGGTAGCCAAATGTGTTTGGTTGCATGCAGGACCCTGAGAAGGGTTCTTGGAGCAAATTCACTGCAAACAGCCTCAGCTGGCTTGAAAGCGAAGAAGCCTGACTAATCCTCCTTCCTGCCTCAAAAGAAGAACCCTCAAGACAGATTATCTCTCTGAACTCAGAACTTGGGGAGACATGGAAGGACATCAAATGCTCCAGAGCTGAGAACTTGGTGCAGCAACCTGACCCCATCTGGACCCAGCACACATCCAGCAAGATAAATAAATTAAGCTTGCCACACAGCTGTCACACACCTCAGCACTAAAGCCACCAGTCCCCCATTGGGGCTATAAAACATGCACTGAAAAATATTGGGAATGAGAAACCTCTCCTTTAGGTGTACATGAAAATGATGGACAATGAGCTGCAGAAACTACTGATGTGACCATCTCTCATGACAGCTTTCCCTCTTGTGAGATGCTGTTGTGGTCACTCCATCAGCAGGGTCAGGTAGAGAACTGAAAGGGTAAAGTTACAGGTTGAAATAAAGACTGTTCATTAGGGAAAACAAAGAACATGCACACAAGAAAAGCAGAGAATTAAGTCACCACTTCCCATGGGCAGGCAGGTGCTCAGCAATCTCCAGGGGAGCAGGGCCCTATTTCACAGTTAGGTGGGAAGACAAACACCATCACTCCAAATGTCCCCTCTTTTTTCCTTCTTCCCCCCTACTCCCTCCCTTTAATAGTCTGAGCATGATGCCATGTGGTCTGGAATACCACTTTGGTCAGTTTGGGTCACCTGTCCCAGCTGTGTCTCCTCCCACCCTCCCACACACCCCCAAGCTTCTCTCCAGTGTAGCAGCACCAAAAGCAGGAAAGGCCTTGGGTCTGTGTAAGCTCTGCTCAGCAACAGTAACAACACGTCTGTATTATCAACTCCGTGTTCAGCACAAATCCAAAGCACAGCCCCATACCAGCCACTGGGAAAATTAACTATAACCCAGCTGAAGCCAGCAAAGATGGTAACTTAGGAGGAAGGGACCAAATTTTGTATAGCTCTCTGTCTTCCACCTTCACCCTGCTTTGGGCTCTGTGTGCTGCTTCTGTACAGTCATTAACTGCTGTTAATGACAGAGTGCAGTAAGGAAACAGCAGCTACTTGGCAGTGCAGAGCACTGATGGGGAAACTACCTACACTTAATGATTGCCTGAGGTCACAAAAGCAGCCTGTACTTTGGACAAGAGATGTACCAAGGTCCCCAAGCATCCCACTTCAGTGCCTTGGCGGCCTTCTCCTTCCCACGTTTCACTGCTTGGACAAAACCCAAGAGAATTAAATGGAATAAGCATTACCCTGTTCTGCTGGAAAACCAGACCAGAGGCAAATGGCTCTGAAGGTTTGGGTCTCAGTGGACCACCATCTGCTTTCTGTCAGCTGGAGGTGGTCTGCAAGA
This sequence comes from Acridotheres tristis, assembly GCA_037013685.1. NCBI lineage: Eukaryota > Metazoa > Chordata > Aves > Passeriformes > Sturnidae > Acridotheres > Acridotheres tristis. Next base: position 14,996,648 of record CM072884.1, on the reverse strand, counting down.
TATGCTCCCTACACCTCAGCTGGGGTTGCAGACCTTGCATAGAGGCTGTGCTGAGCTACTTCAGCATGAGTTTGACTAATGCAGTCAGGAATCAAAGCTTTTCTGTGATGATGTGGGTAAAATGCAACCTCCTGCTAGAAACTGAGAGCTAAACTGCCTCAGATAGAGCTCTGCCACTTCCCTGCTGTGCCAATTAGACTTGCAGCAGCCCAACATGCAGATTGGCAGGATGAGGAATGAGGGTTTTTTTTCCTTGGGGATTGAAAAGTAATGAGGGAACAAGTCCTCAGCAGAGGAAAGATATGGACCTTTTAGTGGGTCCAGAGAAAGACACAAAGATTATCAGAGGACTGGAGCACCTCTACTATGGAGACAGGCTGAGAGAATTGGAGTTATTCAGCCTGGAGAAGTGAAGGTTTCAGGGAGCCCTTACTGCACCTTTCAGTACTTAAAGGGAGCTTATAGGAAAGATGGGAACAGACTCCTTAGTACGGCCTGTTGTGACAAGACAAGGAGTGATGGTTTTAAAGTAAAAGAGTGGAGGTTCAGACTAGATGTAAGGATGAAATTGTTACAGAGTGGTAAAACACTGGCAGAGGTTGCCCAGAGTGGTAGTAGATGCACCATTCCCAGAAACACACCAGGTTAGATGGGGCTCGGAGCAGTCTGATCTAGTGGAAGGTGTCCCTGCCATGGCAGGGTTTTTGGACTAGATGACCTTTAAAGGTCCCTTCCAACCCAAAATGTTCAATTTTAAAACCAGCACCAGACCAGCACTAATATCCATCCAAGGCTCCTAAACTATGCAGTCCCCTACAGGAACCAGTCTCCAAAATAGTAATTTGATGGTTTGATAATGCTGTGTCTGGTTACTTAGGATATTTTGCAAATTCTGTGTGAGTCATTGCTGAAGACAGCCACAGCTGTTTCCCTGGACAATTTTAGAGGCACAACACACTGTGCATTAGAAAGTTTAACTCCAGACCATGCACAGAACACATACTTTACGTGTGTATTTCCTCCAGAAACCCGTGCTGCTGATCAGCCCAGCAAGGGAACAACACCCCTTGATTTCGCTGACCGATGGTAACAAGAGTAGCACGACTTGCCTTTATGAAACCTCGTCATTTACCTCTTGACACAACACCTTTCTCTGTTCTAAGCTCCTTGTATGCAAGATGTGACTTGCATATAGGTCGAAATTCAAATCCCTCCAAGCTGTGTGAGAATTTGGATTTCAGATTGCACCGATCTTGAACATTAATCCTTTTTAATAAACCAAAAACCTTCAGTTGCACACAAACAAAACCAGCAAGCTCTTTTGGAAGAACCTCTATGTCCCTCCTTAATTTTCACCTCACTGGTCTCCATCTTGCCATCTGTTAATCCCATGTAACTAGATCATTGCTTTGTATCTTGCTCACGCCCTTCACCTGACACAGCCCATTCCTGCTTTTCAATAAAAGTAGAAACACAGAGGATGTGCACTAATTCTGTTTCCAACCCATCCCATCCTTGGGGCCTCATGCAAACAATTCTTTCAATCTGTCAATCTCTGATGGTGGACCCCATATGGGAACCTTAGGTAATGGATTACAGTGGAGAACATGTATTTTTAAATGTGTTTAATATGTCTGGCAGATTTTTAAGAAGCAAGAGAAGAAAAACAAAACCAAATTAAGGGGAGAAAAATGTACCCCAAATCCATGAGAGCTTTTCATAAAGAAAACAAGAAAAGTCCTCTGTCATGCTGTACTGCTTCACTCATCCCAATGCTGGAGGTGAACAGTGAAAGCATCCTTAAAGCAGAACTCCCACAGATGAGGGCAAGGAAACAAACATGATAAACTTTGCACATGGTTTAAATTATCATTGGTAATAAAACCATTCATCATCGACCCCCATGCTGAAGATTGGGATAGCTATTGCTCCTGAGGCTTCAGTGACTGAAAGAATGAAACATTTGCTGCTCTCTTGCTCTCTTATTTTGTCTGGCCTCCATGACTCAAGGTCTTGCTGCAGAATGACAGGACAGCTGCTCTGAGCTCAGTATCCAAACATGATAGCCTAGGATTCAAAGGCACTCATCATTGCTGCTGTGTCTTTCTACTCACTGAAATAGGGCCTCCTGTAGCATGAGGATTGAATTAGTTCTCTGCAGCAAAGACTAATCACTCAGCATCACAGCTGAGAGAGAGATGGATATGTCCTATGTGTGACTTCTCAGAGATCCGGTGGCGATGGCAAGTCCCAGACAGATCTCAAAAGGTTGAGGTTTCCTCAGCTGACCATGAAAATTCTGCTTTATATGGTGCCTTTGTGGTATCACGTGCAACATGAGGGTTGCAGTTTCTGGGAAGCAGAGTGAGATTACCTCTGGAGATGGACACAACCAGCTCTGCTCACCCTGCATAGTCTCTCAGAAACTCAGAAAACAGGACAGTCTGTGTTGTCCCCTGTTTAAGATTGTAACTCAAAAACTAGTCATTAAAACCTTTCCTGCAGTGTCTAGCTCCTCATCTCCCCTGCCTTCCCTCTATCACTTCTCTTCCAAAAGAATTGTCTCCACCTATAAATCCACATATTCACTTCTCCTTTCCAATTTTCTGAATTTGTACTTCTCTTCATGTTGGTTTGCCCACAGCAAAATCCTTCAGGTTCAACATGGAGCACATGCAGGGCTCTCTGCAGTCATCCACCCAAAGCTGGACTAGGAGGATCACTGTCAGTTTGGTGTATGTGTTCTGTCAAGGCTGGGGAGGGAATAAAATGCTTCCCCTACTTGGGCTGGCTGGAACCATTTCAGGTTTCTTGCTTCATGCAGTGCTTTCTTTGGGTGGTATGGAACTGTTGGAGTAATAACAATAGCAGGTTGCTGTGCTGGACTTCTTTCTGCAGACAGCAATGCTCTTTGGGTATCCTTTTATCTCCTTGTCCACAGAAGAAGGATACATCCTATGCCATTTCACAGAAAGAAAAGTGAAAAATATGGTATTTGGTTGCACCATGTGAGGGTTTGGGTGCTATATAGCAAAAATATCACTGCCTAAAAAGAAGTGAAGTCCTGTAGGTATCATTGGCTTTAAGCTATTTTTGTACACACGGAGTTTTGTATTACAGGGTATTTTATTCCAGATGAAGACACCATACAGCTCAAATGCTTTTCACACAGTTTTGGGGGTGTTTTGTTTTGTTTTGTATTTTACAAATAGCTTCATTTACTTCTTTCTTTACATCTGTTTTACACTGCTGCATCTTTGCAATTGAATATTGTTTAGATAAGTGATGATCACAAACCCTCTGCTACTGAGAGAGCCACAGCCCATTTGACCCAACTGAGAGCTTGGTCTAAAGCCATTACAAAACTGTGATGCTGGGAAGAGTGAGGTTGGAAAAAGGCTTGTGATCATCCAGGGGTTTACTCTGATGCACAATTCAGATATATTAGAGGTGAGCTCAGACCCACAACAACACTTGGAGTGCTGCAGGAGTATGGTCACTATGAACTTTGGAGGTATATAGACAGCCAAACACCAGGAGCACCACATCATGAAGTGCAAGCTTACCCTTGCAATGGTATATTAATATGTTAACAGCTCTGGCTTCAAGTGGATGCAACAGCACAGGGACCACATCATGTTGCCGGAGAAAGAGGACAGGAGGAGAGTGGAGCCTGATGTGGTGTCCTCTGTCTTTACCCATATCTGCCTGGAGATTTGTTCTGTCCTTATCATTTCAGCACTGCAGCAGGCCGGGAAACTAAGAGTAAAACAGTGGTCATAAAGAGTCACAGAGTTGTGGTGTGGTGGCTGGTCTCTGCCCAGTTTGTTAGCTCCACTATAAAACCCCTCACTGCTCTGCCACCGTCAGCAGATCCCAAATTAACAGATGTCAATGCAGACCTTTTGTTTCAGTGTTTTATTTGGTATTGAAATGAGTAAGAAATAAGGTGCCTAAACAAGATGTCAGACACAGAAACATCTTTATGGATTTGGCCAATAAATACTGAAATGTCCCATCCTCTGTTGAGAGTCTGCTCACACTTCAGGTCTCTGAGCCCCTGGTAATGCTGCTGTCTGCAGCAGCAGAATCTGGGTACGAGGACAAGGACTACTTTCCATAAATCTGCTGCTTAAAAAAATAGAGACTATCTGGCCCTTCTTTCTGATTTGTGGATTTGTTATTTCACACACTGTCAATCCTGTAACAAACTCCACGCAGTACAGCAAGATTTGCAGTAAATTTTATCTAGCAAGTGAAAAGCAAGTGGTGGGAGGGATAGCTTGTTTATTATCTGTACCAATGAGGATTTTTGACGGTTCACTTTTAGCTGATGCTTCCTACTCTGAAGTCAGAAGGGTGAACTGAAGCTCCATTGGGCTTGTTCAAGTGTCAAAAAATTACAAGAAGTGTTACAATAGAGAGTGTTTTTTCCTTGAACAAATATGACTGAAGCATTGACATCAGCTCTCAGGGAGGACTGCTACTGCCTTAGCTGTGTTAATTTTTGGAGCAGATACAAAGCTGAGGTCTTGTTCTTTAAGATTTTGCAAAGACAGTGCCCCTTTTGTTTTCTGACTTTCAGTGCCACAAATATCCTGGGAAAACTCCAGCTCCAGTAGGTACAGTGGACATGAACAGATAATCTAAAACAGCTGTGACAGATAAAGACGCTCCTAGTCTCAGCTTTTCCTTTCCACCTGCCCTTCTCACTGTACGTATTTGTAATCCATGCCAGTGCAATGCCAAACCTCTTTTATCCTGCCCTAAGTGTGCAGGAATGATCTTGCCCAGGAAACTCCTCTGCTTCATGAAGGGTATCTCACTGGAGCCATATAACTCTAACTAACACTAACTAAAAGAGATTATTCCTGCATTTATCCTGGTGTTTTCTCTGAGACTACACTGAAAACAGAGAAGCCAGGAGCACTTCACTCTCATTACTCAGCTTCCCCAAAAGTTTCAAAACACAAGTCTTGAAAAAAAACGTTTCAAGCTTAAATTTTTATTAAGGCATTTAGGCTCTCCCTCCAGTTGCACTCCTGAGATTTAATTACTCTCCTCTCACCTTCCTTTTGTACCATGTGTGATTTGCCAGAGGGTAAAGTAATAGCAGCTTATCACTGGATGATTCTACCTTTCAACATTCTCTGCTCAAGCCTTAGGAAAGAGCTCCCTTCCCATGGCCAGCCATGATCTTACTAGTCCTGTATGGAGTACGGCTGTCAATCCTCCAACAGGACACAAACGTGCCAGATGTTGTTGCAATTGAGAGACATTCTGCTCCAAAGCCCTTTTTTATTGTTATGATTATTAAAGTAAAAACGACTGAAATTTATGGGCTGGAGTCTGACAGGTCAGCCTGTTCCCCAACTTTAGCCCACTCTGTTGTGATAATTATTTTTTTGTTGTTGTTAAAAAATTAGGGCTTGGTTACAGGAGAAAGAGTGCCAATATGGCTACAACCAAACTATTTATTCTTGGCAAACTGTTAATGGTGAGTGGTTTGCAACAGCCACCCAGTGTACACCCCAACCCTGCAAGGCAGTGTTTCCTCATCTTCACAATGACCAGGCTCTGATTCCAACGGGGTCATCCCTGCTAATGCCACGATGAACTCACAGCTTCCAGTACTCCAAAAATATTATATTACTCCTAGAATTAGATTCCACTGCGTAACTCCCTGCCCTGGAGGAGGTACCACTTGAACCTGACCACACATAATCCTGAGGTTTGGGGACTTGGGACACCCCCACCACCAGACATCCAAAAGGAAACCTGAATTTCCATAGGACCACACGGTGGAAGCTTCACAGGAGCCACTTCCATGGCCTCCCCCACTACCAAAAAACAGGGTGTGCCAAACCAGTACAACTACTCATCAGAAATGCAACAAAAAGTGGAAGTGACCTCTGACACTACTTTAAAATAACACTTGATGAGCCTTCAACTAAGAATGGGTTTCCCCAGCCCCCTTTAAAATCCAACAAATGAAAAACATTTGGTTGCTATTACCAGCGATTATGATAAGCTATGTTAAAATATGAAGTGGGGGAATTTATCTTTATTTCCTGGGATAACATTGATGAAAAATATGCTGTTCCATCTTGATTTTCAATCACTAGAATGAACTTTGTCATGCATTTATTTGGCTTGATGTGCCTAACTGATCTGGGGAGGGAGTAAGGGCAGGGAGCAGGGAGAGGGGAGGTTTGGCAATTTAATCTGATGCAGATAAGTTTATTAGCTGCCCTCAGATCTGTTCCTGACTGAACATGACGGACAAGACTGCATGTCAGATATCTCATCATACTCCTTTGGGGAGAAGGCACAGCCTCCATCCTGGTGCAACCATCAGCAAACGGTTTACTACGGTTTTCATTACACTTCAGTCTAATGATTTTCCACCAAAGTCTGGGGGCTGGGTGTGTCCTTCTGCCCACAGTGACTTCTCTTACAGAATGAAAGAAAAACTTGGAAAAGAAACAAGGTCAAAGCTAACATGCCTCCCTGCCTCCCCCTTTCTAGTAGGTGAGATTTAAATATTATCTATCAGATTTCTTGTGCCTGAAGCAGTATTAGGAGACTTCAGTTCTGGCAAGATGAGGTGACAGAGGTTTGTTAGGGGTTTTTTTTTGTAAAAAGTTTCTACTAAGTTTTTTGTAGCACAAACTGGTCACTGAACTGCAATGCTGCTGTTAGATGCACTACAGGGAACCCAGGAAAGACCTGACAGAGATTTACTTCTGAAAAATACAAAGCAATTTTCTGAGAATAGAATTAAAGTAGGGGTGGCAAGTTCACACTGCTGTATTGCCCATGGAATCGGTAGCTTTGCTATTGACTGCCATGGGCCTAGACTGCAAAGAGCTAATTATATATGTGCATATATATCTGATACAGAATTGCTCTTTTTAAGCTTCCAGGGGTGAGCAGTTTCTCAGCTGGTGCAAAATTTGTGCTGTAATCCTGAGAGTGTTCTTGAGTTTCACCAGCTAAGAACCTGAGAGCTGAGGGGAATTTGTGGCTGAAAAACCCAGAACCATGAGAAGAATATAACATCTCTGAGCAATTAGCATTCACTGACCTGTCCTGAAAAACATATTTTTTCTAAAAACTCTTGTTGTCTTGTGCTGTAAAGAGCTGAGCTGAAATGAAGATGTTTCCCCTGGAGCAAAGCACAGGTCATTAGAAGAACAGATCAGTTCAGCCTCTTTACCCCCGCTTTCTGTTTCAGACACTTAACTGAAGTGTGCTGCAAATTGTAGATCAGTGTGCTGGGTTTGGCTGAGATAGAGATAATTTTCTTCATAGTGGCTGGTATATGACTATATTTTGGATTTGTGCTGGAAACAGTGCTGGTAACACAAGGATGTTTTCATTATTGCTGAGCAGGACTTAGAGCCAAGGCCCTTCCTGCTCTTCACTCCACCCCATCAGCAAGGGGATAGGGGTTCACAAGGAGCTGGGATGGGACATGTCTGGGACAGCTGACCCCAACTGACCTAAGACTACATGGCATCAACCTCAGCACATAATGCTGAGGGGAGAAGGAGGAATGGAGAAGCCTTCAGAGTGATGGCATCACTGACATGCCTGATGGAGCCCTACTGTCCTGGGGATGGCTGAACACCTGCCTGAACTGGTGAATGAACTCCTTTTGCTTTAACTATTAAACTGCCTCTCTCCCAACACATGAGTTTTCTCTCTTTTACCCTGCCTATTCTCTAATGTAACTGGAGGGGAGTGAAGGAGTGTCTGTGTGGGACTGAGCTGCCAGCTGGGGCTAAACCACAACAATCACTCAATACCTTGCCTTCACCTGGGTATATCCTACTTATCACACACTCAATTTTTTTGGTGGTTTTTATCTTTAAAAGAAAAGAACCAAAAACTATAACCAGCATCTCATGAAGTACACTTCAATTTAACAGATGTTTGTTCATTTATGACAAAGTCCTGGTTAGGATAAAAGGAGGCTGTGCCCTCTGAAACCTGGAGAGAGAAAACCCCACGGGCGTGAACCCCAGTGGACTCTCTCCCTTTATTCGGATAAAGTTGCAGGACTCCTCTGTCTCCTTTACAGACACTGGCTTTTCATAGCGTGATTTTCCATACACTCATGGAGAAAGATAGAGAGCCTTGCCACAGTATGACATGCCTGACACTGCACCACGAATTCCCTTCAACTCAAATTGGCTGCAATGGATTATGAGCTTGGCATAAAATGCAACATCAGCTGGCTTCTGTGGCATTGTGCACGTGCAGTAGAGAAGCTCTCAGCCCTTTCTGCACTGATAGAGGAATTTTGATGGCAACAAATGTTCCCACAGTGAGGACAAATACACCCACTGTAGATTAGCAGTGAGAGGGTGGAAAAGCAGTGTCCCACTCAGTATCAAGGGCACTTTTCTGGTTAGTGTTAAATGTCTAGCTCAGGCAGAAAGGGCCTGTAAGCAGTCAGGCTCTTCTGTGAGGGATTTAGCAGGTTTAGTTTCCAGGTGGATCCCTGAGTCTCTCCATATCATGAGTCCCCAGGGAGGAGAAGCAGAGACTGGGGAATAAGGGAGAGCATTACTGCACAGCAATCTTGCAACAGCCTCTCTGATGGCATTGTTATCTTCTGTGATGGTTAACCCACAGCAGATTAATTAACCTGCTACATGTTTACTTGTGCTGCTTTTTTACTTTGTCTCGCTGACTAGACATGGCCACATTTGCCTGCTTCTCTAAAAATAACTAAACCACATCAAACTCAGAGCACAGTTTTTCCCATCACTCTTGAAGTTGCAATTTGGTTTTGGTTTTCCCCCTACTTATCAGTGTTTATAAGTGGTTGCATATGTCCAGAGTGTTTATAAAAGGTTGCATGTGTCCCAAGTTCTTATCAGCAAAAATATCTTCCAGGAGTCTTAACTGCAGGGATATTATCCATGTACACATGAACTGAGATCTAGATCAGGATGTCATGGGCTCAGAAGGCACCACTTCCAGAGACACCAAGTTGGCACCTGCTTTGTAGTTCAGCAGCCAGAGCTGAAACCCTGATGCAGGTAGGACAATGGCAAGATATTTCTCCTCCCCATGACCAAACTCCCAGTGCTGGAGAGCTAGAAAAGTCCCTCTCTGCACCCACCAGCCATGTTTGGGATTGTGCTTTAGGGCAGGCAGGACTTGAGTGCTCCAACTTGAAGCATGTGGAAGACAGAGGTGGAGGAAATCTCCCAGTGCTCTCCCTTGACACAATCCATGCACCACAGCTGTGTGCAGTGGAGAATAGACAATTTGACAGGTCCACCAAGCCCCAACAAGCTACCTGATTTCAAGAGCCCAAAACAGTGTCAAGTAATGCAATCTCTGTAAAACAAGAGTATTGCAGGGCTCATGCCCACAGGAAGCACTGAGTTGTTTATTTACAATAAAGGGATGGATGCTTTGGTATCTCCTGCTGCAGGGCTGCAGCCTGCCAGGGCCACAGGTTCCCTTCTGGCTGTCCTGGAAAAGAACTGTTTTCAAATAAACTTTCACCCAGCCTGGCCCACTGCAAGACTTCACAGCTCTCTTGTCCAACCGTGGACTGGGTTGCACATTTTAAGTGCAATTCTGGCTTCCACTCAGGCTAGATAGGGTTTCAGTGTAAAGAAAAATCCAAAATCACTTATTCTTCTATGCTTTTTCTGTATTCAGTGAATTATAAGAACCAGCAAGCACCTTTGTGTCCTCATTAGGTTTCAGTGGAGGTTGCAAAACCATCAGAAGTGCTACCAGGTGCCATAACTGGAAGCAGAGACCACATAAGTCAAGAAGGGTGATAAGACATGTTTATCTTTTCACAAGAAGCATAAAGAACTCTTTGGGTGGCTTATCTATGGATGTATTGAGTCCTAAATAAAGACTAAATACCTTTCTAAAAATATTTCTTAAATTGAGGAGTGCTGTGATCCCTAGTAAGCATCTGATTTTGGAATATCTAGATGTAGCTAGGGGAAAAGAAGTATGAATTTGAAAAGGACTAAATCCCTGATATCTGTGCTTGTGGATCTTTTGGTAGAAACAACACTGTATTGTTCGGAGTTTTATTTAGTAGGAATTTGAGGATGAGACACACATTTGTACATCTTGCTTTCTCCAAGTAGCTTTTCTTTCTCATCCTTGCAGTTTAATGAACTCCAGAGCAAGGAGGTTGTATTGTCCAGACTGGATTTTGCTTTAGAAGACTATAAGAGAGTTTGAGACTGGCTCTGAAATAGCCAGTGCAGCCAGGACATGCAACAGACAGTTCAGTGCAATTCAATTCCTAGGATATGAGCAACTGAAAACTTTAAGCCTGGTAATGGCAGTACTGAGCAAACTTCCAGAATGACATAACTCAGGTTTTTTGCTGCAGGTAGCAGAGGCTTGTCACACAGTACACACTCATCACAGAAACTATGGCACCTGTCTTTGAGACCAGGCACTGAGAGGACAACAGGCAGACAGATGAACAAACTCATGGCACACTGCAAGATTACAAGGGCAAGTCAGTGTGCCCATTCTTCATACTTATAAACAGGCCTTCTTCTGCTCATTGAAAAGTTACCCCCTTCCCTTTAGCAGTTAGCAATTTGATGGGTCTGCTCAGTGTTTTGTACAGGTAGAGAATGCATCCTGCTTTTAAAAGCCCCTTTCAAACTAGGACATTTGAAAAAGGGGCTAGAAAAGCAGCTGCATAGAAATAGAGCTGCCCAAAGATAGTCTGGGATAATGAAGGATCCCTTTATTTTTCTATCCCTACACTTGAGGTTTTGAGCATTTAATTACTTTGGCTGGTGGTGTCTTATGGCCCTCTCCACTTATGTCCAAGATGTGGAGGTGTCCCCAGTGGTTAGTCACCCCCTAGAAGAGCTCTTCTGCATTCAACAAACACAAACAGCACAGCCAAACCCTCACACAAAAATCTCAGCCTCACTTCGAGGCAACGCGAAGACCAAAGAAAAAGCTGAGAGAGCTCTTGAAGACTTTTCAAGCATTATCTGAATTACTTAATTTGGCATCATATGAAGATGAACATGCCAGGTCTCCCAAAGGACAAACATCTGCCTGACATACTGATGCAATTTGCTATTGGAAAAAGTTTTAATATTGAGTCACCTGTAAAATTGCACATTGAAGCAGCATAACAACATCTAAACCAGCATCAAAACCAGAAAATGCTCTAGCCATGGCAAAGCCTCATTTTCTAAGCCAATGAATGCACCTATGTCTTCCACTGTGAAGTCCTCCAAAATCATAGGGAGACTTTTCAGGTGAGTCTGGTACTTGAAGCAGACAGTCCTTTGGATGGCTCTGATCTTGTCAGCTCTGAGCTTCAGTAACAAGCAGTCACAACGATGGCTTGTGTGGTGCTGCCAGCGGCAGGGCCAGGTGCCCAAGCCATCTCCAGAGGGACAAGGATGAGTTTGTATGGTCACTGATCCCAGAAAGCACCTGGGCAACCTGAAAACAGGGGAAGCTGGTTCATCTCTCCTTGGTTCACTGCACAGGGGGGTGAATGGTGGACTCCTCTGACATAAAAGAGAAAGGAGGGGAAGCTGGGGGAGATAACCCTTGCAAGTCTCTGCTTCATACTGCAGATGGGATGAGGAGAGGTTCCCTGTTACTCGGACTCTTCCAGAGCATTTCCTCCATGAGCAGAACCCATAGGAACAGGTGCCTGCAGCTGGGACTCTGAGACACTGACACAATGCAAGAGGCAGGTCCTGAGTCCCTGCAAGCAGATAAGAGAGATGGAAAGAGCTAATGGGACACAGAGGCACTAAGAGAGACCTACACGGGCAAACTAGGAATATGTAAAAATTTTCTAAGTTACCTGGCCATACCCCAAGATGCAACCAGAACACATAGGAGACAGTAATGAGCCACCTTCATGAACATGAGGAGAGCTCAGTCCCTCCATTAGGGACAGCAATTGAGATCTGTCAATCTCTGCCTCATCACTAACTTATTCCAAAAATACTTCTATCAGACAGATTCCCCCACCCCAACTTGCCTAGCCCTAGGGTTAGTTGTGAAAGACAAGAAGCCACCACAGGCAACAGAAACATGATTACTTTTCAGGTTCTCAGACCTATGACATACATCACACTGATATAACCACTCAGTGAGGAGGGTTTAGCTGGATGACTACCTCATGTGAGTAATTAACACATTATATCCCTGACCCCATGGCTGCCTTAGAAACTTACTTGACTGCAGTTAATTCTTTACCAGATCCAGTCATTAATGCTGTTATTTGTCTTTCCTGTAGCGTATGAACTGAACTGGCTGACCTTTCACAGGATACGGAGATTTCAGTATGAAAGTCTGCTTAATATTAGCACATTTTTCAAGCCTTCCACAGGCCTTGACATGATTATTTTTAACAGATGACACACAGCTATTTGAAAAGAAGATAAATGGTTTTTTGGCTGCACAAACCAGAGAGGAAATATCTCATTTGGGGTGATGGAGAGGAACAAAAGTAAAGAAAAGGCTGCCTGGGAAAAGCAAACTGGGAAGTTAGCTGACACCTTAATTTAGACATTTCTGTCGCCCATGTCCTAATCCTAGCATCAGGGGAGCTGTATGGAAGTCTGAGGTCTGGCTAATGAGCCAGCTCATAAAATCATAAAGTCATAGAATGGTTTGGGTTGGAAGGGACCTTAAAAAACATCCTGTTCCAATGCCATGGGCAGGCACACCTTCCACTGGACTGGGTTGCTCAGAACTCCATCCAGTCTGCCATTGAACACTTCAAGGAATGGGGCAGCCACAGCTTCTTTGGGCAACCTGTGCCAGAGCCTCAGCACCTGGCTTTAGGTGCTGGTCATAGGAAGAATTACTTCCCTATATCCAATTTAAACTTATCCTCCTTGATCTTAATGCCATTCCCCCATGTTTCATTATTACATGACTTCGAGAAAAGTCCCTCTCCAGCTTTCTTTTAAGCTTCCTTTAGGCACTGGCAAGGGCTCTAGGGTCTCCCTGCAGCCTTCTCTTCTCCAGACTGAAAAGTTCCAATTCTCCCAGCTTGTCTTTATAGGAGAGGTGCTCCAGTTCAGTGATCACTTAGTGAGTCTCTCTGGACTTGTTCAAACAGGTTCACATCTTTCTTATGTTGGGGGCCCCAAGCTGCACTCAGTGTTCCAGGTGGGGTGTCCAAAGAGCAGAGTTGAGGGACAGAGACACCTCCCTTGACCCACTGGTCACACCTCTTTTGATGTAGCTGAGGATGTGGTTGGCTTTCTGAGATGCAAATGTGCTTTGCTGAGTTATATTGAGCTTTTCATACACAAACACCCCCAAGTCTTTCTCCATTGTTGATCCATTCTCTGTCCAGCCTACACTTGTGCTTGGGATTGCCCCAGCCTACATGCAGGACTGTTCACTTGGCCTTTTTGAGCACCATGAGGTTTGCACAGGCCCACCTCTTCAGCCTGTCAAAGCCCCTCTGGAAGGCATCCCTTCTTTCCAACGTGCCAGCCACACCATGCATCATGGTGCTGTTGGGATCTGTTGTCAGATCATTCCTTGCAATGAGCTAGGGAATTCATGGCACCTGCACTGAGAAACTAGGTCTAGGTGAAGATGTTACCAAATTCGTGGAGAAAAAGGAAGACAGTATAAATGAAAAATGCAAGTCAAAGCACTAAAAATAAAGGTGCACTTGTGCAGGAGTCATTCCAATGAAACATCTCACCACCACTGAAACATCTCTGGAGCATCAGGTAGAAACCTCCAAGTGTCAGCAATATCTTGGCACTGTTTGTGTCAGACTTAGGTCACATTGGTAAAATCATGTTTCTTGGCTCTCAGGCTTTGCATCACACTACATGGACCTGAGCAGTCATGGCCCAGGCAAACCTTAACTCAGAAAGGAAAAAAAGGCTTATGTCTAAATGAGATTAATCAGTCTCATGAAAACATAATGCTTTCTGCAGAGTTTACAATTTGCCTACATAGCAGCAGCAGCTGGCTGGGTACATAGCAGTTGAGAACCGCAGATATCAGCTGAGACTCTAACTATGTGAATTAAAAAAAAAAAAAAACAAAAAACCACATTGGCAAAGCCACTTAAGGTTCACGAGCCAAGGTTGTGTGAAAATTTCACACCACAAAACCATCCCAAGACATAGGAAATGTCAAGTTGAACTGCTGATGTGTGGCTAAGTCACTTGCAACTTAAAAGAGGTTTGTAATGGAAAGGCAGAACAAACTGCATGGTGTGTGTTATGTATGCTCCATTGCCAAAGAACAGCCTGAGAGACCTCCGAGTTTGGACTCAAGTGCTTCAGGGCTTTGGGGAGCTGTAATATAAAAAAGGGCAGCAGTCTGGCTCCTCATCATGTAGCATTGTGTGTGTGATAGATGGAGGAGTGCTAAGAGGGAAAAGATGATGGATTTTCTCAGACTACCCAGTAAATCTGGTCTTGCACTTACCACTGTATTTTCAGAGATGTGCAAATTCCTTGGGGCCCCAAAGCTGGACTAGCACTCCTGTGAGGGAAGGCTCTTCCTAGTTTCCTTGCATTGCCCCTTTCTTTCACCATCCTTCCAGATCTGGGAGATTAAAAACCACTAAGCTCTGTGAAGCTACCAAGGTGGTCAGGCACTTGCAAGACCTACAAGATGAGCCTAAGGGAGTTGTGCTTCTTTAAGGGGAAGATTTAAAAGCAGCCTCCAGCTTCTGAAGGAATAGCCAGATGGATGGGTAAAACCTAACGATTTTCTGTAGTGGCAAATAAAACAGCTAATAGATTATACTGCTTTTATGTTTGTATGGATGAGAGACTTCCAAAAGCCACTTTCTACCAGCATATCTTGGACTGTGAATAATTTTGGACTAATTTTGTTTAGTTTTGAAAGTTAAATGAACTTTTATCATAGAATCATAGAATATATTAGTTGGAAAAGCCCTCTAAGATGATTGGATCCAATTATCCCCCCAGCACTGCCAAGGCCACCATGAACCCATATCCTCAAGTGTCACATCTACACTGCTTTTAAATCTTGCCAGGGGTGGGGAATCCACCACCTGGGCAGACTGTGCCAGGGCTGGATAACCCTTTCAGTGAAGAAATATTTCCTAATATTCAATTCAAGTCTCTTCTGGCACAACTTGGAGGCATTTCCTCTTTTTGAAACACTTGTTACCTGGGAGAACAGACCAATACCCACCTGGCCGCACCCTCGTGTCAGGGTGAGAAGAGAGTGAGAAGGTTCCCCCTGAGCCTCCTTTTCTCCAGGCTGAGAACTCCCAGCTACTCCTCATCAGACTTGTGCTCCAGACCCTTCCCCAGCTCCATTCCCTTCCCTGGACACCCTCCAGCACACAGTGTCTTTCTTGTTGTTAAGGACCCAAAAGTGAAGATGAGATTCAAGGTGTGGCCTCATCAGTGCTTGAGAACTACTCTGTCAAATTGGAAGTGGTTTCTTAGCAGCCCTTATTTCTCTATATTTTTCTGCTATTTATATCTTCAATCAATTCAGTTGAAGAACTTTCACTGTTAATTTCCAGAATTTAGTGCCAAAGTCAGCACAATCATCTGAGCACGCATTTAGTCAAGAGATGAAGGCAGGTGTTACTGTGTCCTTGAGAACCAAGGACAAGGAGGTCATGGTCTAGCAGGGTATTTTCAGGGGGAAGAGGACTGCGACCTAGATGGTAACCTAAAGGCATTCAGATTCAGGAGCACCCAAGTGATTAAAGTCCTCCTAGCCCTATGGTTTACATTCCATGGCAGAGAGAAGGTGGGATGGTCTGAGATGTCCCCTGTCCCAGCCCCAGATGGCAGTACAGCAAGCCAGTGACCTATCTACCACAAGTCAAGGAGCAGCCAAAAACGCCTCTAGTTGGGCATTACCAATTTGGGACTAACATGGGATGATAAACGGAAATTTCACAAGCAGGACATGCTGAAGGAATGGACTGTGAAGCCCTGAGGTGCCACAGATTCACAGTGGTACTTTGTGCCATTTTCCCTCCTATCTGACTCCTGCACAACGCTCCAGGTGAAACGCTCACTACAGCTTGAGAAAAGTGCTTTGCAAATGTCTGGCATAGGACCTCATGCTGCAAGAGGAGATAAAAGAGCTGAATTTCTTTTTGTTCTTATCCCTGTGAACCAACTACAATAAATTATTCCAGTGGAGTAATTCGGTTTTCATGTAGCTTCCATGCAGCTGTTCGGCTTGGCTGATGGGTCCAACCCCTCCTGTGTTGTTTTGTCAGATTTCCACCCAGATGGCAAACCTTTTCTCTTAGGAAACCTGTGAAAACAAAAAAATGAGGTCGCCTTTTATTCTCCACTCTTTTTGTGTTTCTTAATGTGCAAAAAGGCCATGCTCGGGGCAAAGGCTTGTTGCAAAATCTCTACTGTGTAGGAGGAAAAAAAAAGAAACAAAAAAGAGATGGAAATCACGGAGTGAATAAAATAGAAGCGGAATATTATTAAAAAATGTCCCAAAAATGGTATCAAACCCTTTCCAGTTCTAGCCTGGCCATTTATACTTTTGCAAAACTGACAGGCAAGGCAATTTTGGAGAATATACTGAGGCACAGAAGAATTACTGTAAATAATTGTCCAGTGCACCTCAGCATGGAGAACCAGGTCAAACAAGTCACCTCTCCCTTTTCTTCCTCTCAGCTGTTTCTTATATTCCATCTCATCTCTGCCAACCATGCCAAAATGATGAATCTGAAACAACAGGCTCATAAATTCTAAGGCTGGCTTAGAAATCGTGAGGATTAATATACTCTGGATTCTTCTTCTCCTTTGTTTTGATACATTTAGGCACACTCAGGACATATATTCTAGTTTTTTCAACAACCATGAGAGCAAAAATAAACTTTTATTTTTTTTCCCTAAGGAGGGGAGAAATGAAAGCCTACATACTCAGCTCCCAGAACTGGGGCTTTAAGAAAAAACATAGACATTATGACTTGCACAATGAAGTCACAAGAGTTGGCAGCTGTCTGGACTTCATTTTTCAGGAGTCATCATTCTGCTCTTAAAATATCCAATGTGGTTTCATTGGAAAGGAAAAAGGGGAAGAGAAACGAAATATGGGGGTTCCTTCCCTCACCCTAAGCAAGTTATTGCCATGCTCCTGGACAGACTGTTCTGCTGGTAGCTCCTTCTTCTGCCTTGGTTTGGGCTCTGGAACAGTGCTGTTTGCAATATGGCAGATCAGTTGCAATAGGTAACGTCCCTACCCGGGTGTGATGGGTAAAAGTGTATTGGAGCACCCAAGCTGCTGTTAGTCCTTCGGATCTCGTAGAACAATTTAGGTTGGAAAAGCCCTCTAAGATGATTGGGTCCAACTGTTCCCCCAGGACATCCAAGCCCACCACTAACCCATGTCCCCAAGTGCCACATCCACATGTCTACTAAATCCCTCTGGGGATAGGACTCCAACATTGCCCTGGTGTGTTGATTTGACACAG
Source organism: Acridotheres tristis (assembly GCA_037013685.1). NCBI lineage: Eukaryota > Metazoa > Chordata > Aves > Passeriformes > Sturnidae > Acridotheres > Acridotheres tristis. Next base: position 14,979,184 of record CM072884.1, on the reverse strand, counting down.
CCTGGTTTTTGGTAGCGAGAAAGAGCCACAGAAGTGGCTTCTGTGAGAAGCTGCTAGGAGCTTCCTCCATGTCTGACAGAGCCAATCTCCGATGGCTCTGAAGATGGACATGCTGCTGGCCCAGCTAGAGAGACTGGTGATGACATATTTAAGAAGAAAATCAAAACAGCACGAGGGCAGTTTCTTTCCCAAGGGTGGCGAGGCGCCGCCAGGGCCATCCCAGCAGCACGCGGCAATGCGCGGCCGTGGCCATTGCCGTCTTGGCACGGCCCGTGGCCAGCCTTGGCTGCCCGGCCATCCCCAGCCAGCCCCTGGGGCAGAAGGGCAGGGCTGCCGGTGGCAGCTTCCCCTTCCCACGGCCCGCATGGAGAGCGGCGTTAAACAGCGCCGGCCCCGCGGCGGCTGCCGCTGCCCCCGCCGTGGAGCCGGGGCCGCAGGGCCGGCGGGGAAAACGCGGCCAGCGGCTCCCAACGGGGAACCTGAACGAGATCGACCCCTCGGCCCTGCGGGATCCTGTGGCAATCTCTGAATTGGTGGAACTTGATGGCAATGGCACCTACGAGCAGCAGCTTTTCTTCTGTCAGAGTAGAGGAGGAAGGGAGGACATGTGAGGAAAACAACATGGCAGCACCAAGGTCAGTGGAAAAAGAAGGGGAGGAGATGCTCCAAGTGTCAGAGCCAAGATTCCTCTGCAAGCCATGGTGAGGACTATGGTGAAACAAACTGTAATCCATGAAATCCAAAGGGAATGCAGAGATCCACTCACAGCCCATGGGAAAAGTGCTCATGCTGGAGCAGGTGGATGCCAGAGAAAGCTGTGATCCAGTGCGAGACCCAAACAGAGAGAGAGGGCCCCTGCTTCCAGAGATAGAGAGGGAGGGCCTTGCTTCCAAACTGGAGCAGCCTGTCCTTAGAGAACTGCACCCTGTCATGGTTTGACACCAGCCCAACACCAGGTACCCACGAGAGTCGCTCGCTCACCCTCTCCTGCCACAGCTGGCAGAGGAGGGAAAAGAAAAAAGTTAACAAAGGCTTCATGAGTGAGATAAGGACTGGGAGAAAACACTTCAAGGGCAAAACAGGCTCAACTTTAGTTGCAAAGTGGAATTTATTACTAACAGAATCAGCGGAGAATAATGAGAAGTAAAATAAGCCCTGGAAACACCTTCTCCCCCCAGCCCCTCCCTCCTTCCCAGTAACACTGCAGGGAGACAGGGCATGGGGGTTTTGGTCAGTTCATCACCCAAATCTTCTTCCACTGCTCAGGGAGAGGAGTCCACCCCCTGTGAGACCGTAGGGTCCTTCCCACGGGAGACAGTTCTCTGTGAACTTCCCCAGCGTGGGTCCACTCTCAGGAACAGCAGCCAAACCACACCTGCTGCAGGGTGAATTCCCCCCATGGGCAGACAGTCCTCCCAAAACTGCTGTGGCATGGCTCACTCATCCATGGGCTGCATCCAACAAGGACAGGCTGCTCCAGCCTGGGAGCAGGGACCCCCTCTCTCCACCAGCTCTCCCACTGGATCACAGACTCCTCCAGGCATCCACCTGCTCCAGCACGGGCACCTCCCCCACGGGCTGTGAGTGGATCTCTGCATTCCCCGTGGATCCCCATGGGCTGTGGGTGGATCTCTGCATCCCCCGTGGATCCCCATGGGCTGTGGGTGGATCTCTGCATCCCCTGTGGATCCCCACGGGCTGTGGGTGGATCTCTGCATCCCCCGTGGATCCCCATGGGCTGTGGGTGGATCTCTGCATTCCCCGTGGATCCCCACGGGCTGTGGGTGGATCTCTGCATCCCCCGTGGATCCCCATGGGCTGTGGGTGGATCTCTGCATTCCCCGTGGATCCCCATGGGCTGTGGGTGGATCTCTGCATCCCCCGTGGATCCCCATGGGCTCTGAGTGGATCTCTGCATCCCCCGTGGATCCCCATGGGCTGTGGGTGGATCTCTGCATCCCCCGTGGATCCCCATGGGCTGTGGGTGGATCTCTGCATCCCCCGTGGATCCCCATGGGCTGCAGGGGCACAGCTGCTTCACCATGGTCATCACCCTGGGCTGCAGAGGAATCTTGGCTCTGACACCTGGAGCACCTCCTGCCCCTCCTTCTCCACTGACCTTGGTGTCTCCATGTTGTTTCCCTCACATGTTTTCACCTCCTCCTCTTCTCTAACTAGAAGCAAAAACTTGTGACTTTGTTTTGATTTTCTTCTTAAATATGTCATCACAGGGGTGTTACTAGCCTCTCACATTGGCCCAGTTTTGGCCAGCAGCATGTCCATCTTCAGAGCCATCAGGGATTGGCTCTGTTGGACATGGTGGAAGCTCCCAGCACCTTCTCACAGGAGCCTCTGTGGCTCCCTGCTACCCAAAACCAGGCCATACAAAACCACTCCACCCCTCACCTCCACCCCTCGTGGACAAGTGACCCATGCCACAACAATTTTGGGAAGACTCTTTGCCCACAGCATAGCAGATAAAAGACCTCTCTCCCTGAGCAAACAGAAAACGATCTTGAGTGATGAACTGACCAAAACTCCCACGCCCTGTCTCCCTATGCTGTTGGTGGGAAGGAGAGAGGGGCTGGAAAAGGCGTTTTAAGGGCTTATTTTACTTATCATTATCCTCCTCTGACTTGTCAATAATAAATTTACTTTATACCTTTAAATTTGAACCTGTTTTGCCCTTAAAGTGTTTTTTCTCCTAATCCTTATCTCTTATCTTCATTATTTTTCCCCCTCTCCTTTGCCCAGCTGTAGCAGGAGAGGGTGAATGAGTGACTTTTGTGAGTGCCTGGCATTTGGCCAGTGTCAAACCATGACACCTGGCCGGCCTGTTAAAATGCTCAGTACTTTTGATACTTTGCACCTTTCTGTGGCAGGATATTGTCCTTTGTTTGTAAGAAGAATGGATAGCACTGAGCTCTGGGCTGAATTGCATCATCTGGATTTAATAAAACAATACTCCAAAAAAGCACAAGTCATGTTCCCATGTTGCTGCATAGTGAAACTTATATCAGATGATGAGATGGCTCTGCAACACGAAAGGCCCAGAGCCACTCAATATTAACTCACCTTCACTTCCATAAGTGCATTCAGTTTCACTGGAAAACAATAGCTAAAATATCTTCCTGGAAGTGGGCCAAAATGAATATTTTATCATGATCCCCTCTTGCTTGTTTGTGTCTGTACAACTATAGGATTGCTGAGGGGTGGAGGGGGAGGTGATGCATTTTCTTGTTACGGATGAAAAAGGACATTATTTTAACTGGGCATAGAGAAAAAGAGAACTCTTTTCTCCTTGTGGTAACAATAAAAAGTTCTCTGGCTTTTTCACCTTGATCCTACAGCGTCAAGCAAGCATCAGTGGGGTTCCATGGGTTCATAGACCAATAGCATTTGGCATCATGAAGATTCTGTGGATCTCTTCCAGGTTTTTGCTACCACAAAGAGTCAGATCCCCAACACAGCTTCAAGAATGGTGATTAAGGAAACTATTTCCTAAAAGACAATATATTTTTTCACCTTGCCATAACTTAGCCAATCAGCTAATTCCCCCACCTGGTTCAAATTCATGGCTGATCATTCATGCCTCTTACCAGCTGGTACATAAGTAGCTGATCAGTGTACATTCTCATTACTTGAACTAATGTTTCTTTATGCCATGAGGGTCCCTAATATGTTGCATGTGGTTTTCATCTGGGGCTTTTTGGGATCTTTTCCAGGAAGTTTCAGGTCATTACCTCAAACCTTTCTCTGCTGAAATGGATTGAGGTAATAACCCACAATATCTTTGGAGGGGAAGTGATGGGGGCAGGTGGGCAGGCAGGAGGGTGGGCGAGCAAAGAGAAAAAAATAAAGAAAAGGAAGGAAGATTGGTTTCTATAATGCATTGAAGACAAGAGAATGAAAATTGCATCCAGGATAGATGGAAGGAATGTGGCCTTTGTCCCTCCAGCAAAGGTGTCATAAAATGTATTGTATTGAAGCAATATGCCAAAACTCAAGATCTTTAGCAAGGAAAGCAGATGGCACAAAACTGAAACCACTGTGACCACCGCAAAGTGGCGGGCCTGATCCCCAGCCCCAGGTCTACTTTCACTCACAGAGCTGAACACTAATTAGTTAAGAGATTTCATTGGAGCAATGGCTGGCATTGTAGGATGAAAGAGAAACAGAAAATTCTGTGTGTTAAGAAACCCCTTTAAAAGCTTCTGGCATGAGAGGGGTGGCTTAAAAAGATCATGAGGAATCACTGGCGAAGGAAAGTGAGTTTCAAGTTTAAATGTAAGTTATGTGACCTTATCCTCCATTTCAGCCAACGCTATACCTCACTCTGGTATTCACTCCTTTTTCTTCACCTCATCTGAAAATTGCCTTGGCTACAGAAATTACCATTTACGTCCACTTTGTGTTTTCTGGTTGAGAGCCAGCTATCTACTGACCCAGCTAAATGAACCCAGGCTCTGCCAAAACTGTTCAACACCTACAGCACTTTTCCAACAGGGGAAAGACTACCTTGCAGGGCCTCAGAATAGGGATGTGTGTGTGAGTGTGTGTATTTATAGCCCCAACACAGGAAAATTACTTTAAAAGTGGGCTTTTCCAAAGTTCTGAACAGTGTGTTCCTCCTGCTTTCTCTTGGGATAAGGGGTGCTCAATAATTTTAATGACCAATAACAAGTGCCTCAGATGCCCTGGCTGTTTTGTTAAGCTTTAACTCAAAAAATGTCTACAAAGTCCTTTCTAATAGATCTATAATGCTCTATTTGAAATGGTTGAGGTTGAAGCCTCCCTGAATGGAAAACTCTTGAGTGGAAAAGGCCATATCAAAGTAGCTTTGGAAGTGACTTAAAGTACTGATTCTGCCAAAGGTTATATGGAGCTATTCTCTTTTGCTGTCTTGTTTTCTTGTTGCTTGCCTGACAGAGTAAAAGTGGTTCCCTTCACTTCAAAGGATGGGGTCAGCTGGCTGGATTTGGAGGAAAATTACATGGGTTTCTAAGTCTTCTTCAATCCATCCACATTTGGTGTCCTACAATTGTTCATTAAGGTAAAAAGCAATGACATGACATGACATGACATGACATGACATGACATGACATGACATGACATGACATGACATGACATGACATGACATGACATAGATGGAGATGGAGACTAAATTTTACCCTCCAAGACTCAGATTTCCAAAACCTCAAGATGATCCTGCATATGTAGATCAGAAGACTTTCTGGCAACCTTGTTTTCATAAAGTGTTGAATAACTCATCTTAGAATCACATCCCACATTTTCTTCCCTCTCCTTCAACCAAAGCAGGGAAAATTCAGTTTGCAGCCCTTTGCCTCTGCTTTTGTAAAGCAAAACATCACATACAACCAAGCATTGTTATTTCGTCTGTGTCCCTGACGTGACAGGAAGCAGTGCACTGAACTCCAAGGCTGAGGATCTCCATGTTTTTAAACATTTGCAAAGATGCCTCTCCTTTCTCCACTCCTAGTCCACACCATCTTTACAGATAATATATTCTCTTAATGTCAAGAAATAACTGCATATAACTCCTGTACATTAAGGACCAACATCTTGCAGCTTTATGAGATTTGAATCAAAAGACTATGTTTTATATGCAAGGACAGCATGTATTTTCTTTCCACTTCTCCTTTCTCCTGTATTTCGAGGTGTTTGTGTCATCACCTGCCAGCATTATAGAGCACAGCTATCCAAAAAATCATGATCTCACCCTAAGAAGTTATGAAATTAACACAAGATTCAGGAGGTGTTTCTGGGACAAGAACATCTTGCTTTTTCTTTGTCTTCTGGTTTCTACAGAGCATCAACCAAGTACAGACTGTGATTTTGCACCTCTGGCATTTTGACTGCTTGAACATCCATTTCTGTTTGAGTGATGAGTGATTCTCACAATGAATTTCATTGATGACACTTCAGAAGATACTTCTAGTGACAGGAAATCTTGTAAATCACTCCTTGGTTCCCATTTAAGGCACCTTTCCCCAGAAACCAAGGCATGTTTTCTCCTTTAATGCAGGATGGAATTTCAGGACATCTCTCCCCTTGTTTATCCTCTGCTACAGAAACACTGTAGAACATCATTACATTCACACATAGAAGATTTGCTGAAAATAGGTAAAATAATTTTCCAGACTGAGTACTGTGCTTTGTAGATTTTGGGGAAAAATTTTTTTTCTGTTGTGTGATGCAGTTTGAAGCTTCTATCTCTGGTTCTGGACACCCTTTCAGCAATCGTAATGAAATCCACATGCTTTGGAATAATATCTGAAACCACCTGAATCATGCCAAAAAGGCTGAAGACAGACCAGTCTCAGATTATTAAAGAATTTTAGATGATGGTGTAACTCCAGGAGTGATTATTAGCTCATCTGACCTGTATATTACAGGCTGTTTAATGTTACCCAGTTACCTTTATATTAAACTGAGTAATCTGTGTTTGACTGCAGCTCTTCCTGAATAAAGAAACTTGCCCATTTTCAAAGACTCAAGAAGTATCTTCCACTTCCTTTTGTTTCTGTTCCCACCATTAACTGTACACACTTTCACATTTCCATACTTTTATTACCTGAATTTGTTATGCTTTCTTTATGAGACATCTGCTTACATTAGGTTTGCTCTTTCTCCATTGCATGAGAGTTCCTGGCAATTTATATTCTTTTCTACAAGGTACTTTATATAGGAATCAAGTCAATTTGTCACTTGATGGCTAAACATAATGAATATTTGAGTTGCTTGTTGTAAGATATTTCCCTTTTTTCTTACTTTTTCAGCATCACAAGCATAAATTCTCCACTAACTTCAACCATCTCTAGAAGTCAGGTATCAACATCACCTGAATTATCCAGGTCCTTTTAGGACAATGCATCTGCACTGGGATTATTTTTATCCGTTGGTTTGTCAACTATGTGAAGGAAATCTGCTGGGAGAAGTCCCACTCCTAAGGCTTGGAGAAATGCCCTGTAGACCTGAAAAAAAAAAAACAACAAAAAACCCAATTTATGAAGAAGTTGGTTTGTAGTGAGAGATTTAAATCATCGATCTGCTCAGCTACCTAACACTAATTCTAATGATGATCCTAAAAATTTAATGCTCAAGAAAGAAAAATCTACAAAGCTTAAACAAGTAATCTCTCCATTCTTGCTCTCCAGCAGCTTTCCCATTTCTCAGACAGAAAGGAACAAGGCTGAACCAGAGATAAGCAGCCTTTCTTTTCCCCTTTGAGTCACATCCCATAACGGTGAATACCTCTCAAAAGTGAATACCTGTATAATATTTCTTAAAAGGAAATAATTTCTCCTCTCTTTCTGTTCTTCACTCCTCTTTCTCCTCATTTTCTAATTTTCTTGACAAATGGCAAATTTGAAAGAAAATACCTCATTCTACTTCTGTTGAAAGGGCTCATTCTACTTCTGTTGAAACCACAGGAGTTCTTTGGACAATCAAAATCTGTCCTGAACCAAATATATTTGGGATCACAAGCCCCACAAGTCCAGAAGTGCCTCACTATGGCGCCTAGACAGTCCTTTCCTGACAAAAAAGCTTTGAGATGAGGTCATGTTTGAGGAATTGTGTAGGCATAAATAAAGGGGTGTCCTCTTGTCCAGGAAGGGCTTTGTGCAGAGAAGCACTGGAGTGCTACAGCTTCTTAATTAACTTCTTCAGGAATTAGGGTCCAGATCTCACATGCTGAGAGATACTCAGATATTTTGATGCATCACCAAGAATCACCTGCTGATATTTAATTGCCTGTACAAAAGCCTATATATGGGGCTTTCCAAATTTAAGATCCTGAAAAACAAACTTTCTGGGGTATCACCAGCACGTGTCTCTCTAGGAGTATCATTCCTCAGTCTTTCCTTTGCAGTCTCAGAGATTTGCAAGGAGATCCCCGAAGCCAGCTCATGTTCCCTCCACATTGAGAGGTACTATTCATCTGCCTTCACTCATCTTAAAATATTCTTAAACAATGGGTTTTCCTTAGCAGCGCATGTAGCGCAGTATTATTTTCTTCTTCATCCGTTTCTGTGCTTTCTCTCATGAATTTCTTTATTTGTTTATTGAATTATCCTTTGAATTTGCTTCTGCTTCTTTTCAGAGACCTCCAAATTACTCTTCCTATGCTAATCTTCACCTTCCTTTCAGGCCCCACACTGGCCTGTGCTGCCCTTTAATCCTACTGGGGCTTAACAAAGATGAATTTAAACTGCAAGCTCTTCCAACTTTTTCCAGTTTTCTGCAGTAAAAGTCTCTGTGCGTTCTAAGATCACAATCACAATTCCTCTGGGCGTTTTACATTCCCTCTGAGTCAGCTGAACAGAGGTCAAGAAGTTTAGTGTTGCCTCTTCCAACATTTAATTCCTCCCACGCCTTGCAAATACAGCAGTGTTGTGATTCTTCTTTGTCTGAGATGATTTACCTTCAGATCTTTCCTTTTGCTCTTATCTACAGATTTGGGACAGAGCTTGGGTGTTACCCAAGTGGCACCATGCACAAATGTTTCTCCTCTAAGGCCTTGCAATCCCCCTCTTGCCCTCTCCTGAGTTTTGATTTAAGTCATTCAACTTCCAGTCTCTTTTTATACTTCTGTCATCTAAGTGCAATTTTCTTTTGTGACTACAGTCTCAAAAGGAAACTAGAAATAGGCCACAAACCATCAATTTTGGCACTGTGGTCACTCCTTCAGTCCAAGTACTTGGCAACTGGTAATTTAAGCTTCAGCATGTCCTGTCCACTTTGGTAAAGTTGAGTTTGCTGCAACTTGAACTGACTTTCTGCTGTGGATATGTCATCCCCATGTGCTATGACAGGAGCTGGTATTCCTGTAACCATGAAATAATAGAGTTCTCAATATTCAGTGAAGGGACGACATTAACAAAATTTCCATTCTGGACTTCTGGAGGGCAGACTTCGGCCTATTCAAGAGACTAACTCGAAGTGTACCTTGGCAAACATCCCTTAAAAATAAAGGGGTCAAGGAAAGAATGAATATCCTTTAATAAAGAATTCTTGAAGATACAGGAGCAGACTTTATGTGCTGAGAGATGAGCCAGCAGGGAAGACAACTGGCCTGGACAGGCAAAGAGATTTTGAAGGAACAAAGGGTAAAAAAGAGGGGAAAGAGGGGCAAGTAACTCAGGAATTGCTTAAGGATGTTGCTAGGCCATGTAGGAAAAAACCAGAAAGGCAAAAGCCCAATTAGAACTAAATCTGGGCACTTCTGTGAATAAATAAATAAATTTAAAAGTACATAAATGGAAAAAGGACGGGCAAGAACAACCTCCATTCTTTATTGGATGCAGGGGGAATATAGTAACTAAAGAGGAGGAAAAGGCAGAGGTACTTAGCACCTTCTTTGCCTCAGCTTTCAATATCAAGACAGGTTATCCTCAGGATAGCTGTCCTCCTGGGCTGGTTGATGGTGTCAGGGAGCAGAATAGTTCCCTCCCCAGGAGGAAGCAGTCAGAGACTTGCTGAGCCACTTAGATCCTCACGAGTCTATGGGCCCAGGCTGGATCCATCATAGGATGATGAGGGAGCTGGCAGATTAGCTCGTGAAGCCACTCTCCATCATCACCAATCCTGGCTCACTGGAGATGCCCCAGATGACTGGAAGCTGGGTGCCTATCCACAGGAAAGGCCAGAAGGAGGATCCAGCAAGCTACAGGCTGTCAGCCTGATCTCAGTGCCCAGCAAGATCATGGAACAGGTCATGCTGAGTGCCATCACACAGCACCTGCAGGATGGCCAGGGGATCAGACCCAGCCAGTGTGGGTTTAAGAGGGGTAGGTCATGTTTGACCACCTGATCTCCTTTTATGACCAAGTGACCCACCTGGTGGATGCAGGAAAGGCTGTGGATTTTGTCTACCTGGACTTCAGCCAGGCCTTTGACACTGTCTCCCACAGTAAACTCGTGGAAAAGCTGGCAGCCCATGGCTTGGACAGGAGCACTCTGCTGGATTAAGACCTGGCTGGATGGCCGGCCCCAGAGAGTGGTGGGGAATGGTGCTGCATCCAGCTGGCAGCCAGGCACAAGTGGTGTCCCTCAGGGATCTGTGCTGGGGCCAGTCCTGTTCAATATTTTTATTGGTGACATGGATGAGGGGACTGAGTCTCCTATCAGTAAATGTGCAGGTGACACCAAGACGGGAATGAGTGTGGATCTGATGGAGGGTAGGAGGGCTCTGCAGAGGGACCTGAACAGACTGGATAGATGAGCTGAATCCAACGGTATGAGGTTTAACAAGACCAAGTGCTGGGTCCAGCACTTTGGCCACATGAACCCCCTGCAGCACTACAGGCTGGGGACAGTGGCTGGACAGTGGCCAGGCAGAAAGGGACCTGGGGGTGCTGGTTGATGGCAGGCTGAACATGAGCCAGCAGTGTGCCCTGGTGGCCAAGAAGGCCAATGGCCCCTGGCCTGTATCAGGAACAGTGTGGCCAGCAGGAGCAGGGAGGTCATTCTTCCCCTGTACTTGGCTCTGGTGAGGCCACACCTTGAGTGCTGTGTCCAGTTCTGGGCCCCTCAGTTTAGGAAGGACCTTGAGATGCTCGAATGCATCCAGAGAAGGCAACAAGGCTGGTGGGGGCTTTGGAACACAAGCACTATGAGGAGTGACTGAGGGACCAGAAGAAAAGGAGGCTCAGGGGTGACCTTATCACTCTCTACAATTTCCAGAAAGGAGGTTGTAGCCATGTCGGTGTCTTCTCACAGGCAACCAATGACCAAGAGGACACAGTCTCAAGCTGCACAATGGGGAAGTTTAGGCTGGACATGAGGAAAAATTCTTCACAGAAAGACTGATTGGACAATGGACTCAGCTACTCGGGGAGGTGGGGGAGTCACCACCCCTGGAAGTGTTTAAAAAAAGATTACATGTGGCATTTAGTGCCATGGTTTAGTTGATGAGGAGGTGTTAGGTCATAGGTTGTACTTGATGATCTCAAAGGTCTTTTCCAACCTAGTTAATTCTGTTATTCTGTGAAACTATCTATATTGCTTCTACTGCTGCATTGGCCAGAAGCCCCTCTTAGGACACATTCCTGAGGATGTTTTGCAATCATAGGCTAATCTGATGCCTGTTGAACTCTGTCTTCTGGTGACTCAATGCCAGTTCCACAGATGTTATAAAGCATATTATCAGATCTGGGGTGGCATGCATGGCTTTAGGTGCCTTTTCTTTCCCTAACTTTCATTTACACAAAAGCAAGAATATTTAGCAGATAACATCTCATCCAACATGGTATTATGCTCTTGCAAATCACCTGTTTTAAGTCTTGGTTTAGCCATAGTATTGCAATTAGATAAGGATAAGAGCTGCTGAACCTGATAGCCTAATAGGAGTGAGATAGTTGCAATTTCATGTTCCCGTATCCAGCATGTGCACATATACACAGTACAGATATATACTTAAGTATAAATATACATGTAAACATCTAGCCCATCTTTGTCCAGGAAACTGCAAGACTGTCAGCTTGACTTTGGTGCCAGGGAAGGTGATTGAGCAAATAAGCTTGTGTGGCATCAGCTGGCACACACAGAACAACCAGGGGACCAGGACCTGCATGAGTTTGAGCCAGCATGAGTTTGTGAAAGGCAAGTCTTGCTTGACCAACCTGATGGCAATGAGACCTGCTTCGTAGATGAGGGAAAGGCTGTGAGTATTGTCTACACAGACTCTAGGAAAGCATTGTCTCCTACAGCATTCTCCTGGAGAAATTGTCTGCTCATGGCTTTGACAGGTGCACTGTTTGCTGGGTAAAAGCTGGCTGGATGGTTGGAGAGTGGTGGGGAATGGGACTAAATCCAGTTGGCAGATGTTCACCTGTGGGGTTCCCTGGGGCTCAGTACTGAGGCCTGTCCCTTGTGTGATATATTTATTGATGGTTTAGACAAGGGGATTGAGTGCACCCTCAGTAAGTTCACAGACAACACCAAGTTAGCTGGGAGTGTTGGTGTGCTGAAGGGCAGGAAGGCTCTCCAGAAGGATCTGTGCAGGCTGGATCCGTGGGCTGAGGCCAGTGGTATGAGTTTCAACAAGACCAAGTGTCGGCTCCTGACCCTGAGTCACAACCCCACACAGCTCTCCAGGCTTAGTGCAGAGTGATTGGAAAAGCTGCAGGGTGGGAAAGGACCTGGGAGTGCTGATCCAACATGAGCTCAGGTGTGCCATGGGGGACAAGAACACCAATAGTATCCTTATTTGTGTCAGCAATGGTGTGGCCAGCAGGATGAGAGAAGTGATTTGAATGATTGCACCCCTTTGCTGGCACTGACGATGAGACCTGAGGGAGCTGGGGGGCTCATCCTGGGGAAAAGGAGTCTCAGGCAGAACATTCTTTCTATCTACAGCTCCCTGACAAGAGGGTGGAGCCAGGTGAGGGTTGGTCTCTTCTCTCAAGTAAGAAGTGGCAAGACAAAAGGAAATAGCCTCAAGTTATGCCAGAGGAGGTCTAGGTTGGATATTGGGAAAAACCTACCTATGTGAGACAAGTTAACACTAGCAGGACTGCAAGGTCCTATTTGGAAGCAAAGCTCCAGGCACAATTTGCAGCAAACATTCCCCTCACTCTGCTCTGAGTGGTGTCAATGTCCATCACATCTGGCAATCATATTCCCACAAATGAGATTTCTGCACAAAAAATAAGCTGAACCACAAATCCTCACTGTTGAGGAAAACCTAAACAAACAAAGCAACAAATCAAAGGAAAGAATTGTCTGGAACATCTAAAATGCAGGATCTTAGTCTCCTCATGAAATTAAAATTTCCAGCCTTGGAAAAATCCAACAGAAACAGAAAAATTCTTTTAACCTTTGCAGAAATATGTTCCCTTTTGCCAGTAAAAGCCATTCCTTCACAGCACCATTTGGATAATTTGCCTCTACATCTTGTTCATCTGTCACCTCATAGGCTTCAGATTTTTTTGTGTTTTCATCGCTGGTCTGTATATAAGAAAATGAGTGGGGGGAGAAAAAGGAGGCACAGATTTTGGCAAGAATCCTTGCCTGGAATGAATATAAAACTCTGTTTTATTTAACTGATCTGGTTGTGTGTGTGATAGAAGGGAAACAAATAAAGATAGTTTTTTTAAAAGTGAGTGTGAAAGAAATTCCCCAGACAGACAAATAAAGAACTTTTTTATTGCTAATAACACATGTTCTGGCATGAGCTTTTCACGTTGTTAACCCACCTTGAAACCAGTGAGTTTAGTTGTTTTGGGGTTTGGTTTGCTCGTTTTTCTGTTTGAAATCTTTCTTCTGGCTTTTTAATTATTACAGTAAGGGGGGAAATTATCTTTAAAATGCCACCTAACACACAGATACATATACACACTCCAAAGTCCCATCTCTCCTCTTGCTATGTATTTGGGAAACCTGAAGAGTGGGAGTGTGATTTCATCCCTTCTTCTCATTTTATAAGTAAATTGCCTGGAGTGGCTTTATCACAGCAGATAAGGCTAGACTGACAGGATGCATGGTTTCATCTGCTGTCATCTTGCTGGTTGCCATTTGCTTGACCTGGGTGGATCTGATTGCAAAAGGCACCTTGGAGTGGAAAGGGAGGGAAACGTTGCAAAGGAAATAAGAAGGAAAGTACATCAACTATGCTCCCCACTCATGTCTACTCTAAGATATTATACAAAATGCATCAATTCAAGACAGAAATGTACATATACCTATTCTCTGAGCACACCTTAGACTAGGGAAGGACCAGAGCATTGAATGACAGAGTAATAGAATGATTCCCATTCTACCCCCATGCCATGGGCAGGGACACCTTCCACTAGACCAGGTTGCTCGAAACCAGATCCTACCTGGCCTTGAAGACTTCCAGGGATGGGGCTTCTCTGGGCAACCTGTGCCAGGGCCTCATCACTCTCACAGCCAAGAATTCCTTTCCATTATCCCATCTAACCCTGCCCTCTGTCAGTGAGAAGCCATTTCCTCTTGTCCAGTCCCTCCCTGCAGGACCAAAGTCCCTCTCTGTCTCTCTTGGAGCCCCTTTATGTACTGGAAGACTGCTAGAAGTCCTCTGCTAAATGTTTTCCATAGCCCAAATGCTTGTGACCTATTTTGAGCCAGGTGTGAAATGCAATACAGTCACATACAGTCCCTGTATGGGAGTGAGGTCAGCTGAGTGTGCAGTGCAAATGGATCCCCAACACTAAAAAAGGAGGAAAGAAAGAAAGAAAGAAAGAAATTTAAACTGCGACACTCCTTGTGATAGGATTTTCACCATTACAGTTCTCAAAAATGAGAAGCCTTGCATGAGTTTTTCACACCCATGCTAACCCCAGGGCTCAAATTCAGTCCCCAGCCCACTATGCCATCTGCTGACCATGTCCTTGTTGGACATAGAGGTGCCCCTATATGATTTATAAGGTTGCAGAGTGGGATTTGCTTGCATCTATTCTTGGAGCAGCTTGTGCCCCTTTTTGTCAGGACTGAGCACATCAAGTCTCATCGACAAGGATGTGGTCACATCTGTCCCATCCTGTGGTTCTTGGAATCTCGTGGCAGCAGAGTGAGCAGTGTGCCAGGCTGGTTTGGAGCCAAGGTTGCTCTTGTGCTTTTCCCTGTTTACCCAAAAACTTACAAAAAGCCAGTCAAAGTGAGCCGTGCAGCTGGTGTACTCCAGACGCCTCATACTCATTTCTCAAGGCAGGAAGGTTCACATAAATATGCAGGAGGCTTCAGTGCTTTTCTGACCCAAACCACTTTCACTCAAGCCTTTCTGAACGTTTTCCTGTACTACTTCACCTCCTTCAGCCCCCTTTTTCCCCAGACCCACAAGGATTTCCCTGAGCAGGAGCTGCCAGACCAGGACAGTGTCTTTGTGATGATAAGTATCTGTCATCAGAGTAGGATGAGGAAGTAAGGGAAGAGTAAGGGAAAAGGCTGCCAAATTGTTTCTCTTGTGAGTTGAACAAGATTTGGCCTTCTCCCTATGATAACCCAGGGCTTTCTCTGGGGTGTGAAAGTAACAGCAGACAGGATCCTGTTCTCCCTTCCCCCAAAGGTATCCAAACACTCTGCTGTGCCATTTGATTGAGGCTGAAATAACAGAAGTGCTGAGCACAGAGCTATCCAGCTCTTGTGCAGAGCACTGCAGATGCAGGTGACAGGAGGAGCAGTGACGCTGGTGGGCTGCCTAGAGGGTATCCCCACCTGCAGCCAAGATCTGGGCCCATCATGTCTCCTAACCTACAGCCTGAGACATTTTTGTCTCACATGCAGGACATGGACTTCCAAGGAATTCCATTGCACAGGAACACAAGGCAGAAGGGAACTTGTCCCTGAGAAGGGAAGGGAGAGGGAGAAGGCAATCAGCCTCTCATCACAACAATCCATGTCACACAATGTGACACCAAAGGGGACATAGTATATCCTCTCTCCTGCTTTAGACAACCATGTTTTGTAATGTGGCAAGAGCTCCTTCATGTCAAGGGGAAGCTGTGGGGAGCAATTTGCTGTTGGGACAGAGTGGACCAGAAGCAGTGATGACTTTCATTTCAATAGTCTTCATTCTTGCACGGTTTTAAGACAGTTCTGCTTAGCTAACTGTGTGCAACTTCTGTTGCACATATGATGAATGCATTTTTATGGGCATCACCTTCCACCTTTCCATCAAATACAATCTCATAAAGGCACGAAGATTTTCAAGCAAGCAGAGAAAGATTTTAACCTCATCAAACACCAAACAACTCAGTCCTCAATCCTCAAACTGAAGAGTGGACTTTTGTTAACTGGGGTATTCCTCAGCCATCCATCTGCAAGGGGATTTCTCATTAATCCCTCACTTGGTGGTTAATTCTAGGGCCAGAGTGATTATTTGTGTGATTTTTTGCCCACTGAGGTGTTTGAAAATTACTTTATGGAGACTCAAAAGTCAGAGAAAAAGCCATTATTCTCCACTGCTCAGTATGAAAAGGCAGACATTACCAAGTGAGAAACCTCTACAGCATTTTGTCAGGCTAGCTAGAGCTCACTAGCCCTAGTAGATACAGCACAGCTTCTGTCTTGCTATGCCCTCATTTTTTCCCTGTGGTCAAAGGCAGATGAAGCACAGGGCTCCTCAACAGTAAAAGTGCTGCTTCCTCAACTGTTGGAAAAGTCTCTTAATAGAGCAAAAGTATAGGTTAGCCTTAAAAATTGTAAAACATTTTCAGAAGCCTGGTGTGTCCAAATCCAAGAGTTTAATGTGGCTTTTTAAGAGGTACAACACAGTAATTTCATTTTTGAATCATTTTCATCAAAACTTTGTTGTTTTGAGTCCCATATGTCACTGCTTTCTGCCCAACCAGGAAGAAATCACCACGTGTTTGAAGAAGCTTTTCTGCTTTGGTGAATTCCTCAGGTTCTTCATCAGGTAAATTGTGCAAATGGGCCACAGATCATATTGTCAGCTGATAGTGGCCATCCCTGTCTCAGTATTGGTCCCTCCCTACTAAACCACACCCTGAGCTTATAAAAGCAAACCTGGTTATCTTTCTGAAGTACCCATGTCATTTTTCACCTGTCCTAGAGGTGAAGTCTGTGACATCTCAAGTAATGTGCTTTAAGCCACAAATGAGTGCTGCAGTAACACAACACCTTCTCCACTGCCACTGTGCCACGGGGGCCACCCCTAAAGAAACTCTTTCTCACCATAACTTGCATCACTCAAGACAAGGCTGCTTCTCTTTGCAGCCATGAGGTTTAACTCATCACTACTTGTTATGGATCAAGTGAAAGTGTAAGAGAAGCCCTGTTTCAGGTTCAGATTTTTGGCAGCATCTTAAATTCAGGCAAGACACACCTAAACCACCCTGGCTCACAAGTTCTTAAAGATGGTCAACAAGGTCTATTGAATAGACAGGAGTTAAACAGACAAAAAGCATTAAACAGAGTTACTTGCTACACAGGTTAAAACAAAGAACTACACCTAGATTGCATAAAACAGTGCACAACATAAAGGTACCTATATTATAGCTAGCAAAGAAACAGTATAGATTAGGAGTCAATGTACTTAGCACTGAACTGATGATGGAGTACACATAGAGTCCTTTCACTCGCTTCCCAGAAGAATAACTCAAAGGTCAGCATCCCAAACCTTGAGGAGAGATCCCCACACATTTCCAGGGATTGTGCAGAAGATTTCTGCTTTGTGAAAATTTTGTGTAGCTTTTATTTTGTGAAGTGAAATGCCTGTCAGTCAGAAATTCAAGGCTTATCTCCCTTCAATCTGCTCTCAAGGCAGGATGTTTATTCCCACCTGGGAACATCACCTCCATGGTGCCAGAGATAACTCACTACTGGACAGATATCTGGCATGTCATCTCACAATTAGCAAATTAATGTGAGGGGAGAGATACCCTGAGTTATTGCACCAGCTGACAGAACAGATATGCTCTTCTGTGGCAGAGGAGAATGTCCCACCACACTACCTGAACTAGAAATTTCCCTTTTCTCCATAAATCCAAGTAAAGAATGTCACTTGTCCCTTTCTTAAGATCTCACTGTGATCCTATGGGAAAGGCAAAGAGAATCCTCTTTTACTTAGAGGAAACGGAGGCACGAAAGGTAAACAAAACTAAACAAATTCTTGAGAATGCTCTCAGGTACTTGGATTCTGCTATTTCATTGCAGAGGCCAAAACAAATGAAACCCTCTGGTTACTCAGCTCCTTTGAAGTTCAAGGTATGTCAGCGTGGCAGACTACATCTAAAGCTTCCAGCTTTGAACATTTTTGTTCTACTGACACATCCATGTCTGAAGAGGGAACTGTCAGAGTTAGCAGGAGTTCCTGGCTCCCAGCACAATTATGTACAGATCAGAGCATCCTGAATCTATTCCCCTGCCAAAGCAGCACATTCCCACTTTCCTCCCAGCTGTCCATCCTTTGCAAGGCAACAGGAATGGCTTGTAAATCTGAGCCCTGCATCTGGCCTCACCCACCTGGCTGACACCCATCAGACTGGAGCACTGACTCCCACACACACTCTTACAACTTTTCTATCCATCTCCAGTGAAGATACTGGTGAAAGTGAAACTCAGTACAAAGCAGATGCTGATCATAACTGCATTTCCCCTGACAGTATTAGCTCATCTCACAGCTAGTAGCTTTTTTATCTTGGTGATGCTCTGATGTTCCTCTCCCTTCCTTCCCTTTCCCTGTAGATCTATATCCATGTCTCCTGTCCCTACTTTCTCTTAGAAGAAAGCCAGTTTCCTGACTTCATGCACAAAACATGTATTTCAATCCTTTCCTTTCCTCTTTCCTGCTTCTTGCTCATAGTGATCCTCCAGCAGTTTGGCTACTGCATTTTCTGATCTCCTTTACACCACTAGGGCAACAGTGACACAACCACCATGAAAAAAATTAACAATGTCAGAAGGATGGTAGTGCTGAACTTCAGAAACTCATTTAGCAAATACAATGGAAATTTGGAGTGTAGTATCAGTAACTTAATGTCTTTAAGCTGAATTTGGCAAGTTTTTTAAGGCTACTTAGCAATGCACTTGAACTTTGGCTTTCTTCCTCTCTTCACGTCTCCCAGGTATAGATATCACCTCATAAACATCTCACACCACTGCAAAGTTTCTTTTCATACAGCAAAACACCTGGAAGACACGTGTGACCTCACACCTCGATTTCTGCAGGGATATTCATACCATCAAGTTTCTGTGCAGACCAAAGCAAACATCAGGATAACACTTAATGAAGTGCACCAGATACACCACCTCAAAAGTAACCCATCTGACCACCTTATTATCTTACCCAGACACACACTAGGAGTTTCTTAGCTGAAATTTGATGGGTCCTTCTTTGTAATGCCAACCTAAGAAGGACTTAAACCTCTGTTGGAGCAAGTCGAGAGGAAGAAACTGAATTGATCAGAGGTCTGGAGCACCTCTGCTCTGGAGACAGGCTGAGAGCTGGGTGTGTTCACCTTGGAGAAAAGAAGACTGGGGAGATCTCAGAGCCCTTTCTAGTGCCTAAAGGGGCTCCAAGAAAGCTGGAGAGGGACTTTTTCAAAGGTCCAGAGGAACAGGACGTGGGGAAATGGCTTCACACAGGTAACGAAAACTGAAAAAATATCTTGGAAATGCTCTTTGGTATTCAGTTCCTATTATTTCATTGCAAAGAGGCCAAAACAAATGGGGAGGGCAGGGTTAGATTGGATATTGGGAAGAAATTTTTCCCTGTGAGGCCCTGGCACAGATTGGCCAGAGAACCTGTGGCATCCCTGGAAGTGTTCAAGACCAGGTTGGACAGGGCTTGCACCAACCTGGTCTAGTGGAAGCTGTTCCTGTCCACAGCAGGAGGCTGTTCCTTAACGTCCTTTCCCACCCAAACCATTCTATTATTCTATGGTGCCCCCAGCCTTCTCAAATCTTGTGCTTTGCCAGAATGCTTTTAGGGCAGATCTTGAAAAAGTTGTGGTACTATTCTCTGTTCCAAACCTGAGATGGTCATTCTACTATACAAAGGGAGGGAAATCCATTTTCATCAAACTGAGATTTCATGAGTTCTTTGTGAGATGGAAGTTGCTCGTTCTGGAGTTCTTCTCACCAAAGACAATGCTGCATAGCAAAGACTCTGCCATGCAGCATTCTACCCATACAACTCTGAGGGGGAGGTATGGCATAGTAAACAAGATAAGGCTTAGTAGGACCAGTCCTGTACTTCAAAGAATTACCCTTCTGGACCAGTTTAAGATGCCACTGGGAAGCATCTGTGTCATCTGTATTATGTGCAGAGCAGAGGATGTCTCAGTGCCCATGGCCATTGCACTTCACCAGCTTGTTTTTGTAGGGTGATGAGATAGACCTGGGTTAAAAGTGTGGGCTGAAAATCTTCATTTCAGATGAAGCTGTTAATCAATAACCAGTTTCTAGGGAGTGGAAGGTGTCATTTCAATTTAGAAGCTCCTGCAGGGAAACAGATCCACAATATCTCTGTGTGAGAGGAAGAGTTCATCGACTTTTGTCAATAACAACAACTAATTAATTTATTGAATGCTGATCATATCTCACTTGACTTTGGACCTTCCTTTGCCTTATCTGCAAATTCAGGGTCTGCCAATGGGACATAACAGGGCTGCTGCAATGCATGTCACATCTTACACATAATGGCCAGAGGTGTTGATTGAAGAGACACTACAAGAGATGGGTGCCAGGAGGTTGTCTGCAGCTCACATTGTCTTGCTCAGGCCTGTCCTCAAAACTTCAGCTACCAGACCTCTACACTTTCCAAAACTACCGATGACTTGCCCTTTTAGTGCTTGTTTTGCTGATGATTTCCTGTTGCTCCAAATGACAAGAATAAGAGGTGGAATCAAGTTTGACATGGATATATATGGCCTTGAGCCTGCTTCCACCAGAAGCAGACTCATCCTCCAGGAATTAGAACGTGCAAAAGAGGCTGACTGGTGAAAACTGAAAGGCTCCCAGAAGAATTCTTCCAAGTTTCTTTTTTTTTTTTTTTTTGCCTTGTTTTTGTCACAAAAGGTGCAGTCTCACCACACACTTGGTCTCCCATAGCTGAGCCTTTCCTCCAGAGCTGCATTAAGCTGTTCTTGGAAAATTCACCCTGGAGTCTTTTCTACGTCCCCACTTTCTTGGAATGTTACACAGTAGAGGGGGATGAGGGTGGAGGGGCAGGTCTCCCATCAACATGTCCTCTGCCAAATACACTTCATATGTAACTTTGCTGACAGAAACCAGGGCTGGAGGAATGTCACTGAAGTCAATCCTTCTGTTTAGAGGGCAGATCCAATAAATTCTCTGAAAGCTGGGCTTGGTCTTCAAGGATGATTTTCTTTTTCTATCTTTGCTTGAAATATCAGCCACTCTTCCAGCCCCATTCTAGTCCAGTAGCAATTTCTTCCTTTTACATATTCTTCTGTTCCTTTAATATTTTCTTTTGCAGGAAAAGACTAGTAAAAAAAAGAATTAACAAACAAACAAACAAACAAAACCACTTTGAAATGTAATTGATGAACCCAAATTATTTAATTTTGTTCAGAATCCTACTGAAAAAAGACTTCAAAAAGATAACAACTAAATTGGCATTGATCCTAATACATAGGTTAGTTGGAACAAGGGCAAAGCAAGGTTGGCAGAGACAGGCCCCAGGTCTATCCCCATGATGTTGTGTTAGTTTACTTTGAATAAATATGTGAACAGACCACACAAGTACCCTGAGAACCAAAGGACACCAGAGGATTAACTGCAAGCAAAAAGCCAGGATCACTGGTTTACACTAAGCAGCTTTAGATGTGCCCTGCAATATAGAATATATGACGCATGAGAGTTAGCCATGAGTACTCAGAGATTATTAAAGAGACAAAACATCCACCCTGAACACAATACCTCACTCTTTAATTGCAACATGACAGGAGAAATTACATAAGCCTATTATTTGATTTGATTAGAATCCTGTTGTCATCTATACCAGATGCCTTTGTTCTGAGACAATTGTTTGTTTCTGCACTCAGCTTTGCTGGCTCCTCTTTGCACCTGGAGTGCTGTTGCCTGTGCAGTTCTGAGACTTTAATTTAGCCTCATTTTGAAACTTTTAATAAGGCCAATGTCATGACAAGAATGTTTTAAAAATTGATACTTCCTAGACTATCAACTATAGCACAGAAAAAAGATGTTTGAAGGGGAATATTCCTGGTGTCACTTTGCCATGCTTGTTTCCCATTTTTCAGCTCCCAAGGGGAATGCAGTCTGGTCACCATCAGTTTTATGATGACCAGTTTCCAGGTGCCTTCAGTTTAATTTATATTCAATTTCCACATTCTTTTCTACAGTTTCTCATAGGCTGATTTAGTGAGGCCACAAATATAAGCTCTGAAATTGCAGACGTTCTTCTGCCCATGGTGGTGAGAACTTGCAACAGCTCATCATCTTCACTGAAATGTGGCCTTAAGACCTTGCAGAATATGAAGGACTCTATCATCCTGATTCTGCAGAACAACACAGAGAAAGGAACAGGTGGTGGTTACACAATGCAGAATTTTTAGCACAAGTTCACAGGGCAGCCCTGTGAAACATCTCTCACATGAACCAAAACTTCTTGTATAGGATTCATTCTGTTCCACTGGGTTGTTTGAGGTAGGCAGGCAGCTGCCTAAGGATTCTTATGGATTTTCTGGAAAGACAGACTCTTCCAGAGGGCCTTGGTTGGGATGACTGGCCAAGAGGTCACATGCTGCATGCAAAGGAGAAACAAATATGATTCGTTCCCAGTTACAGTCTAATTATCCTAAAAAAGGGTTGCACCTGTCCTGGTTCCATCCCCCAAGAAACCAAAATCTCTGCCTATAAGTTTGTCACATGAATAGAAAAACATACCAGGGAAATCTAGCAGAAAGGTGCAGTAATTATTATTTGCATAAACATATATAGAAAATAGACATCAGTAGGAAATACCATAACAAGTCTCCATAGACCCAGCAAGCCTGTGATAATTCATAGCTGTCACTTCCCTCCCTTACCCCATTGCCCCCACAGTTTGCTAAAGCCCCAGTAGTCATTATTCACTGCAAACTACGCAGCTGGATAAACTCAGTGATCAGACAGGTCTTTCCCATTTCTAATGGGAATTTGGATTGAACTCTGGCCTGCCTGGGTAGCCTTGGGAGAAATTAGCTGATTAAAAATCTCCAAAGGGGAAGCGGAAAGTGGGAAGAGTTTTATTCTTCTAACATGCAATTGGCAATGCACCAAGTTAGTGAATAATCACAAGGTATTGCATGACCAGAATATTTCATTGAGGCATCTCTTTTCCTCTGATCCACTGTGTGTTCCAGGTTTAACATACTGGCATTTCTCTAGCCACTGTCCTCAGGAAGATCAGACTAGGTTAACACAAAGTCCTTTCTGTTTCTCAGCTCTAGGATAGAATTTGTTTTCCTTTGCCTCTGAGTAATGGTGAGTTTGGTTTTATGTGTGATGTTACAACTCTGCTTAAGTTTTTTTTCCTTTCAGTGCAAAGAATGCACTTAACTCCTAAAATATTAGACCTAAGATACGGTGTGCTTCACTGGCAAGCACCTTCACTGTCACTCTGGGGGAATTTATCATGGTAAAATCCATCTTACTTGGCTTTCCAGCCCTGTGCCTGCAGACATCTCCATCTGAGCCACAGACCCCACACTCCCCAGACACTGGAGTCAAGAGAGGGAAAAAGGCACTTCTGAGGTGCAATTCATCTCAGCCTCATGAAGACATTTCTATTAGGTCAGAACCATGCTCTGTTTCTCTTCACTGACTGTACAGACAGCCGGGGGTGACTAGCTCACATGGAGGCCTCTTTCACATAGATGCCTGTGTTAGGTGAGCTGAATTTTGTCTTTTAGGTCTGTGTAGTGGTTTTGATTCGCCAATCTGAGTTTCCCAGCCAATGCACCAATTTCACATAGTGGGTCTAATGCTGGTCAAATGCTCATGCACCCACTAGAATTATTTACTCACTTTCTGCTGCAAGACAGGATTAAGAGGAGAGCAAAGCAGGCTCAAACTTTAAAGGTATATAAAGAAAGCTTTATTAACAGAACTAAAAGAAAAATAATAAGAAATCAGAATAAACCTTCAGAATACTTCTCCTCCCCCCACGCCCTCTTTTCTATCCCACTGACAATCTAAAGAGACAAAACCTGGGACTTTCAGTCAGTTTACCACCTCTGTAATAGTCTTTCTTCAGTTCTTTTAGGGAAAGGAGTCTCTCTTGCCATGCCATGGAGACTTCTCCACAAGAAAGTTCTCTTGTGGTTTCAATATCACAGCCAAGCAGCCCCCTGGGAAAGGAAAACCCGTTCACAGTGAAAGTCCCTCCCCTTCACTTACAACTTTTCCCACAACTGTTTTCGAGGGCTCAATCTTTGGCTAATGGGGTACACTTTCAAGGATGATCTGTTCAGAAGCAAGGGTTCTCTTCATCTGTCTCTGAGATAATCTTCGTCTCTGGGAACAGAGATCTTCTTCTTCCCTGGGGGCAAAGGGTCTTCATCATTTTGTCTCTCTCTGTTAAAGCTTCTTATTTGGATCACAATTACTTCAATATTTGTTCACTTCAGCATGGGTGAAGCCTTTGCTCATCTACAGTTTGAATGCTCCATTCCCCCCATGCTTTTTTCATAAATTACAGGGATATTTCAGTGTATCATAGTCCATCACCATGGCCGTACAAAAGAATTTCAGCCTAAGACTAAGGCATCTCCTCCTTCTCCTCCCATCTGGGATTTTGACTCCTTCTTTACTGACCTTCATGTCTCATGTTGTTCTCTCTGCATGTCTTCACTCTTCCTTTTTTCTGTCCCTCGAGAGAGGATTGATGTTTGCAGATTTTATCTGTGCACTAAAGAAGTTAATATCTCACCTGGGCCTGCAGATTCCCGGGGTTTATTAATTCTAAAATGCGATTCACAGAGGTGAATTCAGCTCTTTTAAGTGGTTTAACTGGTTGTCAGTATGCAAACCCGTCAATTGATTGGTTCTGTCAGGTCCAAAGGAAGCTGTCAAGGTCCTTACAGGTAGCCACTTCCATAATGGATGGATTTTCTCTTTAACTAAAAACCAAGCTATGTTAAACCACGACAGTCTGTTTGTGTGGAAGTTAGACACCCAGTTTTATGTCAGAGCTTTTATTTTGGAGCACTACCTGTAAATTTGTTTTTTTGTCCCTGTCTTGAAGCAGGTGCAGAAGGGCTCTGGTGGAGGTTAGTGAACCTGCTGTAGTTTTGACAAGCCTTGAGAGCTTCAGATGGTTGGCATCTGCTTTGGCAATTTGTCCCTGCTTTCTTTGTATCTTCAGCTTTGCCTTGTCATGTAGTAAAAGATATATTTTCTTTGTCATAGGCTTTTTTATGCTACATTGAGGTTGTAAGGATGGTTAGTAGCAATGGGAAGAGTGTATTTTCCTTGTCACTGTGGTGTTTTCTTTTCACATTGAATGTAATGGCAATAAGCTGAGTTTAAATCCATAACCATTAGCTGAATACTCATTGATGCTACAGAAGAAATCAATAATGCAGCAAGAAGCTGGCTGTCCTGGTGCTAAGAGTGAACACAACCACCATCAGAGAATTTGGCTCAAGACAAATCTACACATGTAGATTTAGGACCAGATCTAAGTGAATGGAGCAATCCCCTCTCATAGGACTGTTGGGATGGCTCAGACAATGAAGTCAATACTTGTCAACCTAACCATGAAGAAAACTATCAGGATGGAAATGGTTCATGCCTTAAACATTGCTATGAAGGAGTTTTGCCCATTACAGCAAAAACTGTATAAAGAAGTTACAACCTCCTTGAAGATTCCTGACTGGAACTTTGCACTGTGAGTTAAGTTGCCTCAATAAGATAAAGGGGACACTATTATTGAATCATCTCAGGAGAAACAAACAAGGCTGAGGGAAAGAAATGCATCCACAAGAAAGCCAAACCCAGCAGCTGTGCTGAGAATCATCCCTGGCTGGGTTTGGGTAGAGCACAGCCCACAGAGGCCAGGTTTACACGGACTCCCCCCAAAGCAAGGCAGGGGGGAGGGGGTTTTGGATGTGTGGTGTGACCTCTGCTCAGAGGCAGTGAACACCCATCCTCCCTCACACAAACCAGCCCAGCTGTGAAACCCCCATCACCACAGGCCACATCCATGGGACATTCCCGGGAGAGGCAGCTGAGGGGGTGTCACAATCCATCAAAGATCCCCAAAGTGCTCCCCAGACTCATTCCTGAGCCCTTGCACCACAGCACTGCACGGGATGCAAAGTGATGCAACAGATCCAGAGTCTGCTGCAAGGGACTGCCCCCCTCCAGGGGGGTACCTGGGCATTCCCACCTGGCCTGAGAGTATATTAACCAATTGGATTCTATGCTTTCTGGGGCCACCACCACCAAAAAGACCAACTGACAAGAATCATCGGGAACTGATAGGATTCACAGAGTGGTGATATTTTCCTTATTCTATCTCTGTTGCTCTTTCCTGTCCCCCCACCTCTTTTCTACTTCATCTTCCTTCTCTCTCTCTCTCATATTTACTATTAAATAAAATCCATACTATTGACATTGGCATATGGCGTCTTCTGCACCTTAATTCAGGCAGAGTCATTTCTAAAAAACTTTAAAAACCAGACCATGACAAAGACCCTTTTTCTTAGCACATAAACACTGTAACAGGTTCTGTTACAACTCTGTGCCTAATCCACAGCCTTACAATCGAAGAAACAAAAGGTATGGAGGACTTCATCTGCTTGTTTCTCTGCCCTAAACCTAATTCCATGATTTCTTTGCATTCTGTCAGATGTTTTTCAAACCTGGCATTACAAGTTCTGACTATAAGACTGACTCCAGGCAAGTTGTTATTCTCTCAGTAGCAGGTATCTGCACCAGCTCCAGTGAAAGAATTCCTGGATGCTTGCAAACTGAATCCTCAAGACGTACAAAGATGCCACAAACAATGTGAAATCTCCAAAGCTTTTTACTATGACAATACAGACACATTTGGAGAACCTGCAGCTGCATATCATGATAGCAATGTGTCAGTTGCATAGGAGACATGAATTCTCTTGGTGACAAAGTAAATGTGCCTGGATGGATGTGTCCTTCTCAGATGTATCTTCCACCTTTATTCATCTATTGTCTCATTTTCTTCCCTTTGGAAACTCAGCTTGTAACCTTTCTGAGATGAGGACTGCCTTCAGCAGGAGTCCATGCAAGTCCTTAGCCTATCTGTGGTCATATCCCTTCTTTGAACTATCTGGTGCTACTGTGACACAAATAATACACTATGTATGGATAAAAAGTTAAGAAATTCTATAGGTCCGAATTTGCTTGAACTATATCCCACAGGTGAGCTCCCCTTCCAATCTCATACAGTGAATCAGAAATTCACAGTTTCTTACACATGAAAATAATATTAGGAAAACATTTAGTGTAAGCTTTGCTTAATTTAGCAGAATTTCGAAGCTAGAAGTAACAAGGAAGAACTAGCACTTTGAAAGGGCCAGCCCTGCACAGACCACCAGCAAGTGCTCCATACACCTCAGTTTGGAAAGACAGATGGAAGCCATTATTTTGTTTTGAACAAAATACCATCTGGGGCCAACATTTGCTGTTATTTGTGAGTAAATCCAGAGAAACTCAGAGTCCTTAATAATCAGTCCTGGGACCACTCTTATTAAATATTTTCCTTAATGAACTTGGCAAGAAAAGCTAGGTGCCTGGTCATGAGATCTGCTGAAGACACATACTTGAGTGACTGTATGGCTAGTGCAGAGGAGGATCAGAATATGATATGGGAAGAGGGAAGAGCTGGATGTGATGCCTCAAAAGGCAGATCTGGAACAGAGATCAGACAGAGTTTAAAGGAAAAAAATAGGTATTTACTGAAAGGCCTGAAAAGGATACACCTTGGGCAGTACAAGAGCCTGGCCGGGGCTGCACGTAGGTTGAATCCGAGATGGATCCCAGTCACAAGTTTTTACACATTTATAAGTTTTGGCTCATCTACATATTGGGGTCAATTGTCCAACCACAGCCCCAGGCTATGAAGTCTCTGCCCCTTGGCTTGCCCCCTTCCCTTCACCATTGTTCGTGCTTTTTAGGTAACGGGTGTCCTTGATTCTCTAGCTGGGAAGAGATTGTTTTGTCTAACTACCCCATGAAGAGAACTTAATAACACCTAACACGAAGTTTCAGAGTTACACACCAAGCAGCAAAGAATCTGAAAAATATAAAGGTAAAAACCAAAGCATCATTTCCCCCCTTGACCTTGAAGGAAGGCCGAGAGAAACAGGTGAGTTTTAACACTAACAAGGAGTAAGACACAGATACAGAGACTAAGGAGGAAGCTTGTTGATTCAAGATAACAGTGAAAGAAAAAGGGCCTGAGTTAATCTATTTGAGAACAGTGACCTTAAAAAGAACAGCTGCAACTGTAATATCTATCACAAAGATGTTTCCAACAGACATAGGGAAATGTTCATATCACGGCACAGAGAACAGCTGAGACATCATCTAAACTGCGGTTAAGTCCTGGTCACACAAATTCAAGCAAAATTAGTTCAAAGTGGAAGATGTACAGAGACCAGACTGTACATCTCATGAACAGCATGAGATGTTGGCTAATTCAACTGCAGAATACAATTAGGTTCATAAACTACATCTGTACTAGTAAATTAAATATTCCAAAGATGGTTCTATGACACTGAGATTAACCAGAAAGGACTAGAAAAATGCCTAGGATATTATATGCATCCTGCTGACTGGGCAGTCCATGGTCCATTCAGACTTCAGGAACATCATGAATTTGAGAGCATCCCAGGTGGCACCAGCTCGAACTTTGCTATTGATGCACCAGTGACTGAACTGTTATGATTCAGTGTTCTTGGCAGTACTTACACATCAACTAAGGACAAAAACCATTCAAGCTGAAGGAAAAGTCGGCACAAAAAACCCCAGTTTTTACACAGACCTGAGCAAGTTAGGGGTAGAAATTGAAGACAGGGATTTGCACTCCTGTGTTTAGGTGTGCACATCAGTACACATCTGCACTGGACGTCTAGACATCAAGACCATCAAGACAGTTGCCCTCTGGAGCTGCTTACTTCTGTCCTTTGTTACCAAATGCCACAACTGAGACTTGCACATCTGATTTATAAATATCTGTGCTAGGGAAAATTAAAACCACCCTTGAAGTTCTCCAATTGACCAGGGAGCATATTCTGAAACAGATTTCCAAGGCATCCAGGAACCACATGCGGCCCCTTGCCAGTATTTGCCTCCTAGATGAGGACAGTGCATCAACACTTAAACAACAGGACGTCTGAAGCTGAGGGAGAGATCCCCAAGCCAGTGGAAACTGAAGTGGTCTTGGGAGCTATACTGATTGACAATAGCAATTTTCTTGTTCATCACCATTTTTATGAGAACAAATAAAGCATCCTTTTTTCTTCAAAGCACATTGCCTTGTATGCACATAGTGAAAGAATCAGAAATCAAAGTTATAATAATTAACTCCAAAACATAGTATTCTGTTTAAAAACTCCTTGCCCATTTAATATAGTGACAAAAGGGAGAATTGCCTCAAGTCTGTGAACAACCTTTGAAGTTTAAAATGTTAACATTATTTACAACAGCACAGATGGTATGACACTCTGCAACATGGTTCTGCTCTTCCTGTCACAGCTTCCAGAGCCTGAGCATCCAACCAGATGGATGGTCAGAGGGATGGCAATTAGCACTTCCATGGGCCACTCAACCAACTCAGTTGTCTGCCCCAACCATGACAACTGCTTTGATCTAGGCAACCTCTGACATGAGTCAGAGAGCTGCTGGGACTGTAAAGATACTGAATTTATTACTCTCAGTCAGTTCGTGGGCAAAACTAAACTGAGCAGGAGCACTGAACGGCTTGAGGGCAGGAAGGCTCTGCAAAAGGATCTGGAGAGGCTGCATCCATGGGCCAAACCCAATTGTTTGAGGTTCAAAAAGGCAAAGTACCATGTCCAAAACTTGGGTCACCACAACCTGTGCAGAGCTAAAGGCTGGGGACAGAGTGGCTGAAAAGTGCCCACTGGGAATGTCCTGGGAATGTTGATTGACAGACTGAACTCACGTGTGCCCAGGTGGGCAAGAAGGCCAAGGGTAGCTGGCCTGTACCAGCAGTGGTGTGACAGCATGACCAGGGCAGTGAGCATCCCCCTGAGCTGTGTACTGATGAGACACCTCCAATCCTGGGGACAGTTCTGAGCCCTTAATGACAAGAGAGAAATTGAGGGGCTGAAGCAACTCCAGAGAAGGGAATGGATCTGGAGCACCAGGAGCAGCTGAGGGAGATGGAGGGGTTTAGTCTGGAGAAAAGGAGGCTCTGGGGGGACCTTCTCACTCTTCATATTGGCTTCCTAGAGAGAGCAGCTTCATTTCTAGATCTGGAGATGATCCACAGCACAATTTTGCTTGTCTTTAAGGTGGAACAAAGGGCACCAAAGCTAAAGTTGGTTATTTGCTGTTCTACATGTCCATGTTCCTCATTCCTCATACAAGAATTGTATAAATGGGACTTTGGTATAGCTGATGGCCTTCATATTGAGAAAAGGTAGGAAAAGAAATTTGCAGTAGCACAGAAGGAAGTTTGAAAAGCCTATGACAGCAATTCCCAAGACCTATCTTAGGCCAGCCCTCTTGGACTCTTACATTTCCTACAACCTTCTAGCTTCCTCAGTTGGGTTGTCTAGACAGTCTGCTACCATGAGATCTCCCAAACTGCTCTCCTCATCCCTTCAGCTTTGGGAAGCCAACAGGCAGCAAGGCTATGAAAGTTGAAGTCTCTGGCTATGGGAAATTTGCATGGTTGAATTGCTCCAGAATTCTGGGTTGTGAAAGCTGCAAGAGCCCCTGCTAGGTGAAAGTCTTAAAAAACCACCTGAGGACAGGGCACAGTGATGTTTGGGTAATATTTCTTCTAGTGTCTTCAGGGCTATTATACACAAAAATAAAAGGCTCATTATGATCAGATTTTCCATTAACTTTATTACTCATGGCATGACAACACAGTCTATCTGGAAACACTCTCCACATCTCTCATTTCCTGGGTCACCTTTCATTTTATTTTGTGTTCGACACATGGAGACACAAATGAGAATCTGTGATTTTCATTTACTGGAATTTGGACTACACAGAAAGGCTTGATGCATCCACCTCACCTTGAGAAAACTGCCTCCATATTTGCTACCCCAGTAGCTGAACAAGATCAGTAGTAAGTGAATACACTATTGCCACAACATATGGCTGCTGACAAGTCCATAGGGCTGAAGTGAAGGTTTCAAAGCCCTAGGCCTGGACCAAGACACTGTGGTGACAGTGTACATTTCTAGCTAGAGAGACCGGGAGGAAGTAAATAGGTACCATGATATAAGCCACCACCTCCAAAAGGTCACTGAGATAGAGGTATCCCTCCTCCATCTCTAGGAACATTATTTCTGCTCCATACTTTAGATGGTGAGTCCCAATTTCAGGAGCTTTTTAGAAGCAGGTAGGTTGTTATACATTCCTGCAATCCCAGTGGTCAGACTGACAGACTTTCCATGCTGGGGAAAGACTCAGTCATCTGGATAGTGAGCAGAAATCATGTTTACACTCACCTGGCACATTTACTGTTTGCAGCTCTTTCCACACTCTCCAGTCTGCAGTGTTGGGCTTTCAAAAAGCAGTGCCCAAAAAGGATTTGGGAGAGTGGTGGTGTGCACTGGAGAAGGGAAGATAGGGAAGCATGAAGTCCAGGCCCTGAATTTGGAAGGCAGTAATAGGGCTAAGGAGGAGACAGAAGAGAATGGGAGGTAAGGGGGCCAGATAGGTCTCTGAAAAGGTCTTTTAGGAGTGAAAACTTAAAAACAAAATTAAGAAACCTGCTTCTAAACATTGACTAGGGAGTGTCTCAACCCAAAGAGCTGGTCATGGGACAGATGCTTCCTAGCAGCATCCCATTTCCACACGCTGCAGGGTTTATGACACCACGTGGAACAATCCAATAGCTACAGATATTTGGCTCCAGGAAATAAACTAGGTACAAATTCCGAACCCTGAGCACAATTGGCACAACATGTTTCATGCCCATATAGCTGAACTTTCTTACCTTCTACCTCAGGTAGCTTGGAGCTGTGTCCCAACTTGCTGGGCCAATCTATCCTGAGCCTGAAACTTACTGGCTTGACAGTCATGGTCAGGCTGTCTTCAATCTCCTTGCAAACCTGCTAATTAATTAGATTGCCACGGAGCTCAAAATATTTTCTCCCTCAAGGACATGGCCCTTCTGGAATATAGCTGAACTCTTCAGGGATTCATGGTAGATTACAGCACATGAGATACCAGCCAAAATAGCTTTTTCAAAGGGTCCTTGTAAACACCATTACTCTGGTTGCTTCTCCATTGACCTATAGCACTTCCCTCACTGCTACAGGGCAGACAGCAGCTCCTGTAAGCCAGGAAGATGGAGCCACTCACCAGCCTTTGCACTGTGCACAGGACATCTGATTGTAGACAGGGGAATGGATAAGCTAGAGGACTGATGAGAACCAGATTGTTTGCACTCTGAAAAATTCCTCTGCAAACTTCCAATGTTAACTTTTTGCTTATCTTTCACACATAGCCTCTCTGGGCATCTTCTGGGAAATCAGAAGGATGGGTTTGCATTATCTGAGAAAAAGGATTTGCCATGCTCATCATGCTCTGCTTTCACCCAAGCAGGCAGATTTGGGCTTGATTAAGGACACACTCATCCCTGTCATCAGAGCATGATGGTGGGGTTTTTTCCCTCTTGTTTTCTTACTTCCTTTGGCACAGTGACTAGGGCTTGCCAGCTTGCTTCTCTGTCCCCCTGCTGCTTGGGAGCCCAGAGCCGGTGCATGCTGTGCTGGGATCCAGGATCTGGGAGCACACCCTGCCCTGCCCTGCCCTGCTGGGCCATTCCCTCTGCATGGCAGCCCAAAACCAGCCATCACAGGTGAGCTCTGCAAAGGAGCAATCCCTGCGCTGGTTTTTGCTGCTGCTTCAGGGCTTTTTGCTACAGTTTAACCTGACACCTTGTATCTCCCCAGGTACAGGACACTGCATTTTCCCTTGTTGAATTTCAGAAGGCTCCCCTCTGCCCAACTCTCCAATGTCTTGAGAGCCTTCTGAAGGGCTGCACAGTTCCCTGGAGTACCAACCACTCCTCCCAACTTCATCATCAATGCACTTGATGAGGAGGCATCTGCTCCATCATCCAAATCATTGATCCAGCTTTGGCCCCCAGCACAGTTAGGAATGTTTAGAACATTCACAGGGTTTGGAAACAGACCTGATGACCAGACAATGGCTTCAAATGACGGCAAAGCATCTTTACAGTATTAATTAGCATAGTCTCAGCTGCTTCTTTAGGGGGTCAATTATGAAGTGAAACAAGTGGAACCCTAACCTTTGCTGCATATAAAATTTAAAAGTTGCTTTGTTTTATACCCTGCATGGGCTGTTAAAGTTTAGAGCAGATAGACAGAAAAATGTATGTGAATCATCACATAGATCATATTTATATTGCCTAGTGCTCAGATTGGTTTGTTTGGCATTAGCAACAACTCATGGCTTCCTTTCCTATAATGCTGGTTTATTTTTAATAAAATCACATCATTTTAATTTACATCATCTCAGCCAGGCATTTTCCTAGGATGGAGTCAAGGGCAAGGAAGGAAACCTCTGTGAAATACATTTGAAATGTTCTTCCTCCCTTGCACAGTGCTGTTTGCTTTTTTTCTCATTATAAATACATAATAAATAAAAAAATGTGAGATGTCCACTTATTCTTTTTGACGAAATAAGGCAAGAGGATGAGAAATTATTATCTGGGTTTTCCAGAGCTGTCACCTTGAGGTGTGCTTGGCATGCCCTAGCGAGAGCTGGCAACAAATACCAGCACAGAAATTTTGGATCCAAAGATGTTTCAAGATTACTAGAAATAAAAACTTTCCCTTCTCTGTGTTGATAGTGTTTGAAGAAGTGTATGAGACAACTTAAAGAAAATGTGGAAAAGTACACAGAAGACAGGGGGTTTCAGTGACTTTGAGGGGACTGGACCCAAATTTGTTTGTAGGCATTTGGGACACATCACATGAGGATGGTTCTTCTCACTGGTCAGTCAAAGCTAAACCTTTGGTGATAGCAGAAGTTCCTCAGCTGCAAATATAAGCATGGAAAGGAGTCTACATACACTTCCAACTACAAGTAAGGAGCCAGGTGAAGAAAAAGGCAGGTTCTCATATCACAGACTTCATTTGTGCTGCAGGAATACACTAAAAGACATCAACCACAAAAGTGTAGCAGAGCAGGGATGGCTGAACATCAGGACACAAAATACTAATCATTCACAGGCTCACCACAGTCTGATAATATGGATGTGATGGCCTTAGCAGTTACCTGCAGCTCCTCCCTTTGTATTCCTGGCACTAGGTTTGGCTGCAGAAAGCAAAAACATGTAGGGAGCTGTGCTGCTACAAAATCTTCACAGAGACTGCTGGAACCAGTGTGTTGAGCCTCTGATTATACAGAGGTGAGTGACTAAGTTAACCAGGATCTTGGTTAGTGTTCTGGGTATGTCATGCAACATCTTTGGAGGGACATTTTGAGTTCATTCTCAAAACCAGGCTCATCATGTTTACAGAATTCTTGAAATAACTCCTGAACAACTCAAAACATGCTGGACTTCCAGCCTCAGAAGCTGAAATGCTCACAGAATGTGAAAAGAAGATCCTTGGCAACCTTTCAAGGTGTCTTAGAGCTACACTGAAAGGCCTAATCTTGAAGATGTTCTATCTTCAGATATTTTCACACTAACACAAAAGATGGGAATGGGAAAACATCAGCTTTTGCCCAATTCATCCTACTGTACTGAGACAGGATCGAGTTTTCCTCATGCCCAACTACTGATTAGTTAATATCAATGACCTGGGAATTGCAACCTTCCTCTGAGGGTGATGAGGAGTGATTGTTCCATGGGTCATTGGAGGAGATGGAAGTACAGGGAAATTAAGAGATCTTTCTGAGAGATGTTCACCTCGACGATGATGGGGATTCCAGGTCCCAGCTTTCAGTGTCTCCTTACCTCTAGTCCTCTCTCAAGTCAGGCTTAAGCACGTTTTTTCAAATTTTCCTAATTTGTGCCTAATTTGTGAAATCAGTTTGTCTCGTATAGCAAGACCTAGTCCATCACCTTCTTTCTCAGAGACATGGGAAGTAAAAGCAAGTACCTTTAATCTCACAAGCCAAATCAATCCCCATTGCTTCTGCTCCATTAAACAGATGTCAAACCAGCCGTGGCAGGAACAGAAAATGGGCTTTGCATTATGTCCATCTGTTAGGCAAATCATGGTGTAGAAAGACCACATTTGGGATCTTTTTTCTTTTCAATGCTGCCAGTCAAGTAAAACAACAGGTCCCTAAAATAGTTATGAATAACCATTAGTAGGAGAAGACTTTGAAAATGTTCCTTGTTTATACATTTGCTGGAGGGTCTAAATCCTGGTAGAGCTTAGAAAAATCCACCGTTTTCATTAAGCTTTCAACTCAGCTTGGGCAAGGGCTCTATAGCACAGGATAATAAATAAATGTCATGCCACATGTATGCACATTTTCTTCCAAGGCTGTTTTCAATTTTTCTTTTCAGGCACATTTTGTGCTGATGGTTCCCTTTGCTGGCTGTATTAGAACAGCTTAAGCATGTCTTTGAAAGCTTTCCCAAACAGAAAGCTCATTCATGTCCTCAACTCTGAGATGAGTAACAGTTTGCAGCTATGTACCTTAGGAGCCATAAAGCAGAGTAAACTGGATTGGACGATCTCCTGTGTCCCTTCCCATATTTTTCATGGAAATAATCGTCTGGAAAAACAAGGGATTTGAAAGCAATGCTAGAAGGGTCCTGGACAGCCTGAATTCAGCAGCCTCAGCCTGATCTGTTATTTCTGCTACCACTTCACTGTGCTGTATTCAGGACTACTACATGGATTTCACCATGAGAGAGAGAGAGCCCAGCTGTCTCAAAGAAAGAGAGGGTAGTATAGAAGCTTAAAACTTGTGGTGGAACTGCTCACCTCACCCACTGTGTCCTTGCTCTCAGACACACTGCATGCACTTCAAAAGCTTCCCACACGGGCTGCTGCCAGCAGACATGTCCTACAGCTGGGGTTTGGCTTTTGGTCTGTGGCAGAAAGCAGCTTAACAAAGAATCATAGACTCATAGACTCATAGACTCATAGACTCATAGACTCATAGAATGCTTTGGGATGGAAGGAACTTTTAAAGACCATCTAGTGTCAAGACCCCTCTAATGAGTAGGGATATCTTCAACCAGATCAGTTCTGCATGTTGCCCATGCCCTTGCCTCAGCAGAATCTGAGACTTTTCAGTATCTTGCAGGAGATTAGTCCTAAACCAACCAATTTAAAGCCCTGGAAAATACTTCCCTGCCATGGTCCATGTCAGAGAGAAGCGGAACTCAGAGATGACACAAGACCAAACAGTAAGAGATATCAAGCATACAATTGAAGAGATGATTTTTGGATACATTTGGTCTGAAGTGCAAGCAGAAACAGCTGTATTTGCAGCTCATGCTGCCAGGTGTGGTGGCCACCCCAAAGTGGCAGGCTTGGTATTTCTTCTGTGTCTTAGGGGAGTGACCTGAGGGAAGCTTATTTGTCATAATTTGGTTTTGTTTTCTCATCTCGAGTGGTCTTTCCCTTAGAACAATAAACTGCTATTGCATTCCCCATTTTTAAAATTCTGTCATAGTGATAAAGTGCAGCAAAGTGAATTTTATCAGATCGTCAATGCATAGCATGGGTGAGTGTCTTGGGGATGGTTTATTATCCCATATCATTTGGGGGGGGGTTGTTCTGTTTTGTTTTGTCTTGTTTCCCGGGGGGCTGCTCCTCACATCCCCACTCCCATCCTCCATGGCTCTAGGACTATTGATGAGCCAAACTGAGATAGTGGGTGAAGGCAGAGGTCACAATGCTGTGTACCCTCTTGGGCATATACCAACAGATTCAAAGCCCCTAAAGACTCTTTTAGAGGATCTATGTTCATTAGGTAGCATCAAAAACAATAGCAAATATTGGGAAATGTAGGAAATTGGAACTGCCATTTCAAAGACATTGAAACAATGGTAATGTTTAATGCTAAATGTTTTCCTACATATTGGCCCAACTCAATTAAAGAACAAAAAAAAAAAGAGTAGAAAAGGGGGGAACACCACCTAGCAGACAGAAACAGATTGCACAAAAAATTAAAAATAATTTTCTTTCCCCCACCAGAGATCAGCTGATGTTCTGATGGCCCTTCCTAGCTCTTTCCCACTTGCTGAATTATGTGTGAGAAAGCACAAAGAAAACTAGACCTTGGGGATTAAAAATCACTGGTCACTATTTGTCAGAATGCAGAGCAATTTGGGGTACCTCAAAGTTTTGTGTGAGCATTCTGAGGCTTCTTGAAGTTGTTTTAAACTCCACATGATTAAATCTTTCACTTTGCCACATGTCACGCTGAGCACTCAGAGATTCTACAAATACTGGCTCCGTTTCACCTTCTTTCAATCTCTCTTTTTTTTTTTTTTTTTTTTTTTTTTTTTTTAATACAAACCATAGCAGGGTGGTTGGGTAATTATCTTCAGATGTATCCTTTTTCTCAGCACTGCCTACTTTAGAGCTTCTTGTAGCTATTTTCATGGCATCTGGTACTGATCTCCAGCAGAGACACAACAACAAATTTGCTGGGGAGCAGCTCTGGTGTGGGGTGGTCTGGAATTAGAGATCTTCTACTCAAGTGTCCTTTGGTGCTGATCCTGTTCCTGAAAACACCCAGGCTTTCCTAGTTCCTAGCTTGGAAAGTTTCACCAGGAAAGGAAGGAATAAAAAACGAATGAACAGAGGAAGTTTTCTTCCTTGGTGAGCTTGGGATAGCTGGGACACGCCTCTACCTGCTTGTGTGCATGACCTTCAGGACAACCACAAATCTCCCATTTGTAGAAACCATCAACTATAAAATGACAGATAGTTACAATTTTTCCACACTCCATCTTCACTCCACTTTTGCCCTCGTATTTTAGACACCAGGAGCAGCTATAAAAGCAATATAAACATTTTCAGGCATTCCTCGTTTGGGGAAATAGAAACCAGGGGAAAATAATTTATGCATTAATAGTATATACAGTCTCCCTAAATTTGCAGCTGACCTGTGGAGGTCCATGATCACAGATAGGTACTTCAAGACAATCGATGTCATTTTTAGGTAGAGGAATAAAACAATCTACTCTCAGTTTGCTAATGTAAGTGTCTGAAAACAGTCAGATGGCTCACACTCTGGAATTGCCTCTTTGTCTCTATGAACAATAAAGGGACATTTCTGTGAATACTTCAGACTGTGAACTACCCTCTACACACTGAAACTTCAGTGTCACTAATGTTATCTTCAGTCCCCTGCCCAAGCTTTTCCTGAGATGCATCGCAATTCCAAAAGAAGGTCAAGTAAAAAGGAAACACATTGTGCCTAAGAGCCCCCTTTGTAAAGTAAGGCAAATAATGCTTTCTATCTTTCTTCACTCCCCTGCCTCCCATATCTAGACATGCTAGAGATTCTCTTTTTTTTTCCCTAGAATGTAGTTCTTTACACACCATGGCCTCAACCCTCATTCAGGTTACCATCTGTTTTTCTAAGCTGTTTTTTTTTTTTTTCTGTGCACTCCTTTGCACAAATAGTAATGGTGGAAGACACCTTATAATTCCTATTGACTCTTGGCCTGACTTTGTTCATGTTCAAATCACAAAGGTGGTTTGAGCTAACAGTGACTGGAAACTTTAGAGACTTTAGTGTCTTTTAAGCTCAAGATGTTTAGTGAGGAGCATTTAGGAACATCCTTAGCTGTTCCTGTTAAGGAAGATGTGATCTTGTTACCAAAAACTCCTTAACGCCAATGTAGTATTAAGAAGCAGGCATTCTTTATTTGGCTGGATGCATGAGGGGATAGCTCCTCCCAAAAGCTATGCATGCTGACTACAGGAAAGTTTCTGTTTATATACTGTATTTTTCATACATATTCACTGATTGTCCCAGACTAAACATACATATGATAATAATTTCCCCAAAATCATTAACATATTCACCCCCTCCCCTTTATGCATGTGTTCCTCCATCCTGGGGGTCTCTCTGGTGGTCGTGGACCCCAGTGTTCCAGGTGACCTGGCTGAGTTGGCAGGACATTGAGGCTGGTGAACTTCCAATTCTCCTTGCACAAGCCAGTAGTTTTGGAAAGCAAGCATTGTGTTAGCTCACCAGGCATAGGCCATTTATCATCTGGTAACAATCTCATAAAGTTGGAAAGAAGTGGAATAGTTAGGGCAGAATTCATGTGATTATAAAGGGATGCTGATAGCACAGCACTACACAACTGGCTTTATTGAAACATCATAGCAGCAATGCCACAGTATCAATACTCTCCTTTTGAAGAATATTGCAAAGGACATGTAAGTGAGGAAGAAACTTCTGAAGAAGGATTTTGCTAGATGCTTTGCTTCCCACGTGTGTTGTAATACACACATCTCTTCAGTCCTGGTGCATTTCTTGAGCATGAAATATTGTGCCAATTAGAAGGAAAGTCAAGTCAGAGTCATAAAAAAGAAGGCTGGAAGGATGAGGAGAGATGATAAAGGTCTTTGTTTTGCCTCAAGGAAGGATCCGTTTTTCCTAAGCCATTTCTGACAGTTGTTCGTTTTATCTATTTTTAAAGACTACAATTAGTTCCAAAATGACAGCCTCTCAGGCAATCAGTGCCAGTGCTTAACTGGATTTACTGTTAGAAATTGCCTCTCAAGCTTAACAGAGCCCTCCCAGGGCTCCATTTAAGACCATGACTTCACTCTTGGTTCCCTGGTGATATGGAAAAGAGCCTATTCCCTTTGTATTTATGGTCCATTTTATATAGTCAGACTGCTTAGGGCAACCCTGGATGATCCCCTCTTGCTGCATATTTGATGTTCACTCTGTTGATCCACTTCAGCTATTGTGAGGAACTTCCATACATTCCTGTGGGGTTTATGCTCACTTACAGAATGGTTAAACTCAATTCTTTCACGGTCTTACTCCTGGCCAGCCTACAACAGCCTATAACACCTATCCCCCCCAGTGGCCCCAGTGAGTTTTGCGATTCTTGATCCTTGGAAATTTATTCTCACTTCTGAACTCATGTCCCATAAAAACAGTCATTTCCAGCTGCAACCAACACATGAACAGAAGATCAAACTTTAGCATTTCCTTTGTGCTTCCTACCCAGCACTTCTGCCCATGAACCCATGCTGTTGCTCTGGCTCTTAGCAACATCCACTGAGGACCTGAATGGCCCAGTGGGTTTTGTAGCTTCATCCATATAAAATATTTTTATCTTGAAAAAGTCTGAGTTATCTTCCAGGTAGGTTACCAAACTGTTCAAAGTTTGCTCCATTTGGGAACAACGTTAAGCTGAGGTGGTTCAAAGACCTGAGGGTTTGCCAAATGACTGGTGGGCACGTCAAGCAAGTGTAGATGCTCTTAGCGTGCTCTCTCTCTACCCTCAAGACTGCCTGAAGTGGCCATAATTGCATCCTCACGAGTAAGCATGTTGTAGCTATCATTTGATCCTTTGTCCTTTCTTCCTGAGCACTTCTGAATTCCTTAGACAAAATTCCAGCTTGTTTGTCCACAGCTGCACCTCCTTCTATAATGGAAGACAGTTAGCAAAGCCTTGAGGAATCTCATTACATTTCATGCTGTAAAAAGTCTAAGCCTTGCTAGCAGGTCCCAAAGACAGTTATATAGCATCTAGGTTGAGGCCAACAGCTGCTCCTGCTCCTCTTCTCTGCAAGGGTTCTCAGGTGGAGACATTTCCAACACATTATAAATGACTTGCTGTACCTGTCATGTTTCAGAGCAGCCACAGAGTATTGTCTCGCAGAGAGTGTAATTCCTTTTCTTCCCCATTCCTCTCCTATCAAGTTTGGTAGCCTTCTGGTGTCAGACCACATTGCCAGGCAGGGGGTTTTCCTCCAGCTCCTAGACTGCTTATTTACTTCAAAGGGCAGCAGGGAGTGGGAAGCACAGCAGAAACCTCATTCCTGCAATTTATTTGCCTTGCAGCCTGGTTGCTGCACTCAGTTTTCCCTGTCAGAGGAACTGGCAGCCCCCTCAAAGACCTTATCTCACAACTGGGTATGTAAAATGGCTCCAGAAGAGAAAACAAGAATATGTTGTACTCTGGGAAGATCACCATCATCTCCTGTGTGATGTAGGTTTTAGCCTGCATCTCTCCTTATCAGGACTTAAAAGTCTGTCCCATCTACCCTTTGTTACATCTGCACTCCAACTCATCACTGGATGATGGGGCAATCTGAGAACAAAGGCCAATGTTCCTATAAAGTGCTGGGAATGGGAAATTCACATGTTCCTGGTATGAGAGAACGAGTCACAAGACCTAAATGTAAACCTGGGACAAAAAGACACCACTCAGATAATCTAGTTTCTGAGGCTCTCCCAGAAAGCTTCAGTTTGATTTCAACTCAATGCATGGAGGTGAAACTACTAGTCACTCTGGTCCTGAAAGAAGACATAATTCACTGAGGGGTTTCTGGAGTCAACACTGATTTCTTACCTGTTCCTGAGAAGTCTTTGAGAACTTTTTTGGGCATAGAGACAGGTTCACATGTGGTTTGGGATCTAACTAAGGCCAGGAATCATTCCCAATAAGCAGTTCACATCAAGTTATCTACTCAGATTTAAATGAATGTGGATGCAAGCTCTTCTGCTTCAGATGATCTCAGAGTCACAGGACAATCTTGTGCACATTGAATTTATTTGCACAGACACAAACACTGAGTTAAGTGCTTGCTGTTTCAGGTGCCATGTCATGCAATCCTTCTAAGAAGTGCATGGAGATCAAGCGTCCAAGTTTTCCATTAAACAAGTGGTTAACTGGTAAGGACCTCTGTAAACTTCTCAGCAGGCCTTTGAGTTTTTTTGCTAGAAATAAATTAGTGTAAGTTATTTGAAGAAACAAAACCATAAGGAAGAATTATAGAAGGAAGATTCCACAAAATCCTTAGATTCAGATCTTCTTACTTTTGACTCTTCTATTTAGCTTAGTATCAGCACACAAGTTTATGCTATTAATCTCTGCTTTGAGTGCATTATAGTAAAACTTGTGTATTCCTTCTCATTTGTATTAATGCATCTGTCTAGTAGTGAGTAGGTGATTAAAAATACCCCCAAGCCCCTGAAACGTTGCTCTTCTGACACCGACCTTCTTGCCATTTTGCTCTGGTTGGTGGTTTCTCTCCTGAAGAGCACAAACCACATCAATGGCTGGGATTTTCCAGCTTATCCCTGCTTTTCCATAGGACTATTAATTGAATCCCAGCAAC
Source organism: Acridotheres tristis (assembly GCA_037013685.1). NCBI lineage: Eukaryota > Metazoa > Chordata > Aves > Passeriformes > Sturnidae > Acridotheres > Acridotheres tristis. The sequence continues at coordinate 14,937,197 of CM072884.1, read as the reverse complement.
TGTGATATAAATGTCCCAAATTTGACTGGATGCTTGACACCATGCTTGACAAGGTGCAGGCACATAATAAAGCCACAGCCTTTACCATTAAGAGGTTTTAAAAAACAGCATTGAAGGTAATGGAGGGTAATGGAAGAGACTAACTGCGTAACACCCTTATTACTTTTGTGTTTTCCATCAGTTCAAGGCAACTCTCCTGAGGATATCTGCCATGGGAGATGGTGTGTGTGTTCATGTGTGAGCATGCAGGCCAGCTGTTTTATAACTATAGGCTCAGAGGTGAGATTCATGTCTTCAAAGCTCCTCTGGACACTTGAGCCTCACCAGGCTTCTGCTGTCACTCAGCCTCTTTCTCTCCACTCATCTTCCCTGCCAAAATCTGGGCACTTGATAGTCGCCAAGCATGTGATAAAAATATCTGCCTGCCAGAAAGGCACGTGCACGGAATCTGCTGCTGCTGCAGTTTCTCCATGGAAGCTGGCATACTTCAGAGCTTGGAAGGGGTTCCCAGCTCCTCACTGCCCTTCCACTGTTAATGATTTCCTCTGCATCCGAGCTTTGCACTGCCTTCCATGGCCACAGCTCTTTCTCACTGCTTTCAGAGTCCTGTTTAACCTCAGACAGAGCCCACTTCTCCACACCCCATAAAGAGCACTTCTTGAGCTCCTCTATCTGTGTCCCTCTCCCTTGCTCACATGGCCTCACAGAAGTCTCCATGGACTGCAGTGAGAAAACATGTTGAGCTGCAATAACACAAGGGATTAGGGAAACCCACAATTGCAAAGAAATCATTTCAGGACACCAAGTACCAGAGGGAGGCACTGAGATGATGACACTGAAGACCTAGATTGCTCAAATCTAATCAAATCAAATCAAAGCTTTTGTTCAAGAAGTCCAGTTTCTCTGAGCCTCACTTCCCCATGGTTACATTTCCTTTTCCTACTCTTGCTCTCTGTCAAGATAACAAGCTTGGTCAAGATAACAAACATCTAAGTCTCAGCCTACATGACTAGCATTTAACACCAGGACATTTTGACCTTGCAGGCTTCATTGCAGCAAGAATAATGTCACTCTAGTCAGACAGAAGCACCTTTACAGAAATCCGCTTGGTGTGGACTTCTCCTCACATCTCTACCATGAGATTAACTCCTTTATGTCAGAATATTGGGATACTGTAGCACGAAGGCAAATGAGCAAAGTTGCAAATACTCCTTTTCCTCTGGGAAAGTGGAGGTGCTTAGCAGCAGTCAGTGTGTCTGTTTTGAGACAAATTTAGAAGGAGACACTCTGCAATGAGTAGTTTCTTCTAAAGGGTTTCAACAATTCCTCTCCACCAACAGAAGATGAATACTAATAGGGGAAAGTGAAAAAAAGCTCGAACCAATGGTTTATTAACAGCAGAATGCTCACAGAACTCACCCTCTGCCCCACACACAGGGAGGAACAAAGACCCAAAAATGCCTGGAGAATGGGACAAAGGTTGGAGAAATACCCCTTCCTGGCACATGGTGTGACATGGTGCCAGCTGTCACGCTGAGGAAAGTGGAGCTCCACAAAAGAGTTCCAGCAGGATGCCAAAAACCTGGTGGCTCTCTGGCAGTGACCTCCTCTCCACAGCAGCCAAAGCAGCTGGGCTGGAGCCTTTTTTGGTGCTTTTTCTCCCTGGCTCAGCTTCCCGAGGTTTGGGGCTGGAATGGGGCAGCCCTGCTCCTCCAGCCATGGACCAGCAGCTGTCCATTCACCTTGAGGCAGGTGAAAGATTGCTGCTGCAGCTTCTCCAAGGCCAAGGAAGGGAAAAGCTTCTTGCCTGGGCCAACAAAACCGAGCTAGCCAAGCAAAACCAAACTGCACACCATCACACAACACCTGGGTAGTGAGGCCTTGACAAAGAGCCCAAAGCTCCCCCCACACGCCCAGTCCTGGGCCTTAGAGGTACAGCAACCATTTTTGGGCATAAAGCAGAGGATCATGGAATAGATCATCATCATAAATCACTCCACGACAATCATGAAGAAGTCCCCTTTTATTTCAGTGGCCAAGAGTTAGTCATGGGGAGAAGGAGTGAAGCTGTGATTACTGAGTACAGCTCACCTGCTGCATGCCCAATCCTGCTGAGCATCCCTCCAGAATGCTGGCACAATCATACCCTCCCCTAAAGTTTTAGGGGTTGGGTGTTTTTTCACTAGTTCCAAGCCAAAAAGGGCTGAAAACCAGTTCCTGCAGTGGTTTTTAAGGAGCAGGAGTGAGGTGGAGATATGTAACACGTTTTTCAGTAGGACATCTTATCTCAGACCCATTCATCATTGTCCACCCACCCTGCTGGGCCCTGGCAGCAGTTCAGGAGGAGTGGAGGCCAGTGGAGGGCCCAGATCCGTTGTCTCTCTAGAAGAGATCAAACAGTGAAATTGGAACAACGTAAACTTTCCTGGATGGGATTACAGCCCAGCCAGAACATGTGACACTGAGAGATCCTGCTTTTCATCCCCCTCTGGGTTGGGTTCATTCTAACTCTTCTCCTGCTGTGCCCAGCATCCAGACCTGATGAGAGGCACAGTAGGGATTATTTGGGAGGAGTACACAGTGCACAGCCCAAAAGCCTGCAGTAAACTGGTGGTATGTAGGACTCACCCTCTGCAGCAGCTCTCCTTATACAGAAACAAATTTACACAAAATTGAATGTTCAGATCCTAAACTCTGAATAAGGTTTAAAGTTGAGGTGAGACCAAAGAGCATTCTGAAAAATTGACAGCAGAGTAATTCTACTAGGACAGATGAACTGAAGCACACACTGCTTCTGTCTCATGGTATCTCATTTGTGTCGGGTTGTCCTGGGTGCCAGGCAAGAAAATGCCAGGCACTGGTCCTCTGTGGCTGCCTCTAGAGAGTAACTGAGTGGAAAGGGATGACTCCCTGGGCTGGATTTAGAGCTCTTCAATCTCCTGTTGGGATTTCCTTGGCAGGAAAAACCACTTTGCATAGGTCCTTTCCTTTCAAAAGGTGGAGACTGTGTCTGGGGCTTAATAAATTTTCTTGGTGTGGTGCAGACTGCAGTAGGGGCTGGACTGATGGACAAAAACATAGAAAATCTGCCCATCAGCTCAGACACAACTTTCAAGAAGGAAAAGGGACTTTTCTTCCAGAGAAGGAACCATCCAAAAGAAAAGGCCAGTAATGCCTGGTAGAGTTACTTTCAGTCCATGGCATGTTTCAGGGGCAAGAGGGGCAGCCTGTGAGATTACATGTGGAGTGTCATCCCAAGCACTCACCAGCTCTGGAGAGGAGCCATCAGGATGCTGAGCCTCTTGAGGAGCTCCTGCTGTGCCCTCACAGAGGCTCAGCTGCCCTGCAGTGGGTGTTGACTGTGCCTGTTTTCCTCATGCCAGTTGTAGAGAATGCCTTAGGCACACAGGGCTAGGACAGGGCTCCTAAACCCCATCTGCTGCTACCTTAGCAAGCACATGTTTTATTCCAAAAAAGAATTTTGGCCGTCCCAGCTAAAAACTGACTTTATTACCCCCTCTGCCGTCTTCTCCTGTAGAACAACCCTGGCTCTTCTCCCTGTGACTGCATGAAACTTTTCACCTTCTTTTCCTGCCTCACTGGCTTAGGTGAAAGGCTCAACATGTCAGCCATGCACTGGAGTTGTCATGGCTTCTTGTAAGCACTTCATATATTCTGAGGAGTGACTCCCACAAAGGCTTAGGATCCGTGACAGCATTTTCCAGCACTGCTTTGTTGCTTCCAATTACCCTGACATATGGCTGACACAGAAAAGAAGATCCATGTCTCCCATCCAGAGACTCGCCAGAAACTTTTCCTCCCCACACCCTTGTCTGCCGTCCTCCTCACAGATGAGTTACATCTTCCCCACCCACCTGCTTTGCTGAGCAGCTGGAAATTCATGTGTAAGGAGGAAATATGCATGTACACTGTTCAGATGGTAAGGGCAGGCAACAGTGTGGGACGTGGCATGAATCACAGCAGTGGCTTGCCTGGAAGGAGGGGGTATCCTAGAAATGGCAGTGGATGTTGATTATCTGGAGAAGTTGGGTTTTCTTGTTTGTTTGTTTTGTTTTGGGGTTTTTTGGGGTTTTTTGGTTTAGTTTTGGTTTGGTTTGATTTTTTGGTTTGTTTTGGTTTGGTTTGTTTTTTTGGTTTGGTTTTTGGGTTTGTTTTTTTATGCCTCCTATTATAATGGGATCCAGTAATTCATCCTCAGCATGGTTTGTTTGTCTGTTCTGTCTAGAGAACCATCCCAGGGTTGGGTTAGTAATCTAGTACAGGAAGATACTGAACTTTCCTCCTCTTTGATTTTTCACAGGTGATTTCAGGGCAGCCAATGTACTTCTGATGCCTTAAGTTTTAGCTTTCATATTTTCCAGATTATGTACTGCCTTAGCATTTAACTCTGAACTTCATATGAAGTGTTAGCATGTTCTCCTCACAGTTTAGTTAGACAAAACAATTATTTTCCAGCCTGAGAACCAAGGACACTGTTGGAGTTTTGGGCCCAAAAGGTATAAACAACAGCAAACTGAGGAGAGCAATCTGGGAGGATGGGACTGCATAACCTGAAGCTGTAATTGGACAATTGACTCCAATATGTAAATGGATCAAAGCTTATAAAACCATGAAAACTCGTGACACGCCGTCCCTCTTGGGTCCATCTTGGGTGTAGCCTTGGCCAGGCTCCTGTGCTGCCCAAGGTGTATCCTTTGAAGGTCTTTTAATAAATACCTACTTTATTCCTTTAACTCTGTCTAGCCTCTGTTCTAGGTAGCCTCTCAAGGCATCACTTTTACTGCCTGAGTAACATGGAGAATGTCCTGATGTGTTCAGTCTCTGAGGAAAAGTATCATCAAACCCTGTGTTTCTAATTAAATAAAATGGAAGGATAAGAAGATTGACAAGCAGATGAAAAATGAAAGGGGAGGAAGTTTCCCAAATGCCTTGCAGTAGAAAAAATATCACATATGATGGCAGATCCCACAATGATATAAATCACCTTATGGGTGGTCAGCTTTAAAATGCATCTCAAATACCTGTGTATCCTTCTTTCTACTGTCAGCTTTCACTGTGAAGGACATTAAAAAACTTTGCAAAACCAGGTACAGATGACAATGACGGTGCCTCCACCCAATAAAGGAAGCGTGGTTCTGCCTAGCACCAAGCAGTGCAGCTATCCAGGTGTCTGGAGCAAGAAGCAAAAGTGTTTCATGTCACTTTGAAATTATGCTCTGAAAATGTAATGAGCAGCATCAAGCTGGGGGATTGCATTTTACTGAGCAGCAAAGTGAGCAGTGAGTGCCAATTTCTGAGTGACAACTTCCATCTCCTAATAATAGAATTAGGAGAACATTAGGGGGTTAGAATGGACCTTAAACATCATCTAGTCCCAAACTCCTCTGCAATGGGCAGGGACACCTTCCAGTAGACCAATTTGCTGAAGGCCTTATCCAACCTGACTTTGAACAATTCCAGGGTTGGGGCAGCCACAGCTTCTCTGGGCAACCTGTGCCAGGCCCTTACCACCCTCACAGTAAATAATTTCTTCCTAACATCTAATCTAAATTTCCCCTATTAGAGTTTGAACCCATATCCCCTTGTCCTATCACCACAGTTCATGATGAACCTCCTGGCTTCCTTCAGATACGGGAAGGTGTTATGAGGTTGCATCACAACCTTCTCTTCTCCAGGCTGAACAGATCCAATTCTTTCAGCCTGTCTCCATAGGAGAGGTTCTCCAGTCCCCTCATCAACTTTAGGACCTCCTCTGGACTTGCTCCAGAAGTTCCATGTCCCTCTCTGTGTTAGGGGCAGAAGAACTGGATGCAGTACTCTAGGTAAAATCTCACAAGAGCAGAGTAGAGGGGCAGAATCACCTCCCTTGACCTGCTGGCTGTACCTCTTTGGATGCAGCCCAGGATTCTGTTGGCTTTCTGGGCTGGGAGCACTCACTGCAAGCTCATGGTGAGTTTTTCATCAACCATTACCCAGAAGTGCCTCCCCATATGGGTGTTCTCTATCACTTCTCTGCCCCACCTGTAGGTATGCCTGGGACTGGCATGCCCCAGGTGCAGAACCTTGCACTTGGCTTTGTTGAACTTCGTGAGGTTCACGCAGACCCACCTCTCCAGCCTGTCCAGGTCACCCTGGATCTATCCCTTCCCTCCAGTGTGTGACAGCAGCACACAGCTTAGTGTAGTCAGTGAACATGCTGGGGGTGCCTAGGTCCCACTGTCCATGTTGCAAACAAAACTGTTGAACAGCATCACCCCCAGCACCAGTGACGAGCTACCCCTCTTGTTACCAGTCTCCACATGGACAATGAGCCATTGATCACAATTCTGTTTGTGGCCATCTAGCCAGCTCTTTATCCTCTGAATGGTCCATCCATCAAATCCATCTCTCCAATTTGGAGACAAGGTTGTTGTATCGGGCAGTGTAAAACGTTTTGCAGAAATACAGGCAGATGATGTCAGTTGCTCTGCACCTATTCACAAATTCTGTAGCCTCATCATAGAAGATCACCAAATTTGTCACACATTATTTCCTAATTTCATAATGATTTCCTAATGCCATACACTGAATGCACTTTTACCTGGCAAAATATATTTGTAAGCAACGTAAGAAAAGGTGCTAAAATGAGAGGTGCGGCAGCATCTCATCTTCACCAGACCAGTCTGTCATCATAATACAGCATAGCTATGTTGGTTTTGATCTCGTTCTACCTCAGTATGTAGCAGTGGTCAAAGTAGAGACTAAGGCAAGTATACAGTTGCATCCCAGCTCCTAGCAATCTTATTTTATTGAAGATATTTTCTAATACCACAGTTTGTACTTTGGGAGCTCTAACCCGGCCAATGCACAAGGTACAAACCTGGGAGGAAGCAGGTAGATCTCACCAACTGCTGTTGCATGCATCCCATTTCTCTCCACCCAGCTCCTTGGCTCATTCATCTTTGCAGCCTTGCTCCCAGGTCTTTACAAAGCTGGCATGTCCAGTCACAGTAGCTTTTTGCCGGTGGCTGCTAATGCCTCAACAATCCATGCCATGTGGTTAGAAAAGATTTTAGAGCTCTGAAGTTCATAAAAATTCCTAGATTATTAGTTTAATAATAAGTCTACTCTTTCCATGTCAGTACATTATAGACCCTCAGCGAGGCATTTTAAATCCAGGACTACAAGAGAATGTTGTAAAGTCTTTAGCCCACAAGACTGGGTTTTTTTCCTTTGAAAAGAGACTAAAATTAATAAGACAATCTGGAGAATGGGAATAAATCCAGGAGGCAAAGGAAAGGAATAAGATAAAGGGGAGAAAAAATGGGGAAGAATGTGGAAAAAATAGAAGGGAAAAAGACGGAGGCTGATAAATGGCACTGTAGAAAGGCATATTGAAGCTTTGTTCACAATCCCATGGTATCAGAGCATGCAGTATTAATAGCCTTTGACACCTTATAAACTCAGCAAAACTAATTTTGCAGAAAAGAAGACCTTTCCCAACACTCTCCTCTTTCTTGCTTAACATGCATTTTCTAGGACTGACATGCCCCCTTTCATCACAATAGCAGAAAGCAAGCTGGAAGATTTGCCAGGACACCTGGGGTGATGCCCCATCTACTCTTGCAAAGGGAAAACACAAACTCCATCAGATCTTCAATGAACTCAACCACCCTGTAACACTATGCTGGGACAATAGCTGTGAGGTGAACTTGTAAACTTCACCTGTGAGGTAGCCAAGTCATTATTGTCCCAGTCTGACAGATAAAGGAACTGAGCAGAGTAGTCCAGGGTCGCACAGAGAGGTGGGACAGAAACAGTGGCTGTGACCTGTGATCCTGATGGTGAAGCACAGGCTGACCTGTAGAGTGTGCTCATTTACAAGCAGCAGCAATGGCAGAAACAACAAACCAAAACAGAAACCCCAATAACCAAACCAGTCCCGTCCCGCTCTTTAAGCGCTTTCCCCTGGGTGCAGTTCCGCTCACAGCCAGCAGGGGCGCTGGTGGCTCCCGGCCGGGCAGGGCAGGGGCGATGATTCCTCCCGGCCAGCAGGGGGCGCTGTGGGCAGGGCTCGGAGCCCACACGGCAATGGCGGCTGGGCCCAGACGGGATCACTGGCAGCACAATTGCTACCATACAGAGACATGTGGGGACACCCTACATGTTGGTTCTGGATCCCCTCTAAGATCAACAAGTTGTCTGGGAAACAATAAAATTATTAAGCAGACTTGCAGTGCAGGGAAACCGCAGCTGGATCTCAGAGTCCAACACCCAGGAGTGGCCACGGTAACACACTGTGGGCAGAGGGTCTGGCGGGAGGTGATCCCGATGTTCCTGAGCCACACGTGCTGGTTCTGAGCTCCGAGCAGCCAGGTGGCAGGGAAAACAGCAAACAGCTCCTTTGTTCCCTGAACCTGGAGACTGGACTGACCAAAAACCCAGCTCCAAACCTCTAGGATAGCCTTTTCTATTATCACTTGCAACCTGCCCCCAGCCAGGGCCATTTCAATGGAATGTTGTGACACCCAACTACATCTTTGTTTTCTTAAGTATCGGAAGTTATTGTTTCCTAGCAACATATGGGACAAAATTCCATGAGCAAAAGAAACAAAAGGAAAAATCCTAACCCCCAATAATGGGCCATAGTCTGCTTCCAATTATGGGCCATTCTTGCATCCTACTGCTGGTAACATGAGCTAGATTTGCCCACAGACAGATTAGCTGTCAGCCATAAAAATCAGTCTCAGAGCATGACCTGGCTGTGCTGCCTTCACCACGCACACCTTCCCTCCGGGCTTCCATCACTCTGCTGCAAATCTCACACACTGGGTGACCAAACTTTTTTTTTCCCCTGGTCTCCAGTGAAGTTTGGCTGGTAAATTTCTGAGCCCTTTGGTAGCACGGAGAGTGTCAAGACAAAAATCAACTCTCCTCGTTTCCAATAAAAACAAAACAAAGCCACCCATTCCCTGCTCTCAGGCTCTCCTGAGGTCATAGCAGTCCTGCAGATATTAACCCTCCCTTTTCCACCACTGCTGTGACAGCACAACAAGCTCTGTTCTGCAATAAGCTTGACTCAGCGGGCAGAAGAAGCACCAATTTCTGTGTTGAAACTTTCTTGCACAAACTGTTGAGTCCCTTTTTTCAACTGGAAAGGTCACTTCTGGGTCTTAGTGGCTCACTGGTGAAAAAACAAAGCATGAAGCAAGAAGCTCTGCGGGATACCGCCCACCAAGAAAAACCTTATTTCAGATACTTGTCTGTTTTCAGTGGTGCTGTAGACTTGTCCCAAACTTGACAGCAGCACATATGAGTTCCATGGAAAGTAATATTCATGACTCACATGCCAAATCAGTAGGACTATTCAGTTCTTCTGGCAACAGTTGAGATTGGTTTGATTAGCAAGTGCATAAGGTTTGTTGTATATGTGTTAATGTGAAGGTTTCATATGCTTGGTGTTACTGAAGAGACAGGGAAGTGTCTAATGAGAGAGAGGAGCAGCACAAAACACGTAGCAAAGAGTTCACCTGTGCATTTGCAGCAGCACAGTACAATCACTTCAGAGCCTTGTTATCACCGGGTCAAGGTAAGTAATTGTCCCAATCTATTCAGCTCTGGTGAGACCCCTCCTGCCAAGCTACCTCCACTTCTGGAGCCCCCAGCCTCAGAAGGACATGGAACTGCTGAAGTGAGCCCAGAGGAAGCCATGGAGATGCTTCAAGAACTGGAGCCCTTCTGCTCTAGAGACAAACTGGGAGAGCTGGGGGTGTTTAGCCTCAAGAAAAGAGAGCTCCAGGGAAGACCTTAGACCCCCTTCTGGTGCCTAAAAGGGGCTCCAAAAGAGCTGGAGAGGGACTTGTGAAAACAACATAGAATGACAAGACAAGGAGGAATGGCTTCAAACTGAGGGCAGGGTTAGATTGGATATTAGAGGAAATTCTCCCCTGTGAGGGTGGTGAGGTCCTGGCACAGGCTGTCCAGAGAAGCTGTGGCTGTCCCATCCCTGAAACTGTTCATGGCCAGGTAGGATGGGGCTTGGAGCAACCTGGTCTAGTGAAAAGTGTCCTTCTCATGGCAAGGAGGTGGTGCTGGATGGTCTTTAAGGGCTCCTTCTAACCCAAACCATTCTGTGATTCTGTACTCACCTTTGTCATGTGAGCATGAGATAGAACTACGCACTTAGCAGAGATTACCTGGGGAGAAGGACATGAAAGAGAGATTCTGGTCATGGAAGAAATGTTGGGAAAATGGATAACCTTTGGCTTGTAAGATTCAGAGAGAGTAGAGGAGGTTTGAGGCCCTTCTAAGCCACTCCTTTTCCAAAGGAGTCCCAGTATTTGTGCTGGATTACAAAACTATGGTGTGTACAAGAGAACTAAAAAACTCCAAAAATATGAAACCACCTAATCTGCTTCCAGTAGTAATATAAACATGAATCCATAACAGGACATATACCTTTCCACTGCTCAGCTCTGCCACAGATGATATTTATTTATATTTCAGGGGGACTATATGGGAAACAGAGACTTCCAGCCTACCAAAATCTGACCTGATGAAATCGGGAAGATGTCCAAAAACATCTGCCATGTCAATAGAGGGTGAAGAAGGAAGGTTGGGGAGATTTTGACATGCAGAGATGATAGAGCAAGATCTTCACACTGTTTGCTGGGTTATGTAGTTTAAGGCCAGCACAACCGGCTCATGGCTCCTCCCACCTGCCTAAGACCGGGCATCCAACTTGGCAGCAGTGGATTTGATATCTCACAAAGGATTTGAAATAAACCATGCAGGGTTTGACAGTTAATGAGATAGTTATTAAATGTTTCTGGAATATCAACTCGTGAGAAACATATTGAGCAACCAGTAACAGAGACTCATCCACAGCTATTATTACAGTCAAGATTAAATGTTTTCGAGAAACAGTTTGGGTGTGATCCTGAATTTCAGCATGCACTCAGACTGGGAGCTGGTCATACTCTGCTCTCCACACAGGGAACATGGGTCCCATCTTGCCCCAAATGAGCTGGTCCAGCCTGTCATCTCTTCAGTTGAGAAGGAGGAGCAGCAGCAGCAGCAGACACTTGTTAAGTCCTCCAGACATGCAGCCTTTGAAAACTGGCAGAGAGGAGATTCAGCCATTGAAAATCTTTGTCTTAGTCTCCTTTCAGATACGCAGGAACGTCCAGATGCCTTTGGATTGACATCCTTTACCATGGAAAAGGCAAATACAGTCTGTGGACTGTAAAATCCCAATTTCTCCCTTTTTGTTGTCATCACGCCCACCGAACTTCAGGTTTGGAGCTGAAAACAGTAAATTAGAAAGATGACACCCACAGTGGCACCTGTATCATTTACTTCAACATGTAGTCCCTGAAGTCAGATCTTCAGTCTTGCCCAAAGATAATTGCATTCAATAACCTTGTAGTCCTTTAGATTGTGCAAGGCCTTTAACCAAAATTGGATCCTTTCCTGTATGTTTTCTTGTTTTCCACTTAAATAAAATATATTATAATGAGTTTCTGACCTCCTGTCAGCAAGTTTCTACAGTGACGCCCTCTTTGGATGAGCCTCTGTGGCTCAGAATCGGGAGGAATCACATTGGGTACCACCACCTCATCAAAACATTCAGGAATGTAATCTACTACTAACCTTTCATTTCAAGATCTACCTTTTATGTCTGTTCATGAAGTTAAAGATATAATCCCAAAGCCTATCTGCTCTTCCAATAAGCACTTCAAAATGTGCTGGGTTTCATACTTTTATGTGGAATAGTGCAGAAGAGTCCCTGGAACACCTTTACCATCAAGGGGCTGTTCCAGAGCCTCAGAAATATGCAAATTACAAAGTCCTAAAGGACTGGGAAATTTTGGAGATACATGACTCTATAGCTCCTGCTTTGAAAGGCTAAAAGGAGCCTGGCAAATGAACTGCAGAAAATCCGGCAACATGTAGACACCCAAGGAGCACAGGGACTTTTGGGGAGAAGAGAAGCTTAAGAACTGGGGCACCTCTGACCTTGTCTCCACAGCAGTCAATTTGCCCAAGATGTGAGATTCTAGAAGATGAGGACTCTTCTTCCAACCCACCAGGTGAAAAATGAAGCAGGATGAGCTAGACACATGCCAATTTTCCATCAATCCCTTGATGAACTCCAGCTGTCTCCATGGTTCATTTAGCTGTGGGATCTATGGAGGTATTGTCATGGTGGAAGGTATGGATAAAACTGAGGAAAAACTCACAACTAACAATCCTCTGTAAGCAGTGGGAAAAAAATCTGAGGTTTTAAAGGGAAATAATTAGTGCTGGATCCAACCCAAGTAATTTATTTAAAATCTTAGGGGCCTTCATCTGAAACATGTGCAGTTTTTTTTTCTTTCTGTTGTTTTAACCAGACTGAAGCCTACAAGACAAAGATTTGAGCCACTAATAACTGTGGCTGATTTCTGCCTGGATTTGTTTCAACCCTGTCTCTTAATGCTAACCAGGAAAATGAAAAATAATTAATAACACTCGAAGTTCTCCATGCTAAGTGCGAAGTGCCATTGTTTGCCTCACATTCCTGGTGCTGATTCTGCAGGGCCCCAACCCAACAAAGCAATCAAACACATGTGTAACACTGACAGCCTGACTAGCAGCTTTGGCTCCAAGGAGATCAAGGCTAGTATTTCATCCAAGAAACAGTGCTGGGCCATTAGCTGACAAACTGTATGGACATCTTGAACAGGTTCTTGCCTTGTTTTTGAGTATGACCATTTGTGACTTGATCTTTTGTGTGAGAGTCTGTGTTTTCAAAGCTGGCCATGATAATCCAGCCCTAAAGCTTTAGATAAGCTTCCAAAATAGTTTCAAGGACAATATTGTTGATGCAGAAAAAGTTGTGGTGTTTTCTGCAAAGTTTCTCTTCGCTTGTGTCCAGAAGGGTAAATCAAAAAGCACCTGGGATTCTTTCCAGACATGAGAGCTCTCTTCTCCAGATGTGTGAGAAATGATGCTCACTTTCAAAAATTTCAAAGGTTTATTAAAAACCTTAACAAAAAACAACAAAGGACTGAATAAGGAAAAATTACAGTGCTGGGAACATAGGACTAAACTGCCATATGCTTGTCTACAAAACGGAGGCTCTGCTTTTTATACCCTTTACCCTTCTAAAGTCTTGTCAGTCAACTCCTTCTCTGCCATCCATTGGTGGAGGCTTCTTTTTTGCAACTTGACTGGAGGTCGGGTGTTGTCATGCCATGCCTCTTAGTAACAAGCCTGCCCTCCTCCCAAAATGCCCTATGCAAGGGCACAGGTCAATCACACAGGGGGGAAAGGGGGACTATGGGGACAACAGAGGACATCTAAATAACAAATCACAATAATATAGCTATACATCAAGAAACCTTTCTTTAACATACACATAATATTTATCTCTTAATTGTGAGAGCCAACCATCAAATTATCCATCTATAACGTAATGGTTTAATTTTTAGGATGCTCTTGGCACCATTCAGGTCTGGACAGCCAGACTGTTCCATGCACACCTCCCAGGCACAGCTCAGAAGGCAGCACAAGTCAACAACTCCAAAGAGGCAGTTTGGAAGAAGCCACTTAGTTTTGGATAGCAAGAAGGGACAGCAATGTGGACACAGCCCTCCCTTGCTGTTTGACCTCAAGAGATCAGCACTGGGCACATTTAATTTACTGGTAAAGACCCAGTGACTAAATCCCTCTCTTAACCTTTCTGTTACCCAGTGGTAATGTATCATGTGGCTGAGATGTTTATAAACCTTCATCCATCTGGAAATTATTATCTCAAAATGAAGTTTATTTGAAGAAATGGTATTAAATGATTACATGCTATTTTTGCCTGGGCTATAAAGCAAACTGTACCATTGCTGAGAGCCTCTCTTTGGTCCTGATTTGTTTTAATTTTTTATCTAGACTATCAGCATCAGGGTATGGCAGCTAATTTGGCTGCTCTGCTACAGTTGTCTGGTGATTGGACGTAATTTATTAGGAGTTTGGCTATTTATTTAGGTTTATTTGTTGCTGTTTCTCTTCTCCATCTTCTGTTAGAACCTGTGTATTAGCCATCTAAATTGTCTCTTTATTTACTTTTTACTTTTTGCAGTGAAGATTTGAAACACATATTAAAGTCCAGAAAAAGAACAGCTAAAAAAAATCACAGATAAGTTGCCAAAATAGTGTCACTTGTGTTGTGTGCTTGGAAAAAGCTGGACTGGACAGTTTTGGGGCTGATTCTTCTCTCAGTGATAATTAAGTCAAGAAAAAACCCCAGGGAGACCTAAGGCAAAGCAAAGACTTTCAGCAAATGCATAGATTTGCAGACAAGAGGTCAACTTCTACAATGGTGCAATCTTACTGCAGATCTCTATGACACTGATTGGTAATTCATGATTGAACCACAGCTTTCACTTTGAAGGTAAAAATAACAATTGGGTTCAAATATGTTAACTAGTGGGGAGTCTGATCATTTCCAGTGTTTGTGTTCAGTTCTGGCTCCTTGCCTTACACACACTGCCTCTGCAGCATGCCCTTTCCAACCCATCTGCACCACCAAATCCTTGTGTGGGAACCTCTTTTCCTCTAATCTTGACACATGCCATCCCATTCCACTGACATTCATCCTGAGTGGATCTTTGATCAAGTCTCTTCCTCCCCAGACATCTCTCCTCAGAATCCCCCATCTGTGCCACATCCAGTGTGAGCTGCTTCTCCTTGCTTTCATCAGGCCTTCCCTAATGCCAGGTTTTGCATCTGCTGCCCATTTCAGGTTTCTCAGATGTGTGCTCTCTCTTGGCCAGAGCCTGGATTCATCAAGGCACATGAGCAAATGAAGTTCAGGAGAGAGTGCTACTCATTCTGGGGCTGGTGGGTCCTTCCACATCCCTCAGGAAGATAAAAGGGAGAGCTTTTGGGACCCATGATGAAAGGGGCACCTTAAGTGAGTGTGAGGTCCAAGACATGAAGAAGTTGTGAAGTGATTGACCTAGCAGTTGTTACAAGTGGTTTTAAACCATAATATGCTTGTTTTCTGTCTACCGTTTTTCTCCACTACTAATCTGGTCAGTATGGTTGTTTTGTAGCAGAGTTTTTTATTACCCAGATTCTGGAAGATCCAGAAATATTTCTTTTTTCCCTGCATGTTACAAATTTCCCCCTGGAATGGTGTCACAGATCCACTGGTGTGCTTCCCTCTGACCAGGGTCCATGTCCCTCTGCTATATTTGCACCATGACAGGCATAGCAGACAACTTCTGCCATATAAAAGCAAACTAGAAACATTTGCTTTTATATCCCATGGCCACACTTCCACATGCTCCACGGTGATTCCTTAACTCTTTATTAAATGCCTTTAACAAGCAGGATAAATGTCAGCCAGCTACTACATTTTGTATACTTTCAAAGTTTCCAAGCCTATCCTTATCAGCTTAATTCTTCTCTTTATTTCTCTTCCTAATGACATATTTAGAAAGGAATTCCATATTCTGGCAGGTTTAGAGGCATTTATTAATTACATCCTGCTCTTTGTTTATTAATGAGATTGGGTTCTCGTTTCCCCCCATTACAATTGTGGAGGGCTTTTGTTCCCCTTTAGCCCTAGCACTCTTAACATTAGCTCATAAACATTTCCTTTCTTATACCCAGAGATTTTCAGTAAAAGTTTAATTGACCAGTGGTTCATCTCAATTAGGGGACTGACTCACTGTGCTCTCTACAGCTGTCAGCAAATCAGGAATGGATAACACGCTTGCTGGGCCCAAGCCCAGGACAACTTGAGAGACAGAGAAAAGAAAGTCAAGACAGGATTTCTCCAGTATATTTGCATAACTTCTGGTACAATATAGGCCAGGGCTGCCCGAAAGTTTCCAGGTGTTACCTCTATAATAATAAACAATAGTTATCATTAGCAATCAGCAATTATTATTAATAGCATAGAGTAACAAGAAATAATAACAAATAATATTAATTATTTAATAATGTGTGAGAGGTGATGTTTGAAAGAAATGGGGAATTATTTCCACAAAAATATATTCTACATGGCTCCATTTTCCAAGAGTTCAAATGACCCATTTTCCACATGGCACTACAAATTCTTCTCGTGAAAACCCCAGTAGTATTTGAGAAATGAGTTCTCTGGTTTAAAAGAAATAAATAGATAAATAGATAAATAGATAAATAAAGAATTGTTAGTGAAGATGTCAGAACAAGGTCAACATTGTTGGGGTGATGGCACTGAAGGAGCTCTTGTGTGAATGCTGCAGATGAAAAGGGCCAGCATTGCCCTGGACCAGAAGTTTCTTTGGTGATCAGGAACCACAAGAGAGGAAAACTACTCTACCCAGAAGCCTTCAGGAGAGGAAACCAGCCACAAACTAACAATGAAGCCATTCTTTAGGACATCAGCAACCCATTCAAACAGTGCATAGTCACAGAATGCTTTTAGTTGGAATCGACCTTCTAAAAGTCATCTAGTCCAACCCCCTTTGCACTAGACCAGGTTGCCCCAAGCCCCATCCTACATGGCCATGAACACTTCCAGGGATGGGGCAGCTGCAGCTTCTCTAGACAACCTGTACCACAGTCTCAACACCCACACAGCCAAGAACTTCATTCTAATATCCCATCTAACCCTGTCCTCTGTCACTGTGAAGCCATTCTCCCTTTGTCCTGTCCCTCCAGCCCCTTGTCCAAAGTCCCTCTCCAGCTCCTAGCTCCCCTTTAGGCACTGGTAGGGACTCTAAGGTCTCCCTGGAGCCTTCTCCTCTCCGGGTGAACACCCTCAGCTCTCCCAGCCTGTCTCCAGAGCAGCAGTGCTTCAGCTCTTGAAGCATCTCCATGGGCTCCTCTGGACTTGCTCGAAAATTCCACATCCTTCTTATTTTTGGAGGCTCAGACCTGGACACTTATGCTCTATGTTAGTTGCCATGGGGCAACAACATCCCTTAGCTTACAATTCCACATCCTCCAAAGTGCTTTGCTGATGTCAAAGATGTTGTATCTTCATGTGGCATGAAATCATGTATGACCTGACTTGGGCTCATCACTGGGGTGGGATGGAGCTGTGCTTCCCTGCAGAAGGGTACAAAGCCTAAGCTTGACGCAACTCTCCATCCTCATCATCAACAGAGGGACAATTTGGAAGTCAGAGCCAGAGCTCGTGGTGCATTGTCTGCCTTAAGGTTGGCTCTTACCCCTTCAAGAAGAGCTGAGTAAATGTAATCTTGTAGGATATTGGGATGTTAGCAGAGAGCTGGCCTAGAGTTTTGGGGTCACAGATGAGAACAGAGATCTTTCTCCATTATAACAGGTGATTCCATGATCTGCCTTTGCCAGTTTTCCCTCTTGGTCTTTTTTGTCCCTCTGGCCCTCTCCACATCTTGCTCATCGTGCTTCAGACCCAGAAAACAAGCTCCTACACCGGGTTCCTCCACCAACAGATTCAACCGGCCCAAGAAAGCTCCAGCCCAAAACATGCCCTCAGTGCATCACAGGAACTTGGACACTGTCCTACACATCAGAGGAGACACAGCTCTTCTGCCTGCTTTTCTTCTTCCTAGGCTGCAAGATTCCTCCTTCAGACTACCTCTTTGATTTATTGCACTTTTGCACTTACAAGCACCTGGAAAGTGTTTTTGTCCCATTAATTTCAACTTGGAAGTTTCAGTGTTTCCCAGAAGAAAAATAAATCACTCAGGATGGGAAGACATGCCCCACAAGCCCTCTCCCTTGTCTGCAACCCCCCCTCTCTTGTCTTCCTTCCACTTTCTTTTCCCTCCTACTGTTCCCTTCCCCCCTATTCCAAGAGGAAAGAGGGGAGATAAATGTGCCACACAAGGTATGAACTTCACAAACCAGGAGCAAGGTAATCCTGTCTGTCCAAATATTGCTTTGCTAGCACCTAAATAAGGCTCTCTGCATTTAGCACATTTCCTATTGCCAGACAGGAAGACTGTGGTCCCAGAAAGAGGACAACCAGCTGGAGTGATCTAATCTCTGCAGGGATCTGTATCCACTTCTGAAATACTTGTCCCCAGAAGTTTGAAACACTTCGAATAGTCAGTATTCAGCTGAAATTGTGTTTTCCTTAAGGTCTCCCAAATGTGACTCTTCCAACCCAATGGTCTCAAGACCCTCACCATACAGTATAGTTTCTCTCACTCTCCCAGGTTTCCTCCTAGCTTGTAATTATCCTTCTTGCAAGGAAACAACCTACAGCAGCACTCACTGGACTTCCTGAATACATGACATACCCCAGATCAAGCCTTTTCCCATTTTATCAGACATTGGGATACAGTAATGAAATGTATGTACTACTGTTTTTTATGGTCAGTCTCAAGCACCTGCCCCAGTCTTCCAAGAAAAAACAATTGTCAGGTTGGACAGGGCTTGAAGCAGCCTGGTCTAGTGGAAGGTTCCCTGCCCATGGCAGGGGGTGGAGATGAGATGAGATTTAAGGTCCCTCTTAACCCATGCTATGCTATGATTCTATGATTCCATGATTCCTTGCTGAAATCCTGCTGTGTAAGTTGAACTACTGATATTTTCAGCCAGGATAACTCCTGCCCTGCACTAGGGCCATTACTCCTTTGTTTTAGGCTAATCCTAAAGGCTCAATAATTAGGGTTTTATAATATCCTCACCACGTGGGCAAGTCGTTCAGATTTCTTCCAGTGATGAGCACAAATTATGGACAAATTAGAAACGCTTCACACTAAAGGAAATGCTTTAGAATCTATGAAGTGTTTGTCTTTTCAAGATCTGTTGTAAAACATAGAATTTATTTAAAAGATAGCTTCAGTCCTCAGATTCATGGGTTGAGGTTTTCCACAATTTTTTTCTCCTCCATTCAGTACAGGAAATACAGTGAAGGAACCCCCCGTGAGTTCATTTTGTCATTTATTATATAAACTTCCCCACAAGAATTTAAATTTACATGGTCATTCAGTCTGTCATCTACCTGCCCCCCACAGATTTCTCCACTTGTTGATTTTTCAAACAGTTTTGACAGGAAACTGAATGTCTCCAAAGATATTATGTTCCTATTCCAACATTAAAATAATGATTCAGAGAAAGGAATTATTTCAAGCCAAACAATTTCTTCTTAATTTTTATCCTTTTAGTTAATTTCTACAAGGCAGGTGATGTACGTAGCAGATTCTAGTAGACAAAAAATGTACAAAAAGCCCAAGGGACTTTTAAAAGGGAAACAGAAAAAAAAATGGACAATCTTAAAATAAATCAGTTTAACAAGCCATCAGGCTTGAGACAGAAATCCATCACAATCAGACTCTGCTTCCTGTCATTCTTTGTTCTTCTCATTTCTGTCTGGATTTGAGTCCACTCAAACTTTGCTGGAAAGGCAATTCCCTCTGGTATTTTCAGACTGTCTAGAAATATCTGAATAAAAAGTATCAGAAATTCTCCAAGAACACACAATTTCAAATGGTTTCCAGTTATGTTTTGCATACTGTAGTCTCTAGATACAGTGTGTGCATCACAACCAGGAGGCACATCATTCAAAATGGTATGCAGCACAGCATAGAGGCCAAAGCAACCAGTGCCTGACTAGTGGTGACTTGAACATCACCACCTGTCCTGATTGCAAGAAAAAAAAAAAAAGGAAAAAAATGACATTTTCTTGTAGACTGGAGTTTTGAATTGCTCAGAGATATCACCAAGAGTATTTGTAGCATATAATTTCTCTTAGCATAGACTCTGGCAGTTGCATGAATTACATCACATCAAGTTTCTCTCCCATAAAAGCAATTTAAAGGGTCAACTTGAAATTAATGAAAGTAAATGAGACCAGAAAGATAAATCACTTCAATAAGAACATTGCTAAGAATCCAAGTCTCCTCACTGTATTGTCTTCTGCCCTCGCAAATTTACAGGGTGGTAATCAAGAGCATCATAAAGAAGAGTCTTGTCCAAATCTAGAAGTGCAGCTTAACAGACTTTATTTTAGTCCTGCCTTGATCAAATTCCACCAAACTGTGAGGATTTCCTGAGGGAAAACCAGCCTGGGAAAGGAGAAAAACAGGCAAGTGTGTTTTATGAAACAAGACAAGCATAAGTGTTCTACCTCCAGTGCCGTGAAGTTGCACAGAGGACATTTCGCTCCAGAGGGATGTGGGGAATGTGGTAGTTGAATGTCAAATATGGTGCTAGAATCACACTATTTGCACACTATATTGTTAAGGGGACCCACTTGAGAAAGCCCAGTAAATAACATGATTATTTAATAGCTCTGTAGTGCCTTTCTTTCAAATATCTCCCAACAGTGTACAAACATTTGCTGCAAACCCCAGGTGAAGTCACACTATTTTTGCTATGTGACAGATAAGAAAATAGAGGTTACATTATTTCCAGGAGGTTGTGACAGGGGACAGAGTAACAGCCAAGAGTCCTTCCATTCATTTACCTTTGCCACTTGGGAATGATGGAAAAAAGTGAAAATGGAGGTCTGGATCTGTGTTTAGCCTGTGCCCAAGTCAAGGGGCAGTCCAGCAATGTTTTCTTTTGTTTCTCCATCAGGGCTAATTCCAGTGACAATACAGGGAATAAATGGAAGATATTAGGACAAGAAGCAAAAAAATAATAATGGAAATGTAATCAGACCAATGCATGTACATTTATAAATACTTAGAGATCGTAGGCATCACCCCAGACCTACAAGATACAAATGTTTTCCTATGTTGGAAGCTGGAGACCAAGGAGAATGCTCTACAGCATCAGCTTGCACTAGATGCCTACAAACAGATAGATGAACCCTTGAAGTTGAACTAGGTGTCTGGAGTCTGCTATAGAGCAAAGAGAGTCTCTGTAGTCTCTATAGAGACTGGTCTGAAGCACAGGTCATCTGACCCGGTGGTTTTCCCTCTATTTGGATGAATGATGATAGGGTGAGTCTGGTCCTTTCCATGGGGTGTAGCAGTCATTAAGATGTTGAACTCAGATGACAATAAGTACATTAAAGACACCCAAATCTGGGCAGAAAAGTCCTACCTATTGCAGAAAAGACAGAACTTTCCAACCCAGTCATTCTATGGTTCTGTGACTCTCCCCAAATTCAGAGAGAGATGTCATTTTCTGTGCTTTCCTGCTATGCCAAGATACAGCATCCCAATGACTCTTTGATGTGCCTGGTATTTATTGCCTTATTATAGAAGAGTGTAGAAGCTACGGATTATTTCAAGGCCTTCAGCTGCTGAGCAATATGTGATCACACATTAAGGGAACATTGATGTATTTGGAGGGTTTTATTGTTCAAGTGTCAGAGGCAAAGGGCAAGAGGGGGCAGTGTGGAGGGCAGGGCACAGATCCCCCATTCTGTCTGCAGATAGGGCTCCATTTTTCAGTCTTATCTCTCTGTCTGCTTACTCCTCTACCATTGACTGATTCTTGGTGAAATTAGAGGCCCAGCTGGATTCCCCCAAGTCTACACTGTCAGCCACACAAGAGGCCCACACAAGAGGCTCTCAAAGTCAGGCTCATTCACACATACAGGAGTTCCAGGAGGGAGAGATTCCTTGGTTTTCTCACCTCCTCTGGTGGTCTGGACAAAGGGGATGTGTGGGGGACAAAGTAGACTGCATGCCTACACCATGAAAGGGATTTCAAAATCATCTTGTCCTCAACAGACCTGTGGTGCAGGGGCATGGCTGGATCAAAGTGTCTCAGTGTCACATGGGATGTTGGGTTTTGGTACTCTCTGGATAGGGGGATGCAGCTGGCCCAAGCCTGAGGAGACAGGTGATGGATGGAGAGCTCTGGGAAGACAGAAAGCACAGAAACTGAAGGCATAGAAACTGGAGCAGGTGTCTGGTTTTTAACCTTGTCTGTTTCCATTGGCAAGTGTCCACTGAGCTTGTTGACAGAGCATTTCTCTGAAACTTTTTCTATTCATGAGACAGGTCACAGACCAAGCACCCTGACCTTCCCTGGTGTTCCCTGATCAAATCAAACACCCATTAAACTGTCTCACCATCATGATAGAACCCATAGTACTTGGGGACACACGGAGATACTACACCTCTATGTGACATTCTGTATTTTCCTCTGGCTATCACAGCAGAAATTAGAGGTATCCACAGCATCTCCTACCCACATTTGTAGTCATTTGTACTTTTTTTTTTGTAAGAATTACCACCATGAAGCCAGCACAAAATAAATTACAGAAAATCTGTGCGGTAGGCTTTAAAAAATTCTTCTGCAGAAATAGGATATCACATAGGAAAAATATAAACACATAACTCTACTACTGAGAAATACTGAGGGCTGCAATTTTTCTTTGCTGCCAGAGTTTGATGAAGGTGGGAATGATTTGTTGCATCCTATGAAGATGAAGTTTATGCAGTCGATCTTGAAGCACGTGGGAGGGAGCAGATATCTATCTGACAGACTATCTGCTTTTCCTCTAGCATTTCTTGAGCCTTTCTACAAATTTCTAGCAAATTTGACTGAAAATCAGCAGTCTCAAAAATACTTGAGTTTCAACATATTTTCTGAAGGATGGAGGGGGAAAGAGGGAAACAATATAAATGTGCCCACTGAGGAAAGGCCAGAATATGTTTTTTTGTCCTTATTAGACCCTAGAGAAGCTATGAACTCCTTAACATTGTAAAATCTTCAGCAGGGTTTGTAGGTCGCAGACAATGGAGACCCCAAAATTGAGAACAGAAATCCTTTTAGGTAACAGTTTATTGCTACTCATTGATACAAATTTAGCTATAAGGAAGAAGGTTTTTTTACAATAAGGGTGATCAGGCCCTGGCGCAGGCTGCCCAGACAAGTTGTGGCTGCCCCATCCCTGGAAGTGTTCAAGGCTGGGTTGAACAGGGCTTGGAGAAACCCGGTCTGGAGGAAAGGTCCCTGCTCATGGCAGTGGAGTTCACCTAGATGATGGTTCTAACCCAAACCATTCTCTGATTCTATGATTTCTCAAAGTACATCAATCCTTGCAGAGAAAAGAAGTCCCTAATGCTGATTGTCAGAGATTGAGCAAGTCCTAAGTGTCTCCTTGGTTGACATTGGAGGTTTATCATATCTCCTCTTGTTTTTCTGTTTCCCCTTTACAAGTCAAGTACATTCTAATCTCATTCTGCCAGCATCTCCCTCCCCAGGAGACCTAAACACCTCCCATAGCCCACTCCTCTGCCAGCCCCAGCTTTATTGCAGGAGTACAAGCCCGTACGGATTTTGCATTTGTATCTCCTTTTGTTTGTTATGATGGCCTGGCTTATTTCTCCTGCTGGAGAGTTCATTTGAACTCTTACATTTCCAGCCAATTCTTTGTAGCTGAGAAAATCCACATGTCCTGCTTTCTTTTTTCCCTTGGAGCACACCAAGCTTTTTAGATCCTGCCCCAGAAGCACTGTCCAAGTCATGCCTGCTTCACAGAGGGACAGGAAAGATTTGTGACATGTGTTAACAAGGATGTTACGGTCTGGTTTTTAGAGTGATTAAAAATGCCTCTGCCCAAATTAAGATAAAGCCAGACCATATGCTAAAATCAATAGTATGAATTTTATTTGATTGTAAATATGAGAGAGAGAAAGAGAAAGAGAAAGAGAAAGAGAAAGAGAAAGAGAAAGAGAAAGAGAAAGAGAAAGAGAGAAAGAGAGAAAGAGGTGGATCCTGGCCTGGCATGGGACTGGAGGTGACTAATCCCATCAGCTTCAGTAGTGATGTCAGCACATGCAGACAATGGCCAGAGCATGCAGCCACTGCTCAGCCCCCAACACGGATCAGGTGAAAAAGACTCCATGTGATGCATCATATAATGCCATTCTAAGTACTGGCATCACCCTGAGCCAACAACACCCCTGCAGCCCTGGGGGAGTCACTGCAGCCCCTCTGCCTCAGGCAGAAAAAGGCTGTTAATGAGTTTTCCAGTTTTTTGTTCTTGCTGCTATTGTTTATCTATATATGTATATTCTAGTAAAAAACTGTTATTCCTTTTCCCATGTCTCTGCCTGAAAGCCCCATAATTTCAAAGCTATAATACTTTGGAGGGAGGGGGTCATCTTTTCCATTCCAAAAAAGTTCCTGCCTTCTCTGGAAGACACCTGTCTTTTAAACCAGGACAAGTATGAAAAAACATGGGATGCTCATTGCCAGGGCTAGTGTGAGGGATGCATACTTTTCAGAGACCACAGGGACAAGCCATTCCTTATTTCTGCTTTCAGAAAGGGCAGGGAAGATCATGGATTCTCCCTTCATTATCGCTTCCCACACTCGTGCCTGACTTCTATTTCACCATGAAAACCATGCAGCCCTGAAAAGGCTGCACGGCCCCAGGCAAACATCCTTGCTGGAGTGGGCAGTCTCTGTGCTGCAGGCTGGTCATGCAAAACAGCCTTTTCATAATCCCCTCTCTTTAAGCTGAAACATGTAACAGGAGTCTCTGCTGGGAAATGCCAATTTATCAGTCCAAGTGAGCTGGAAATTCCTTTTTGTCAGGATCTGTTCTTGAACAGTGCAGTGTGGCCCAAGAAATGAGCAATGAACATGATATCTCTTTTATGTCTGTGCCTTGGTTTAAGACAATTTAAAAGGAAAACACTCTGGAAGGAGCTGCCTCCCTTTATAGGTCCAACCAAGCCCTCTCCACCAATGAGGAGCAAATACAAGTAGATGTAAGTGAAAAAAAAAACCCCAGAATTTACTAACAAACACAACAGCCACAGGCAAAAAATACCAGTACATAACTTCTAGATACCAAACTACTAAATCTCATTAACTTCACTGGAATAAAGAGAGACTCAAAATGCTGGAAATGCCCTTTCCCGATATAGTGACACACCAGAGGGCTTGGAGGATAAAGGGAAGATGATGTCCCACCTTCCCTTCCAAAATGGTGCCCTTCAGATGGCCATGTATGCCCAGGAGCAATGAGACACATGGTGACAACCCCTGCCAGGCAGGGAGGAGCCTACAGAGCAGTTCTGGAGACCGATGGAAACTTTGCCGGCTGATGTGACGGTCCACATCGCTGCCGCTGCTTCCTCCTGCCATTCCCTGGTGTGCAAATGCTCCTGCTGCGCTCTGCACCACGGCTGTGGTGTGAGCAGGGAAAGGACCAGTCTGTCTGTGCCAGCACAGCGTGGCCTGACCACAGGAACTCCCCGGCTTTTTCCCTTGGGCAGTTTGCAAATTCACTTTGAAACAGTTTCTAATTACTAAATGCAAATAGTCATGACTGGCTACAGTTGGAATCACAAAATAATCACCTCGGAGGCAGAGGTCCTGCCTTCAGCAAAAGCTTAAGCAAAGACCAAACATCCAACAAAGCAAAAATGATGTGGCAAAAGGGGGCTTTCTCTGCCCCAGCAGACTTTAAAACACCTGTGATAGCATCCTGCCCTTCCTAGCAGCAGGGTCATAAAGCAACAGTAACAATTTTTAGGCACAGATAAATAGGGAATAAAATAACAGCTTGAATTACTCCAGGACATGTTGCCATGACAGATAGCCTTTTAATAATAGTAGCAATAATAATTTTAAAAACCTGCCCAGTGACTTCACACTAGATATAAAAGATAGATGGGAAACACTTAGAGACATTTTTGGTATTTACCCTTGAAATGTCTGCATCCTGCCTCTGTTTACTTCAGTGTTAGTAGGTTCATGTCTGAGATGCTGTAATGTTTGAACAGCAAATTGTACAAATGATGCAAGTCATTCCCATGAGAGTGCAACTGAAGGATCCTGACCCGCCATAAATTGCATTTTCTGAAGTCTACCAAGGGTTATGCTCACCCCTCAGCCCTTTCTTCCACTCAGCAGTAGGAGGATTTCTTTCACTTCTTTGCTTGTGCTCACAAAACACATTAGAAATTCCCTGTCTCTCTGGCTTAAACTGGCTGACATCCTGTGTTGGTTTTGCACAGCCGGTTTTTGGCAGTGGGATGGCCACAGAGGTGGCTTCTGTGAGAAGGTGCTAGAGGATTCCATGTCTGGCAGAGCCAATCCCTGATGGCTCTGAAGATGGACATGCTGCTGGCCAAAACTGGGCCAATGTGAGAGGCTAGTAACACCCCTGTGATGACATATTTAAGAAGAAAATCAAAACAAAATCACAAGTTTTTGCTTCTAGTTAGAGACGAGGAGGAGGTGAGAACACGTGAGGAAAACAACATGGAGACACCAAGGTCAGTGGAGAAGGAGGGGCAGGAGGTGCTCCAGGTGTCAGAGCCAAGATTCCTCTGCAGCCCAGGGTGATGACCATGGTGAAGCAGCTGTGCCCCTGCAGCCCATGGGGATCCACGGGGGATGCAGAGATCCACCCACAGCCCATGGGGATCCACGGGGAATGCAGAGATCCACCCACAGCCCGTGGGGATCCACGGGGGATGCAGAGATCCACCCACAGCCCGTGGGGGAGGTGCCCATGCTGGAGCAGGTGGATGCCTGGAGGAGTCTGTGATCCAGTGGGAGAGCTGGTGGAGAGAGGGGGTCCCTGCTCCCAGGCTGGAGCAGCCTGTCCTTGTTGGACTGCACCCTGTGGAAAGAGTGACCCAGCAGTTTTGAGAGGACTGCTGCTCGTGAGGTTGGAACTATGTTGGAGAAGCTCACAGAGAACTGTCTCCCATGGGAGGGACCCCTTGGCATAGCAGGGGATGGACTCCTCTCCCTGAGCAGTGGAACAAAACCTCAGCTGACGAACTGACCAAAATCTCCATGCCCTGTCTCCCTGCACTGGCAGCAGGAAGGAGGGAGGCTCTTGGGGGAAGAAAAGGTGTTTTAAGGGCTTATACTTCTCATTATCCTCTTCTGATTTTGTTAGTAAAAAATTCACTTTGTACTTCTAAGGTGAGCGTGTTTTGCCCTTGGAGTGTTTTTCTCCTGGTCCTTATCTCAACTCATGAACCCTTTATTAATTTTTTTCACTCCTCTGCCCAGCTGTGGCAGGGGACAGTGAGTGAGCAACTTTGAGAGTGAATGGGTGCCTGGCATTTGGCCAGTGTTAAACCACAACACGTCCTTAATTGTTTTTTGAAGAGATAAAGAGACAGACACAGGCATGTGAAGAACATGATCATATAAGTTGTGCTTTCTCTAGGTAGCCAAGTAGAAAACAACACAGATTACTTCAATTCAAAATTCACTTAGAAAAGAAACTGTTGTGAAGATGATCACAGGTGGTGAGGACTGAGTGCATGCAAGGAGAAATAGGCTATGAGGGTAGTTGCAACTCAGGTAAATTAAAATAAGCAGTGATGCAAGTATAGATTATATCAATTATAAGAATTGCAGAGTCTCAGCCAAAGTGTTTGTACATTGGAACCAACATTTGGCTTTAGATAAGTGAAATTGTTAGTGGTCATTCAGGGTAAATCACCCTGGATATATCCATCCTGCAGACTGGGACAGAGAAATCACAGCAGAGCTGGAATGACAATAGATGATAGAATAGGGGCAGGACTGTAAAAGAGAGAAGGAACCATGGCATGTTCTCTCTGTCAAGACTCCCATGTTGTCCCTGAGACCAATGTGGTTTGATTCCCACCTCCCAAGCTCAGATGGAGTAAGGGTTTAGGCAAAGCACAGAAATTGGCTAACAGGTGTCAAGGAGATGGTGATGAATTCCATAGCAAGTATCTAGCAAGAGGTGCTTTTGTTGCTTCTTTTTGGATGCTTGGCATGGACCCATGGGACCCGTGTCCATCTGGGGCTGTTATTTTTAAGTGACTCATGGTTTCAGGTAGGAGGGTTGCCCTAGTCTGGTTTCTGCTCTGCAGCTAAACACTTCATTCCCATCAGGTCTGCCTGGAGCAAAGGAAATTCCAAAACATGAGAGCTTATTGTTGGCTTCCCAACAATGTTCCCAATGTTCCCAAGAGCCAGGTTCCCAATTACTATCCTGCTGCAAGACTTTTAACTCTGGATCCCAGAAATCATGTTTTCCTCCCTGAGCCTACCACTTTCAGTTCCCAGCTGTGTGTGGTTGAGGCAAGCCAACCCCACTATCCTCTGAGTGCCCTGAGGAATAATTTGGAGTGGGTCAACATGAAGAACTCAAGGTCATACTGTCGCTCTTCTTTAGATGTGTCTTGAGTAGAAACCAGACACAAATCACAACCCAAAACCAAATGGATTTCCAGAAAATTATGACAAACAATACCTGCTCTGTTTGCCATGAGAGGACACTTGTAAATTAACTCTCATGTTTCCTGGCTGTATCATGGAATCTGCCAGAATACAGTTTGGTCAGACTGAGATTCAATATCCATCTCAATGGAGGAATTTCTCCTGCAAGGACAGGACTTTGTTGAATGTGTCCCTCGTTTCATTACAGGGCAGATGTGTGCAGCTGGAGGTGGTGGTGGTCTACAGCTTCTATCCAGAGGGAAATAGTAACAAAGAAAACCCTTGGGGTAAAGAATGCAAAGAAAATTTCTTAGGAGGAAACAGTTTTTAAGGTAAGATTACGGAAAAGTGGAACATCTTTCAATACAGGTGAAGGAGACACCTGTTTCCCTGCTTTTTTAGCAAATATTGTATAAATTAGCATTTTGGAAACTGAACAGTGTTTGCTGTACGTGCATTGTTCTTTTGCAAACAGCTCATCAGCTGGAAGCTGCAGGATAGAGCCCAGGCTGCTGACTTGGAGCTCATTAGAAACTTTAATTTTCTCTGCTCTGCATCATGTAATAGATGTGGAAAACTGCAGACGCTGAGAATATGCATTACAGCTGTTCATCAGGTCAAATTTGTTCTTGAAGGAATCCCAACTGGTCAAGGAATTCTGCAGCAGAACAACAGGTGATTATCTTTTGCTTCAATTCATTTTGTCACAACCTCTGCTGGACTGTGGTTTTTATTCGATTTTCAGGGAAAATACAGAAAATCCAAGCAATAAGACAATCTCTGATTCTCCGGGAAGGCATCTCATGTTTGGGGAATAAGTCAACTGTGTCATGTTAACAGACACAATCACTGCCTTCTGACTGAGGTTGGGCAGAAAAAGAAGTGAGGGGGTGGAAAAAAGGAGGAAAAAAAAGGTCTCTAACTAAATTTTGGCACTTTAGTGCAGAAAGGAGAATGATAGACATGAATTAGATCATTCCTAAGAAAAAGAAGACCTTTTATTCAGTCATCTTTATCCACTCTTTTTTTCATCTTAACCACAGATATCAGAAAATCACAGAACTGAAAAATGGTAAGGGTTGGAAGGGACTTCTGGAGATCATCTAGTCCAATCCCTCTGATAAATCAGGCTCACCTGGGCAAGGTCATGTCCCAAATTGTTTTGAATATCTTCAGAGCAAACTCCACACCCTCTTTGGGCAGCCTGTACCAGTCCCTGTCACACACACAGTGAAGAAACTTTTCCTCATATTCAGATGGAACTTGCTGCACTTCAGTTGGAGTCTGTTGCCCCATATCCTGTCTCAGGGCACCACTGGACAGAATCTGACCCCATCCTCTTGACACCAGCCCTTAATCTATTCATAAGAATTGGTAAGATTCTCTCTCAGTCATCTCCAGGCATATTGTGAGACATAACATTTTTAAACACCATAAACACTGTGAGAAAAGGCAGTCAGATGTGGGCAAGCTGAGGAAAAGGTCATAAGAGAACAAGAATGATAAGAGACTGAAAAAAATATAACCTCATATCCCACAAGCTGATAGAAGTGAAACATTGAAAAAACCTGGACTCATTTCTGCTGTGGGTTTTTCTGGCAGCATGGTCCTTGGTGTAGACATTTAGACTAATTCCACAGGCTCTGCTATATAACTTCCATAAAAAAAGGAGTCTCTGTAGGTCTACCACCCAGACTCACACTATAAGGGAAAGCAGAGTTCATCTTGTATTCAAAGTCAGTGCTGGTGGACAGAGAATCTGTTCACCTGCACACATCCTAGTTCCAAGCACCAAGGTTTAGAAGCAATTGTTATGGTGAAAAAGGCTGAGTTCAGCAGGCTGAGGCTGGAGGTGAGGAACCAAATCCTGTTCTCAGTAATGTTAAGTATAAAGTCTTTCTGCAAGAAACTCACGTGAGATTTTGTCCTTGCAGTAGAAAGGAAGAGAGAAAAAGAATTGCTTTGTTTCATTTGCTGCCAGATTTTCAGCATGTCTCAGTTTTGGAATACATTGAAACCTCTTCCTTTAGATGAAGGATACAGATGAGCTTTGCCTGAGCTGGGGCAAGGTGCATCAGGATGCCTGTCTGCAGCAAACACCATGACACAAAAGAAACATAGGTCACACCTGCAGTTTGTGTTCTCTGGCTCCAAGCACCATGTCCATGGCTGCAGCCTCTCTCCATCACAGCAAAACTATTACATATTGCATCGATTCAAATATATACCCTCTGAAGAAGACACAACCTCATGTTGCACCGGGAGAGGTTTAGATTGGAAATCAGGAAACATTTCTGCTCTGAAAGGGTTGCTCAGCCCTGGCACAGGCTGTCCAGGGCAGGGGCAGAGTTAGCATCCCTGAAGGGGTTTTTAAAGCCCTGTAGATGTGGCACTTTGGGACGTGATTTAAGTGGTGGACTTGGCAGTGCTGAGTTAGTGGTTGGACTCAGTGATCTTAGAGGGTTTTTCCAGCCTAAATGATTCCATGAGTCTATGGTTCTCAGCCTCCCATGGAAAAGCCATGCACATTAGGAGGACGCTTATGAATCAAAATACGCCATGAACCAGGAAGAAGATTTCCCAAACCACTTGCTCTCCAATACAGGGGGAAAAGCCACTTTGAACTTGCAGCAGGCTGGGCTAAAAAGCAAAGGCATTCAAAGGGTGGGAAGGGCTGCCAGGGGACATGAGAGGCAGAAGCATTTATATCACCCCCAAATGGCAGAGACTCTCTCTCTGTCCTCCTGCATTAACCTTTTACCTTTAAGCATTCTCTTCCCAGACAGGACCCTTCACAGGAGAACTGTCTCTCTCTAGCAGGTCATTGCTTTGAGGGGCAGAGCTGTTCACAGCAATCAGATCTTGCTCAAGGGTCAGGAAGCACATAGCTGAGGAGGAGAACTTACAAGAAAACATTTCAATCGTGTTTCCATTTTCTGGGATTCATGGTTTGCATTTGTTTCCCCTTTCCCCTGTGTGAAAAAAGAATGTGTTGCAATGACTCTCGGAGACAGGGAGTGACATGTGGGTCTCTGGCACCTTCCTCCTGAATTCTTCCTGTGAAAGAGCCTGACCCTTCCTGGGGAAGAAGTTCATGCTGATGGTGCACATGATAGGAAGGGAACATTTGCACCAAGTTGGCCTCCTTGCATGCAAGAACCACCCACAAAGTATCTTCTCCCATCACCTTCCCCAAGCACTGGCTCCCAAAGTCCATTTGGTGTCGTGGCTCCTTGCAAGCATCTCTTTGTTATACAAGATTTGTCCCCACCACTCATCTTACAAACAAAAACTACTCACTCCAGTCATAAAAATCAAGTCACGGAATACTTGCAACATGATGATCTGATAACAGAAGGGTTAAAAACGTTCCAAAAGCCAGTGTTTAAACCCAGAAAAAATTCAGAAGTAGTAATAAAAAAATATCCACGACTTGAAGGCAATGGATGAAAGATGGTCAGTGCTGTGGTTATCATTTTGCCAGAGTCAAACCTCTTCAGCTGCATGAAGTGATGCAGGTTGCAAACCAAGGGGAGAAGCTGGGGGACAGCTGAGATACCAAGGCATCTCCAACCATATCAGGCAGTTTTTTGGACCTCAAACAAATTAAGAAACTCAACAGCTTCCAGCTTAGATAGGAATTTTCTCAAAAACAATGCCAAAAGAATTTTCCCCTGACATCTAGTGGTTGCTGAAAACAGCGAGAGATAATGTGGCAGGAGAAAATGAGCCGAGCTATAACCAAGAAGATTAATTGCAAGTGCAATAATATCCAAGCCTTCTGATGAAATATTTTACAGTATATTGCCCTCAAGAGAGTGGCTTTTTTTACTGATTTATTTTAACCTTCACATTACACAGATATGTTATAGATGTCTTCAGAGATGCCTTGGTGTTATTTGCCCCCTGACAGCAAATAATAAACTCTTTCTCAGCTATAGAACATTTCGAAGGAAACCCTTGACGTGACTACAAAAATAGCAAGGACAATTAAGTCACATGGCACTCACAGCCCTGTGGGAAAGGACTTGAGGTCTGCTCCAGGACTCAGATAGCATGAGAAACCCTGGTTCAAATCGAGTAGCAACAGCCTTAGAGGTAGTAATTACTAAAGATCTCCTGGTTAAAGATCCTCTGAGGTCTCTCTATTATTTTAATAATGGTTCAAGTCAACTTTACTGCTTCCAGAGGAGCCTGGTGCCACAAAGGCAGAAGGGCTCATCTCAAGGGAATGCAGTCAGGACATCTCAGCTGTGCATAATTTTGTTCAGCAGGGAGAAAGGGGATGTTGGTCACACATCTTTGGGAGTCCAGGCAAACTTGATGTCTCTCTTGTAGGCCCAATTTTTAGTCTCACTGGACAGAGGAATATAATGGACAGAGGTTCCTGGGACGTGGATGCCAGCATGGGGCTCCTATGGTTAAAACATGGTTAAGAGGATTCAGGCAATGTGGGGAGATTTCCAACCATCTAATCCACCAGCCCAGATAGCTTGCTTTGTCCCTGTCCTTGGTTCCTCCTCTGTAATCCACAGTAATTAATAAGGCAGCCTTTTCCCCTCGTTATGGTTGTATCAGTGTTGGTGTGTATCAGCAGTGCCTGGCCTTTCAGCCCCAGAGTCTGGCTGAGTCCCCACTGCTTGTCACACTCGAGAGAGGCCCTTAGAACAGGTGAAGTGAGAGGGGTGACCCGATCCTGCTAATTGCACATTAACAGACCACTGGCATCAGAGGAGAGAGGCTGACTTCCCCTGGGCCCCAGAGCTGTGGCACACACCAGAGGGTGTTGGCAGAATGTCCAGCATGGCTCCCCAGCTGATGCTTCCCATCACTGCTTTGTTACAGACAGAAAATCCATCCATCCTCACCCCACCAGTATTTGCAGGGTGCTGGTATCAGTGCTCCTGCTCTGGGTCATACCACACCTCTGAAGGTTTCTCCACACCCACTCACCATGAACCTGATCTTCCTCTCCCTTGCAGTCTCCCCATCCCACCTATACAGCAAAACTTCTCTTTAAATCCTTTAATAACCATCAAAGCACCTTAACATTAGGGTCTCACCCCATCTGACCCTGACTCCACAGCCAATTTCTCTTATTGCTGTTACACTTGGCATGATGGCACAGGAGTCCCACGTCAGACCTTTCTACCATGGGATTGTGCAGTAATCTTGGCAGACAATTGGCTGAAAGCCTGGTTCTGAACATTCCCCTTCTCCATTCAGCCCCACAGGGGACCCAAACCCCACTTCCCATGGAGGAAGAAATTAATTTCTAAAAATCCTAGCAAGTAAGAATCACACTGAGACTTCTGGATGCACCAGACCGGCCCGTGCTGTATCATGAAGACCTCAGTTGTTACAGCAGCAGCTTGCATTGAACTCTCACCTAAATTCATGGTGATTGGACCTGTATCTTATCACAAGCAAGCTTGGAGAAAATGGACCAAAGCAAAATCCTGGTGGCCCAGAGGAACTGCGTGGCCACAAGGGAGGCAACAGCATCTACAGTTATGTGTTTTACTTGTTGTCTGTAAGGTCTCTGCAGTTTCTGGGCACGAGTCTGCTGGCTCTGTGTTCACGTGTAGTAGGTGGCCATGGGTAAAGATAAACCTTGTGACTCTAGGTTTCAAAAAACATTGTGCACTTGGAGATTTTCATGCCCCAAAGAGAATGACACATATATTGTAGGTGTTTCACAGCAGACACTAGGCCCCTTTACCAACCCCACAAACTTGAAGGGCAGCTTGCACAAACCTATGATGCCTTTTTTTCATTTTTTCCTCCCTCTTTCCAAGCCCTGTGGAGTTGGAACAGAGCCCTGTAAAACCACTCTGGTTGGAGAGCTGTTGTCAGGTCATTTTCAAAAGTTCACAACACTTTGCAAATTGCTCTTGCTGGAGGTTGTACAATAACAGTGCCATTACTCAAAAAACCCATCCAAGATTATTATGTTAGACACAGGTCAGATCTCTTCACCCATAACAATATTCCATGGGAAAAAAAAAGAAAAAAGAGGGGAATAAATTGTTCAACACAAGCTGGAGATGACAATGAAAAATTTACCCTTAATTACGTATATTTTTATGGAGAAGGGTTATCTATCCATCCATCATCACATACTAGGACAGGAAAGAGCCTGTGACTATTTAGATATAAGTATCTTACATGTGTAGTTAAAAAATGTTCCTAGAGAGGCTGGCTCTACTTTCCCCCTCCTCTTGCTGTAGATGCCCATCACAAACACTGTATAAATACATTGAAGCTGGTCACCTGATCTATTTTAATCATCTGTATTAGAAAGTAATGAGTAGGAGTGTCTGTTTCTCTCTAGAAACAATAGAGGCAGTCTCAAGCAATTAGTCCAGATGTAAAAAAAATCCATCACACCAGATCAATCCCATTTATACATCTTGTTTTCTTTTTAAAGCAGAGATAATAAGCCTGCCTTTGTCTCAAAAGCAGTTGAAGACCCTTGAGGGAAAAGGTAGTCATGACATAGAGATGTTACTAAAGAAAAAAGCACAATAAGGTTAACAACAAGGTCAGTAATGAGTTCATATAAAAAACTTGCAGTGGAGTTGCAAAAAGCCAAGGTTGCTCTCAATTTGGAAAATCAAAGAATCAAAGATTTGGGTTGGAAGGAACCTTTAAAATTCACCTAGTCCAACCCCCTTGCAATAAGCAGGTACACCTTCAACTAGATCATGTCTATAGTCTCCCCATAGCTCAAACTGGATCCTTCAAAAAGCATTCTTCTTCTTTCAGCAATTTTCAAATGACACATTAAACAAGAAAGGGTTTTTTTCCTAAAAGTCACCTACTCAACGTTTCACAAAAGTTATGTGACCACACTCGGTGCAATTACCATATTTTTCAGCATTTTGGCAAGTTGAAGGCAATGAATACCACAACCTATACAAAAATTAGAGTATTTCTCTTTTTAAATTCCATTTTGATGATTTTTCCCATTTATGTTCTCCTTTGCACCTCTGCTTGGACTCTTCAGTGTCAATGAAATCCCTCACAGTGGAAGAGCAGCAGAGCCACCCCCAGAGTGATTTTTTCTCCTGGGGCTCTTACACAGAGGACACTGCTTCATCCCATCCTTTCTAGCCCATGGCAAGCAGTTGGTGCCTTGAGTCCACACCAAACCAAGACCATCTGTTCCTAGGCCTGCAGCATAAGCACAGGGCTCTGGAAGGTGGCTAAGACTAGAAAAGCTGGGACCTGAGGCCTTGAACAGCTGGAAAAAGATCCAGTCCTTGGAAAACAACCAGGTTTGGCTGCTCAGGATGGAAGGTGTGAGAAGGAGCCAGAGTTTAGACACCCCTTCCTGTGCCCTTCCCTGAAGGACTCACCAACAAGCAGGGCTCCATGGAGCACTGGTGATTGGGATGCTCCTGAAGACATCATGAGACCCTATAAAACTCAGGATAATTACAATAGACTCATTCTATCATTAGAGCAGGGAAACACCAGTGCTTTAGACATCTGTCTGCTTTATGTCCACACTCTGCATCAATTCCTGCCCACTCTTAGTATGTCAAAGTCTCTGCAAGGGGCTCTGTAAATCTGTGGCCTTGGATTGAGGGAAGTTTTGCCACCTCTCTGGGTCAGGTCAGAATCACGCCCTGGGTCTTCAGAGGAGTTTCTAAATTTTCACACAAAGTTCCACACCATTAATTTCCTCTCAATCAGTTTTTCCCTCTCCGCTGATTAGTCCTTTCTGCCTTTAATACATTTCCAGGCTCTGCAGCCTCATAAAACTTCATGGGGGAACATTTCTGCATGGTTGGTGTGGGCAGGAAATTACTGTCATTTTTCACTTCTTCAGCCCAAGAAGGTGTTTACTGGGCCTGTCATCAGAGGGCATTTGCACGCTGGCCCTTCCAGCACTGTCCCCAGAGAGGTGTCAGCACCAGCAGCCAACGCAGAAAAGAATCCAAGCTCTTTATTTTGACTGGCCTGGGAAGGAAATTTGGGCATTTCAGCAACGCAGTTTCTCCAGACAACCCCTCATCAGCATCTCAGCAGGGCAGTGAAGGCTGGAGAAAAACTTCCTGGCTTCCACCAAAGGTTAGCAGCAACCCAAATGTTTATGGATGTAACACACCCTGCCCCACTACAGCTGATGGGGTGTGAGCACCCACATCCCTGGAATACCTCCGTGCTTTGACACCTCTCTGATGGTGCCCCTGAGAAGGACTCCTGGAGTCATCTCTGTGTGGGGAGACTTAACAGAGAGGAGCTTTGTGGCAGAGCACAAATACAGGACTTGGAAGTGTCCACCAGGCTTTGTCTTCTTCCTTCATTTTGACAAACAGCTGGCTGGAAATGAACCCAGGTGTGCCCAGGTGGGCAAGAAGGCCAAGGGCACCTGGCCTGTACCAGCAGTGGTGTGGCAGCAGGACCAGGGCAGTGACCTGTTTCATGCACTGCTGAGGTACTTCCAGTCCTGGGGGGCAGTCCTGGGCCCCTCCCAACAAGAAGACACTGAGGAGCTGGAGCATGTCCAGGGAAGGGATTGGAGCTGGGGAAGAGGCTGCAGCACCAGGAGTGGCTGAGTGAGCTGGTAGGGTTCAGACTGGAGAAAAGGAGGCTCACTCTCCACAACTCCCTGGCAGGAGGATGTACCCAGGTGAAGGTCAGGCTCTTCAGAGCAAGAGAAGAGAGCCTCCACTTGTGCCAGGAGAGGTTTAGGTTGGATATTGGGAAAATTCCTTTCCTGAGAAGGTTGTCCAGCCCTGGCAAGGGCTGCCCAGGGCAGTGGTAGAGTCTCCATTGTTGCTGTTTTGGTATATAGTTAGCTATAGAACAGCAATAATAAAACACAGAGCAACATGGTCTCCTTTCAAGATAGGAAAGGGACACTTCATTGTAACACCACCTTCCTTAAGTACACTCACTCGCTACCCCAAGAACAGAACACAGCTCGTTGGTCAGAGCAAGCAACACCTCTTGCAGGATGTTCTTACCATAAACAATACAATTTCTCACAGTACACATTCTGTAAATAATAGCAGGTGCATCTTTGAGATTCTTTCCCTTCTGTTTTTCTCCAAGCTTATGAGAAAACTTGTGCTTGTCACGCAGTCCATGGGAAAGCTTTCCTGTTTTCACACTTTCCCAGGCTGTGCATCCACAAGTCCCCTCTCTTTACTTAAAAGAAAAAAGAGAAAAAAGAGAAGTGTTTGTGATCCCATGCCAGGCCTTTGCAAGGGAGAACAAACACAGCTCAAGAGACCTGAGGATACCCTGAGCACCCAAGAAATTTGTTTACCTGTTGCTCTTCCTTACAAGATGCTGCAGAATACTACAATAGTACAATAATGAAATCTACTATAGCTAATACAATAGTAAACTCTACCATAAAATTAACACCTCTTAACCAAAATATCTTACCATACCTAATACATTAATGAAATCTATCTAAAACAGAATACAACTCATAAATCAACTCTGTTTTCCTGTGAGCAGCCTGAGAAAACTCAGACTGCTCCTTTCCCTGGCTGTCCAGTATGCCACACCTCATCCCTGGATGTGGCACTTGGGGACATAGGTTAATGGTGACCTCGGTAGTTGTTGGGGATTAGCTGGACTTGATGATCTTAGAGGGCTTTTACAACCTCAGTAATTCTGTGATTCACCATTTAAGAGGAATAATGAAAGGCAAAGACCAACTTGTTGGGTGAAGAGCTTCCTCCTTCACTTGCTATGTGCATAATTTTGTGGGGCTTGCAGGTGGAAAGACAGAGGTTGGAAGATGTCATTCTTGGGAAAAGTTACAGGATGTGTTGAACAGCTGGGAAAAGGTCAGTTCTTCTTGGCTGTAAGTAGTTCCTCAAGGGACATTCCTTTGTATTTCATTCAGAAAAGCCTTCAAACTTCTACCTGAT
Source organism: Acridotheres tristis (assembly GCA_037013685.1). Lineage (NCBI taxonomy): Eukaryota > Metazoa > Chordata > Aves > Passeriformes > Sturnidae > Acridotheres > Acridotheres tristis. Next base: position 14,899,197 of record CM072884.1, on the reverse strand, counting down.
GAACTGCACCCCTTTCTGTGGCAGAAAGCATTTGCAATGCTCAGTTATTCACACAAGATGATGGGGGTAGAGCTTTGTCCTTCCTTGCCTGCTGAGCTGTGATCTAAGCCTTAGATGCCCATCCTGCATGGGGTTGTTCAACCCAAGATGTAAGAACTCGCATATGCCCTGGTTGAAGGTCAAGTTCCTGTCAGCCAATTTCTCAGGCCAGCTCAGGGCCCTCTTCTGAGTAGCAGCCTTGATCTCCAGTCCATTGGCCACTTCCCTACCTAAGTCTACTGCCACCCACTTGAGCTTTCTGGGAGCAAACTTCATCCAGGTGACCAGTGAAGACATTCACTAATGCCACCATTGATTACTGGGGAATACCACTAGTTACTGGATGCCAGGTGGACTTTGCACCCCTTACCAAAACCATCTGGGATGTTTGCACCAGAACTAGTTACCTGTGACTCACATCATCGTGGGAAGAACCAGAATCACAGAATAATTGAGGCTGGACCGACCTCTGGAGGTTGTGGTCCAACCTCTGCTCACAGCAAGATCACAGCTCTCTCAGATCAGGTTGCTCAACTCTCAAACCCTGCCTTTGTTCTGCAAGTTCAGCTCAGCCTTATTCTGCCACAAAATGCTGCAGCTCTCCCTACTTTAATTTGGAGAGAGAAAACTGTGATCTCCATAGCAAAGTGCAGTAGATCACCCTACACCTCCCAGCCCAGAGCTGTAAAGGCAGGGAAAGACAAACCAGGTGCTCTGTAGCTAAATCTACTGTTCAGTCAGGTTGCTCCAGTGTTCCTGAGCTGTTCAGTAATGTTGCCCTCTTTAATTCCTAAATTCTTCCCACGTGCACATGCACAGCTGTAACAATAAAGAGCAAAGGCTGCAGGTGCTCCATGCAAGATCTCAATGGTCTAATGATCCCTGCAGCCTGACAGATTGATATTCCAGGAGACATGAGGATTTCTGATATTTAAACAGAAAACAGGAGAACAATCCCAGGGCTGTTTCAGTGCCTGAATTCAAAGTGAGCCTCCAAGCACTGAGCCAGGGCAAAAACTCTCATTCATTGTGGTACTTGAAAAGGAACTGAAATACAGAGAATATCTTCACTGTTAGAAGAGAACTCTTGGAGTGAATCCCAACCCCCAAGCCCTAGACTCTCCACCCAGTCACTGCCCTGCCAGGTGGGTGTTGCAATTCCCATCTGCTCAGGAGAGTTCACAAGGGCAGAAGATCACTCTGCATGACTTTGGTGACTTTGCAACTGATAATTTCCAGATGTTAAACTGTCCTTCACAAGCACCACTTTCTAGCTGATTTCCCAGCTTGCTTCCATACTGCTAAGAATGAGAGACAGGTCCCACTCCCATGCCTTCCCCCATTTGGGAACCAGCCCTGAGAGCAGCTCAGCACCCAGGACCCATGATGCTTTATAGACTCCTTGGTACCAACCAGGCCATGCCCTGGGAAAAGCTCAGTACTGGCTCCTCATTAATCCACACAGGCACCTTTTTGACTCTTGTGCTGGACTTTTCCTGGCAGGCAATGAGATGGGGTCAGCCAGGAAAGAAAAGTTTCAAAGTATTAACCCCAAAGCATCCTCAGCCTCAAAAAACTGTCAAAGAAAGAAGCACATGGTTGACCTGAACTATTTATAAACTAAAACTCACTGGAAACACGATGGAACTGAACCGAATTGCTGTTTCTAACCCATCCCTCTCCCCACAGCCTGTCACCTGAGCAGTGTGTCATCAGCCAGCATCCTTGGCACTGACTTCTCCAGGATCAGGGTCTAAGCTATTGCTGAGTGCACAAACTGCACCCCTCAGATGAAAAGTAGGTCCTGGATCCCCAAAGCTGCCTGGAAGGTGTTCCTCAGAGATGTGGAGGTGTTAGCATGTGGTAGACACAAGGAGAAAGCTTGGCTGATCCTGTTCTTCCTGCAATGGGCTCCAGGTATTTTGCCAAGGATCATCATAGGGTAGATAATTACCCTTACGTTTTCACCTTTACAGCTGAAGGGAAGACAGCCAGTGAAAGCAATGTGCTGATTGTGTGGGAGGGATGCTCCAGCTCCCCAGAACCAAAAACCCTGGAAGGTTTCCAGCTCAACAGCTGGGCTGAGATGTGCAGGAGAGGGAGGGACACAGGGCTCAGATCATTGCCATCCTTTGACACACCAGATCCCCCAGTTCAGCTCGGCCTCTCCTCAGAGAGGAGCAGCAGCCCCTTGGGCAGTGAGTGCCACCCAGGAGGAATCTTTGCAGCCCCACCTTGGATGAGGACAGAGGGTTCTGATCCACCCCTCCTCCAGCAAAAGCAATAGTTGTAACAACACCTGGATATCATACCAAGCCACAGGGACCAGCAATCCTGTGCTCCCTTCCTGGCAGTGGCAGCCTCTTTCTGTCATTTAGCTGGATAAGATAAGAAGGAAGGACACAGAAGCAGGGAAAAGGAACAATTTGGGAATGTATGAGTCCTAGAAATGTGAAATTTTAAGACCTAGATCTATTCTAGGTCTGAAAGAAAGAACCAACCTCATACAGAGCCACTTCACATTTCCTGTTTGGAACACAACAATGAATGTTTTACCTTCATCTTATTAGAAAACTAGCCTCAAATTCCAGCTGAGATCCACTGGATGAAGAGAGCTGCATCTGTTTTTATGAGGTATCAGCTCCATCAAGGGGAGAAGGTGGAAGCAGAAGAGCTGCTGTCCACGTGCCAGATGGGCATGGACCAATCCCAGGCCAAATTCACACCTCATCATAACAGCTTATTAACCAGCAGGTCAGCTCAAGTAGTAACCCCACTGTGTTGCAACCCTCATATAGACATGGAAAGATTGGAAGATATGTCCCACTCCTAGAGGTAATTTGGATGTCTGAAGTCTTGTGGCATTTATCAGGGTGATCACAGTGATTGGGTAAGATGCTGTGCAGATTTTTCTCATGCTCGTTAGAAAGAGGAACAAGAGGAAACATTTTAAATTGCAAAAACACCCTCAAGGAATGTGCTTGGCCATAGGACTGTGGATTCATCTGCTGCAATTTAATGAGCTCCCCTTGAGAGCAGCACCATGACCCTATTCAGGAGCTATGCAGGGCAGGCGCCTCTGCCTCCAATCCCAGGCAGGAAGATGTAGGAGAGGACAAGGAAGGATAAGGCACCACTGGAGTGGGCTAAAAATACAGCTCCACTTTGGCTCCAAAAACATTTTGGTGCAACTTGCTAACTTGAATTTTATCTGTAAACGTTTTCAGCCTGATACCACTGGGAATCCTGATTTTTCCTAGACTTACCAAAAGGAAATCCCTGAGCTGGAGGGTTTAGCTGTAATTAACTTATTGTATATTCAAGCACTAAATGTCAATTTGGATTACAACGTCAAAAATAAGCACTGAGAGAATGCAGCTGGACCCTGGGGTCACCTGTCAGGAACTCCAGAGTGAAATTGGCCAGATATAGACCAGCATAGCCTTCATTTATATTTTTCCCTGTGCAAATATAACAACTAAGACTGAACAAACCTACTATGTCTTGGAGATGCGCCCCCTCATCCTCTCTCCAGCACCTTTCCTACTTTGCACAGGATTTCCTTGGCTGGGGAGGCTTCATTAGGGGCTGCCCAAAGAGTTCTGGAGTGTTCAGATGTGTTGGGAGGCTAAATTCCTCTATTAGTACACATCTAAACACAGCCGCTCGTGTCATTCTGGTAGCCTAAAGTCCCAGGTGCAATCACGATTCCCATCCTCCTGTGAAGACAAGATCCCACCCCTCGTGCTAAAGGCACACAAGAATTAACCCAGAGCATGGGATGCCAGAGGAGAGGTGCACAGGGGCAAGAGGAATAACACATCTTCCTTTCCAGGCACGTTGCCACAATGCTGCCCCTGTTCAAGGGCTGCTGACAGCTTGTGCCTGGGATTTCAGCCTAGATTCATACAGAAACAGGGAGGCTGGACTGGAAAACTGGGGAACTCCATTCATTTCTTATGCTCCATCCTAAGCACTCAGAAGTGAGAGTTGCTTCTCTTCTGCTGCCCATTACACACTGCACCCACAGAGCAGCACCCATGGGGTACGCAGTGCAGGAAGCACAGGCTCACATCCACAGAGGGGTAACGCCATCACACAGGGGTGGGGAAAGGTATCCTACCAAGGGGATGCTCAGAGGAAGCTGAAATCCCAGGTACAAGCCATGTGCCAGATTTTAAAATAATTTCAAACTAGATGAGAAGAATCCAATGCAATCATAGGATATCCTGAGCTGGAAGGGGCCTACAAGGATCATCAAGTCCAACCAAGGGCCTGAGAGTGCTGTTCAAAGGCACACCATCTCTAAATAAATGGTTTAATTGAAGCTTCTATTCAGTAGGTGCTAATGTTATTATTCTTGATGTTCTCCCTAATTATTGTCACATTCCCTGAGGTTTCCTCCTAAATTCTTCTTACAGAGACTCTTGACATTTTATAGTAAGCTGAATGGAGAAAATACTTGGAGAAAAGGAAGGTGAAGTTTGGTTCCTCCAACCAAAAGTCATGGGACTGAAGTCTTAAAACTAAATTAAATGAAACAAATATAAACCTTTATTCATAACTCTACCCCATAATTCTCTAACCTGTTTATGGTGAATCTGGGGATGAGATGAGACCTTTATTTCCTTTGAGGGATCATTGAACTTCCTCTGCCTTGCATGTGCAGACATGCAATCATGTGGCAGACGCGGCCATGCACCCCCATGAATTACTGAAGTCAAGAATGGCATTTGCAGGGCACTTGCAGCCTCTTTTCTTCCCTGCAAATGCTCAGCAGCATGAGGAGCTGGTCATCTCCATTCTTTGTCCACTCCTTCTGGCTTTCAATCACTGGGAACAGCTTAGGCTGGAAGCATTTGCCCTGGCCAAGTCATTAAGAATCACCCTTGGAGAATTCATGCTCTTCCTCCTCTCCTCTGTTCAGTGACTGCTTGTGTGATTCAGATTCCAGAGCCTCTAATTTGCTCTACTTTCACTAGCTACACTAGCACCAAAATTAAAGTGAGGGATATTAAGTCAAACTAAAGTCACACCTGTTTCACAGTGATTTTGTCAGGGAAGAAATCTCTAACATGATCGACTCCAACCATTCCCGCAGCACTGCAAAACCCACCACTTAACCTTGCTCCCAAATGCCATATCCACCCAGCTTTTAAATCTCACCTGGGATGGGGACTCCCCTACTGCCCTGGGCAGCCTGTTCTGGGGCTGGACAGGCTTGTAATGAAAATGATTAAAAGTTTTGGGACTCATTTGTTTTGGCAGGTAGAGAATGATAAATGGTGTCTGTTTTACTTGTTTATCTTATGCTGAAAATCACAGCTGAGATTTCAAGATGCTTAGCCAAAGGGCATGAAAAATGTTCCTCTACTCCACTGCTCCTCAGCTTGACAAACTCTGCTCAAGGCAGCAATACTTTTCATTAAGGCTGGAAGCTTTGCTGCACAGAGTGAACCCACGCACTCCAGTGCCTGATATCTGGCTAACATCAAGGAGGATTAAAGCTTCCCTCTTTGGCCCTTTAAGTTCCCAGCAAAGCTGACAGCATCTTGGAATTCTCACCCAGGACAAATCCTACCCCAATTTAGCAAGCCTCCGACATGGACAATAGGGTAGCCAAACTGCTTTTTTGTTGTCACACTATGTGTTATTGACAAAGTTATCACTATAAAAACACCGAGCCAAGCCAGCCAAAGCCCTCCACTTACTCCAGCATGAGAACATTTCCCGCTAGCTCAGAGGAAAAGGTTATTAAAGGCACACTTGGAGGCAAAGAGTGTTGCCACAGGTTGTGGACCTGCACTTGATACACTGGTATCAGTGTTCAAAGTCCAAGAAAGGTGATCAGTGAAAGGAGGGGTCCACCTGGTAGATGAGGAATATGAAATCCAAAGGTGAGATGTTAAAACGAAATGAGGTAGATGGTAAAAATGTGCAGCAGGAATGTGGTTGAATGTGCTTAAACTGACCAGGGAATTAAGTGAGAAGATGCTGCAGTTTCAAGAGTTTTTAGCTGTCCAAGTCAATACTCTGAACAGACATAGAATCACGGAATCATTAAGGTGGGAAAAGCTCTCCATGATCATCAACTGTTACCCCAGCACTGCCAAGGCCACCACTAACCCATGTCCCCAAGTGCCACATCTACACTATCTATCTGTTAATCCCTTCGAGGAATAGGGACTCCACCACTGCCCTGCACAGCCTGTGCTGGGGCTGGACAACTTTTGGGAAAAAAGTTTCCCTGATATTCAATTTAAATCTCCTGTGGCACATCTTGAGCCTGTTTTCTCTTGTCCTAAGAGACCAACACCCACAAAGGAGAAAGGGAGATGTGACATATATCAGTGGGTGGAGAAGCCATACAGAATCCATAAGGCACTTGCCTTTCATGGCCACCTGAAAAATATGTGAAGCTATCAACCTCTTTCCAAAACAAGTAACTTTTTTTTGGTTACAAATGTAACAGAGAAACAGAAAACAGGGAATGTTTTTAGAGAATTCCAGGTAACTTTCAGCCTGCCAAGAGGGGGTTAAAGGAGGTGTTCTCAGACAGCAGAAAACCACCATAGAATTGCTTTTGTCCTTCGCTTGCAGAGGAACTGAAGATGTCCTGCCTGAGCATACAACATAACCTGTGCTGGAGGAGGAGCAACCCATCAGCAAGGAAGAGCAGGGTTTCTGCTCCTCAGATCAACCATCTTGGAGCCAGCACAGTCCTGTTTCTGGACACCAGGAGAAGAGCATCTGTGCACTGCCCCAACTGCCCTTACACCTAGAGTGACTTTACCTTTATTTGCCTCCAGAAAGGTGCTTTCTAATCCCATCAGAGCAGCTGGAACATCCATCTCACCACACACACTTCTCTGGCACAATGCCTATCTCATGGCAATCACAGCCAGGTCACAAGGAGGAACTCAAAGCTCCTCTGCTAAGCTCAGCTTTAACACTCACCACTAGAACCGCATCTGTAGTGAACAGTGAAAAGAAAAAACAGTAGTCACCAGCATTTTGGTTTTGAGGTGAAGGAATCTGATGCTGTGCAGGTATGGCAAGACAGCAGGGAACACCTCTACCTTCTGTCAAGGACTGAGAATTTCTATCCAGAGAAGCTGTGGCTGCCTCATGCCAGGAAGTGCTCAAGGCCAGACTGGACAGGGCTTGAAGCAACCTGGCTTAGTGGAAGGTGTTCCTGCCCATGGCTGGGGGCGGAACTGGATGGTCTTTAAAGTCCCTTCCAAACTAAACCATTCTGTGATTCCAATGTGCTTCTGGAGCAGAGTACAACCAGCAATTCCCATGGCAGAAGCTCTGATTCATCCAAGCCCAGAGATCTTTTAACACCAGGCATATTTGATTTCAGATCTCTCGGGATCAGATGTCAAGCTGTGGCCAGAAGCACAATGGCTCATGAACAGGAACCCTCAGCATCTTCCAGGTGAGGCATCAAGACACAGGAGAACTTCCTAGAAAGCAATTTAGACAGTGTTGAACTTTGTTTATTGATGCTCTTTTCAGCATTAGTTTCAACAGCTGTGAAAGGAGAAAGTCTCTGAGACTACCCCAAAGCTGAGATGTTATCAAAACCTCCAACAGATGCCGCATCTCATCTAAAGGAATTGTTCTCTCTTAGTCCTGCAAAGGGCACAACTGAACCCACAGAAGGGCCCTCTTTCTGCTGTCCACTCATATATCCAATTAAACCATCAAGGATGTATTGGGCTGCAGTGAAATTTCACCATCATTGCAAATTTGCAGGGAGATTAATACAGGAAAATTATTTCCAAACCCAGGACCCATATTTTGAGCAGAGCTAGCGAGGCCAAATGAAACTACAGAAGACAACCCCAAACTCTGTCAAGAATTTCAGAGCAACAACTGAAACCAGACTCATGAAAGAACAACCAGAAAAGCAAGGCTGGAAAAAAGAGACAGACAGTTTTCTGCAGCAGAGCTCCACCAAGGAGAGCCAAGGAAGTCTGTGCATGTCCTCCTTTGGAGACACCCTGTAAGGAAAAAGAGATTTTCTTGCCAAAAAATGCCTTGCTTGTAGCATGTGTGAAAATAGATGCACTTAGCATTGGTAGTATTGACAGCAATCACCTGGCCAGCTAGATAGTGCTTTGCTGAAAGGAGAAGTCCAAAGAGACTCGTAAGTAGAAGAGCCCCCAAGAGATAATGCTGGGATTCAGATTTGGGTAAGTAACTCAACCATCCATCGTGATGTCACCATCTTGCCACCTTCTGTCGATGCCTGGCAAGGCTGACCTAGAACAGAGACTAGATAAAGCAAAAAGAATAAAATAGGTATTTACTGCAAGGGGGAGTGCAAGAGCCTGGCTGGGGCTACACCCACGTCAAATCCAAAATGGATCCCAGTCACAAGTTTTTACATATTTATGAGTTTTGGCTCATCTACATATTGGGGTCAATTGTCCAACCACAGCCCCAGGTTATGAAGTCTCAGCCCATGGCTTGGCCCCTTCCCTTCACCATTGTTTGTGCTTTTTAGGAAATAATTTTCCTTGATTCTCTAGCTGGGAAGGGATTGTTTTGTCTAACTACCTTGTGAAGAGAACTTACCAACACTCAATATAAAGTTTCAGAGTTACACACCAAGTAGAGAATCTATTGAAAAATATAAAAGCTAAAACCCAAGGCATCGCTGTATGAAGCACAAGGAGAGAAACAGGAGCAGAAGTTCCTCTGCCTACCCTGTCCACAAAGTGCAATCTCACATCTTCATGCCTGGCAGAAGCACAATGGCTGAGCTGGCAGTTTTTCTGCAACTACCAACTCTGAATGTTCAAGGTTAAGAGCTTTTTGTGCAGCTTAAGTGACTGAGCTACCTTATTGCTCTATTTTAAAAAGAAACACATTTTGCATGAAATTTTGAGGCAGGTAGGAGTGTTCTACGTTTGTACATCTGTTTTATACAAACATAAGTATGCTATGGCAGTTCAGGAGTTGCCAATTGGTTCTCATCCATGGTTTCACTTAACACCTGAGACGAGACCATACAACCTGATTTGCAAACTCATTTTTAGCAGATGTAAGAAACACGGTACATAAGGCAGCTGGCCAGAGGATCACAGAAGTCCAGGCTCAGCTCACAGTTTAAGCACCATCACCTAAAGATGCTCTGAGGGCTGGAGCAGCTCTGGCATGAGAAAAAACCAAGAGAAATAGTATTCTTCAGTCTGGAGAAGGCTCAAGGAAGAACTTAGAGCCCCTGCCAGTGCCTAAAGGGGCTCCAAAAGAGTTGTAGAGGAGCTTGGAACAAAGCCCTGGAATGACAGGACCAGAATGAATGGCTTCCCACTGTCAGAGGTTGCTAGATGGAATATTAGGGAAAAAATCCATCCCTGTAAGGGTGGCAAGGCCCTGGCACAGGTTGCCCAGGAAAGCTGAGGCTGCCCCATCCCTGGAAGTGTTCAAGACCAAGATGGATGGGGCTCTGAGCAACCAGGTCTAGTGGGAGGTGTCCTACCCATGGCAGGAGGTGGAACTGGATGATGTTGAAGGTCCCTTCCAAGCCTAATCTATGATTCCGTTGAAGTAACCTAGTAGAGCAAGACTGAAGAGTCCTGCAGATTAAATGTTGAGCCAGTCAATGCAATACATTCACCACTAAAATGAGCAGCAGCAGAGCTGACATCACAGTTATTTAGGGCAAAAAAGCTTTCATACTGTTTAATGAAAAGTTGTAAACCAATGTTGCATTTTACCATATAAAAATAAGTGATCATTTCAGAGCACATAGAGTACATGCAAACCATTCCACCTGAAAAAGGTCAAAATCCAGACAGCAAGGACACATACCTTCTCTGGCCATTTAGAAAGGTGACAGAATGAGGCATAGAAGAGTCCAAGGTTTATCTAGATTAAGTCCACTCTTCCAGCAGCACCTCCATCTTATTCTTCGCTTCCATGCAACTATATTTCAGTAATGCTGTTCAACACTGTAAAATAAAGTGAAATTTCTCTCCTGTATCTTCCCACTTCAGCTCCTGGACTGTACAGATGTTGCCTTGGGTTTTTACTCTCTGCTGGTAGACAGACTGGGTAGGAGAAAAAAAGCCACCCAAAAAAACTCCTAAGACTGGAGAGTCCCTGTAGCTCTTCACATTTCACTGCTTCCCACCAGAGACTCCACATGAGTCGTGGAGAAATTCCTGCCAAGACTCATGCAGCAGACTCCTGTTCACTCCTGTTCATCAGCATTTTGGGCAGACATATGTTGATCATTAGCTGGCATCACAGAAGGTGCTGGACGAGTAGCAATGCTTCCCCAGTGAAGGAACACAATTATTTCCACTATCCATAAATATCTACAAATCCAGCTTGATCCCAGCCCTAGCGCAGGCTGGAGCTATTTTTCTAGGTGCATGCCATCTTTTGGGGAGAAGCATGAAAAAGAACTTCAGTACCAGCTCTCCTGAAACAGGATTTGGAGCCATCAAGGCAGTCAGATCTTCAGGCAAATCTTCTTGCCCAAACATTATAACATTTGACGCAATATTGATTTGATGAACAATAAGCCAAGGAGTTTTGGGGCTGGGAAGGCCACTGGGGTTTAAACCAGGCTCATAAAGAAAACAAACACATGGGAGCCATTGAAGAACACTCAAGTTGTGAGATACAAATCAGTTTTATTTTATAAAGACAGACGAGCTTTCCTGCAATTGCCAACATAGCTTTAATGTGTCATTTACTATGGGATATTCTGGTCTCGCTTATTTTAAATACTTGGTCAAGCAAGGACAAACCAATGCTGTAGTGCTTACTATAAAAATATAGTGGGATCTGATATTCCAAAACTAATATGCTCAAGAATCTTAAGGATTTCTAATGAGAGATTAGATTGAGATTGCAATGAAATGCTTTTTCCATTTGAAGACACTTGCAGACTTAAGTGCCACAGCTGTGCAGGAACTGAAAGGCTCTTGAAAATTGAAAGCACACTGTGATCCAATAACTCATCCTTAAACCTCCTGTTTGTTTCTCTTCCACTACACTGTTTCCAAAGTAATTTACAGGGGGTGAAAAAAATAAACACCAAAAGGAGAAAGCTATGACACGTCTGCAGCCTGTACAACCCCCTTCCTCACAGCCACAAGGAGCTGGTTAATGCTTCATCAGCCCTGTGATGCTGTCCCACCTCACACCACCTGCTACATGGAAAGTGGTAGAAGTGGAAGAGAAACACGGAAAATTTAAGGCTGACTAAAGATAGGTCCATAGAAAGCCCATCTGAGCAGCTTTGTGCAACAGATGCAAAAATCAACCGTAGTGTTTGACACATTAATAATTACAGGGGTTAAACAGGAACAGCAACACAACATCGGGGAGGAGAACTAGACTTCATTTGGTTTGTGCAACCTGAGAAATAAACAACTAATGAAACAAACAAAAAAAAGAAGTCCCACTGATGCTGTACAAACCTGATTTCACATGTTGCTCAACTGCGCTGAAATGCTCCATATTCACCTACAAAACACAGTGACTTCACAACTACTCTTTGGGTTGCTTTGAAAAGTCCCCATCACACACAAGCTAATGCTTTTCTGTTATACAGGAACACGAGTGTGTGTACAAACAGGCCTGTGCTGCCTCGAGCGTGCCAGATCCCATCCCACAGCATGCAAAACTGACCTAAAGTTACTGAATTTCACCTGAAATTATACTGGTATCAGAAGATGGTACAGGGTCAAGGACAGAATATCTTATGCTCATCACTATGAAGTGCTCTTCTTTCAGGTGTTTATTTCTCCGTCTCTAGGCAGGAGGGAGAAATAAACACCTGAAAGAAGCATAGTAAGAGCTTCCCTACCTATTCCTTCCCAAAGATGATGGCAGTGCATTGAGCTACTGCAGCACTTCCTTTGAGGAAGTTTTCATGAGGCTGGAACAGAGGAGATAATTTAGAGGAGAAGATACTCATGGATGTGTCCAACTTTGCACCTGAAATCATGTTCAGTGTCTCAAAATCAAGGTCTCCAAGTGCTCCCATCTAGAACATCATCCTGGGACAGACCAAAGCCAACAAACTGCTGCACAGAGAGGCTCGATCCCACCACTCAACTGTGGACACAACCATTAAAAGCTAACTGAAGAAATGTGAATATAGTTTTAATACAATCATTAAGGCGTTACCTGGAAAAATGCATATTCTAGAACAGTGCTATTATGTATACTGGTTCTCACAAACACAACTTGTTTTGACAACAGAAAGCTGAGATTATACATATCCATATTTTTTAAAAGTTAATTTCAGCTAGCCTTACAGTGAAGTTAGGAAAAGACTAGGTTGTGGGCTCAAAAGAAAACATAAACCAGGGAGAGAAAAAAAAGCCAGGCATGATGAAGTATTTTTATTCTGCTATATACCTTTATATTTCAGAGCTCACAACTGAGCCCAGATTCTTGGGTATACAATATAGAAAGCAAGAGCAATGAAATCCAAACTGAAACACATACCAGGAATCACAAAGCAGGCTGCAAACTGCTTTCCCATTAGTGCAGCTGAACACATGTGGTAACCTACCCAACAGCAAACTGCAGCCCCAGAAAACCACTGGAAGTTTCTTTCCTCAAAGTATAGATGGTTTAAAAAACCCCTGTTAATTCGGATGAATAATGTTAAACACCTCCTTTTTACAGAGGGTGGAGCAATTCCACACATTCACCTAATTCCAAAGTGCTTCATTCCCAGTCTGGGTTTTTTGGAAGATGTCTGAAGTGTCTCAGGGCACACTGTCCCCACTGCACACCTTGGAGGGTAGCAGCTGAATCCCATGTTGGTACTGGGTTCATTAAGTCTCTACTAATGAGATCTGTGCCCAACCTAAGTGGGGGAATGGTCAGGCTGAGATTATTACACAGAACCTTAGAGGTGCCTACCTCAAGGTTTCCACTGGTAGGAAGAGCAAGTATGGAGGAAAAGAGGAGTGGGAAAACCCCCAAATGTAATTTCTGATTAACCAGGTGCAAGGAAACTGCAAAAATCTTACAGGTGCTCGTTCTCTGGCAAGTTCACACCACCAACTGAAGACTCCTCAGTGCAAACTAGAACTTCAAAGGCTACAGAGCACAGCCAAAATAAAGTTGTAGAATTGTAACAAATTCATGGTATTTCTCTAATACTGACTACATTGCTCAAGCAAACACAGGAGTACATGGGAGAATGTAAAGACATCTTACCATAAAAGTATTTTAAATTAAAGGGTTTTTTCTTCTGAAAAGACTAAAATAAATTTAACTCTAAATAATAATTAAGAACTTAACAAACATTCATAGAAGGGGTTGATCAGCACTAGAAGTTGTTTTCAGGAAAGCCTTTATAAATGGATTCCAATGCCCAAGAAAAGAAACCCCACAAAACCTCTAACAGATTATAAATACCAGACATAAAAGGACTTAAAGCAGAATGAAAATTTACCTGGGCTGTGAATACACCATGATCCTGTGTTATTGTGCTCAAGTCCATTTGTCTAACACCATAGGGACAACTTTAGCTTTTTTATTTTCATAATTAATATAAAGAATAAGTGCAATTTTATTTCTATTTCAGATCACTGATTTCACCTCAATGTCTGCTGTCAAATCCCTGTCCGAGCTCACTTGTCCGAGCTTTTACGAGGCCTGCGGAAGCTGGACATGTTCTCATTCAGTGCACAGATCCTTCGAGAGAACTCCTCAAACTCCCCCAGGACTTGTTCATCACACTCAACCGCTACAGCATGTTCCACTGGGATGGAGTTAAAGTCTTCCAGCTGCTCTCCTGCGCTGAACCCTGTCGCTTCCATACCCATGATCTCCTCTGCCTGCTCCACAGTGCAGCAAAGCACGGGGTTGAGTGTGGGCTGAAACTCACAGGGCTGCTCGTTGCTCGTGGTGCCAGAGCACTCACCAGGCAGAAACGCCCCATTTATTGCACTAGAACGTCCTAGGAAAGATTCCTGCCCGTCCTGGGTACTGTTTAGGCTTCCATTCTCTCCATTTAAACTACTGCACGAGTCCTGGCCTTTCTTACTATTTCTTTTGGAGGAGTCCATGGAGGTGTCCAAGGAAGAACATACGGGTCCAGGTTTTTTATCCAGCTCTCCAACACGGGCTGTGACAGCAACAGGCTGTGTTAAAGCAGAGTTGTAACTAGGAGGAGGGGTTTTGTACTGTAGTCTCTCGTTTCCTGTGCTGGCTCGTTTTCGGAGTCCTTTATCTGGAGAAGGAAGCCCGCTGGAAAAACCAATATCCAACCTGCCGAAACTAGAGCTCTGTCTCTTTGGAACGGGAATTGCACTGGATGTATGGTGTCGATCGCTATAAAAGAAGGAAAGAATACATCACACCCATCAGGCATGCTCATGAGCAATACAGATGTTTAACCAAAGGCTGAAGCAACTGTTTTATCACAACTCCAGGCTCTGTTTGGCCAACAACTTGTATTCCAAAGTGCTAAAACCCCAAATGTGTTTAGTGCCATATGAACCACAGAAGACACCCCAGAGGACAGCTGCACTGAAAAACAGTGAGGTTGTGTAGGAACACTTACGCAGCTCTATGGTTTGGCGAGCCAATCACCCAAGAAACCATCACATTATGCTAATTTATACTGTTAACACTGTTTTATAGGACCAAGCTGCACTTTATGAAATATTACTATTGACTATGTATTTAAATATTTAAGGCCTGTATTGGGTCATCATAAATTCTTCAAAAGTGAGCAATAACGGATTAATCCTCTATGAGCAAAAATCCAATGGTGGACTTCCCTGACAGCAGCACAAAGGAGAAAAACCACACCAACCTCACTATTTGCAGAGGGTTAGTCCTGCCAGATCTTCTGCTTTTCTGTGCCAGTCATCCCAAAACTTTTTGGACAAATGGCAACCTCTATTTCTTAAGGAACATGAACCAATCAAGCCTAATTTACAAGTCTGACTTTATTGTTTAATTCCACAGGCCACTTTCACTGTCTCAAGCTCTATAATTTGGAAAATCCACTTTACGTCATCTCGGGTACGTTATGAGAATTCTCCTTCATCTGCTCAATACTAAAATCAATATATATATACAATATATCTATAATACAACTATAATCACCATCTTATATGCAAATAGTATGCTGTACATCAACATAGGCAGCTGGTTCATTTTCCTTCCAAATTAAAAAAAAAAAAGGTAAAAAAGGGGCTATTATTGACTTGCTGAATACACAACCCTAAGATTCAACCACTGCCAGTATGAAGCTCCTTCACAAACTCCATTTAAAAGAAACTTCTTCTGCTCAAGGCCTGACACATTTTGGGTTTTGTCTGACACAAAATCTCATGTTGTGGTTTAACGGATTGTGTAGTTTTTAGGTGGGGAGGGAGTCCACGGGCTCTGGGACTGGCTCCCTGTGGGGACCAGGCAGAACTAATCAGCTGATTAGTTTTGAAGATTGACACCTGATCAAAACACTTAAAAGAGCTGGATATGCCTCTGTGAAAACACATTTAATGATGGGCAAGCCCGTGAAAAGCTCTATTGCTTCTGGCCTTTGAACAGATTACTGGGCACTGGCCCCTTCCCAGCGGAGCCCACAGGCCCTTTCTTCCAGCGGCACTGCTGGACCATGCTGCCAGAGGCCATCCCAACACCAGAAGCCAGGTGTGGCTGGGACCAGATGCAGGAGTAGCCCCGAGGGCAGTGCTAGAGGTAGCCCTGAGGCTGGGAGTGGCCACGTGCCCAGGCCTGCTTGAAACTGGCATGGCTGGAGCAGCGCCACACAGCCGTGGCCATCTTGGCATGACTTGCAATGAACTTCGTTTGCTTAGCTGCTTTCAGCCAGTCATGCTGTGGACAGAAGGACAAAATCAGTGGTGGCAGCTTTTTTTTTTTTTTTTTTTGGCACCCCTTGTGAAGAGAATGTGGGGGGTGGCACCAGCAGCCAGTATGACTCGCATGGTGTCAGTGGAGACCACATGAGCAGCAGCGAGAGGAACAGTGAGTGATTTCCCTGATGCAGAGCCTGGATGAGATAAACCTTCCAGCACTGCAGGACTCTATAAAAATCTGTTTCAATTGATAAAGCTTGAGAACAAGTGAACACCAATTCTCTCCCGAATAAGGAAAAAGGAAAGGGTGAAGACAGATAGAGGAAACAACATGTACACTGAGGTCAGTAAAGAGGGAGTCAAATTCTAGATGGGAGGAGACTGAGGAGCCTTAGTCTTGGGCTGAAATTCTCTTGTAAGGCTGTGGTGAAGAGAAAATTGATGCATCAGACATATATTTTTTCCCTGGAACTCCTGGAATGCACCGGGGGGATGTAGTGTTCTAGCCACAGCCGTGAGCAGAAGCACCTATGCTGAGGTAAGCAGGTGTTGAAGTAGCTTGAACAGAAAGAAATGATAGAAATGAGAAACCTTGCCCCAGGAATAGAAGAAGGAAACCTCTGTTTTCCAGAGATGGATGAAGAGAACTTTTGCTTTCATGCTAGAACAGCTCAACCTTAAAATAGTACCCCATAAGTTGACATGGCCCATGAAAGCTGTAAGCTGAGGGGAGGAACTTTCACACTGTGAACAAGTTTTCCTTTCCCAAGGGGCTGCTTTGCTGTGATATTGAAGCCACAAGAGAACTGTTTCTTGTGGAGAAGTTTCATAGCATGGCAGAGAGACTCCTCTCCCTAAGAGAACTGCAGAAAGACTACTACACAGGTGGTAAACTGACTGAAAGTCCCAGGTTTTGTCTCTTTACGTTGTCAGTGGGAAAGAAAAGAGAATGTGGCAGCAGGAGAAGTGTTCTGAAGGTTTATTCTGATTTCTTATTTTTTTCCTTTTAGTGCTGTTAATAAAGTTTTCTTTATACTCTTTAAAGTTTTGAGCCTGCTTTGCTCTCCTCCTAACCCTTATCTCACAGCAGAAAATGAGTAAATCATTCTAGTGGGTGCACTGGCATTTGGCCAGCACTATGTCCACTACATTAATTAGTGTATTGACTGGGAAATTCAGACTGGCGAATCAAAACCACAACACTTAACTGGTGTTTCTGCCCAGTTTTTGAACTGAAGCCACCACATCTTGAAACAGCAGTTAGGAGTAGTCTCTACCACAGATCCTTTTCCACATTACCTTTCTTGTTTTGCTCCCCTTTATAAATAGAATAAAGTAGACTGCACTAAGTCCCTCATAAGCATCCCCACGGGAGGGCAGTGAGTAGTACTACTGCCAGTGAATTTCCTCTCCCATATTACCTCCTCCCAGGCTGCCCCTAAATGCATCTGTAGGGCTTCCACAAAACCTTCAAATCACCTTAAGGAGAAGCTGGTTTTCAGAATACACAGTTGCAGACAGTGTAAGGGTAAGGTAAGGGCCACACATGAAGGCAGCAGCAAAAACATCAACTTTCTTCTTAGATTTCAACAGCTGCTTCAGACCTTTTGAATGCAAACTCCACAAAGCTTTTACACCTTTGTCTTTCAACCAAGCCCTACAGCATCAACCATTTATTTTCAGAATGATGTAATATGACAAACACAAGAATCTGCAGCAGGAGACTTGTGAACTGTACGCGGGCAATTTGCATTGCAGATATTTTAGGGATGGTCTGTTTCGCCCTTCCTTCCCTCAGTTTAGTACTTTCTGCCTTTATTCAGAAAAATAAATGAATACTCTGTATCACTTATTTGTTGAGATTCTGTTTATCTTACAGTTAAATGACAAGTTCAAGGAATTTACCCAAATTCCAAGATGTGCAAATATTCACAAAGACAGATACTCAAGACACTTTGGTGGGTCAAAGGACATATCATCCCATTTTTATGTGAACTAATTGCCCAGGACAAATTATGGCTGAATGTACAGATCACTATTCAAATTATAGGACGCTTTGCAAAGAAGTAGGTGGTCCTTTTCAGTGTAAGAGATCTAAAGTTTTGCTGCCTTCTCCATTATAGGTACACCCAGGTTGCAGAGCTGAATTCTCTCTCTCTTATTTGGGCAGTGTATAATAAGGTGATTTCCATGTGCTATCACAGAGATGTGGCAAGATGCATGTCCCACCCTGAGCCACAGAAATGACAGTCAGGGGCTCCGTGCAACAGAACTGGACTTCCTTCTCCCCTCTTCTTTAAAGAACTGAGCCCAAAGCACAGGCTGGGACTAATCTTTCTGCTAAGAGCAGCTTAAGTCTATTCAAGCCTAGAGGAGTACAAAAAGGAGCCTCCAGACAAGTGAGTTTTGAGCTTTTTGCAGCTCTAGAAGGAGCTGTATATAATTTATTTTTAGGTCTGGACCTATCTGACAAATCAGTTGCCCATTAGCATTTAAAACAGTGAGTGTGCAAAGAAGATGGGGGGGACACCATTCCCACAGGAGCTCCTTTTCAAACTCAAGGGCCATATTGTAGATGTGTGGATGTGGCACTTGGGGACATGGGTCATGGCCTTGGCCTAGGGCATGGTTTGTCTTGATGATCTTAGAGGTCTCATCCAACCTTAATGATTCTATGATTGCCATCCCTTTCCAAAAGAAATGGGCCATTCCCAAAAACTATTTCCAGTGCTATACCCCCTGCAATAGCAGTGATAAAAATCATTCTGCTTGCCTTCCGTCAAGATGTCAGAAAGTGGAAATATATTCCTGCTGAATCAGAACCAAGGGGGGCTGCAATCCAGAGAAACAATTCCCACATTTGAAATAAATTTTTTTTTTAAATTTAAAAAAAATTT
The DNA here is from genome assembly GCA_037013685.1 of Acridotheres tristis. Classification (NCBI taxonomy): domain Eukaryota; kingdom Metazoa; phylum Chordata; class Aves; order Passeriformes; family Sturnidae; genus Acridotheres; species Acridotheres tristis. Next base: position 14,880,437 of record CM072884.1, on the reverse strand, counting down.
AAAGTCCCCCATCAACCAAACAAAAAAAAAATAAAAAAGAACTCCAGGACTAGGTATAATATAAGATTTACTGGAAGGATAACTTTTTTCCCCTCATGTGCAATGGATGGCAGATACAGAGATGTATCATGTTAGCTCTTCTGCCAACAGTTTGTGTTCAGGTGCTCCAAGAGACTTCCACAGCAACAGCAGGAACAGTCTCTGTGGCAGCTACAGAAGTTACAGTATAGGACACTTGTATCCTTCCCAAAGTAAAAGAACAGTTTGACGTCAAAGCATCAGATCTGTAACACCTCATATAGCAGTGAGGGCTTCCTATCTCCCCTTCTAGGCAGAATGACTAGAAGGTTTATAGGAAATTCGGCCCCTTTTCTGTGTTTTATTCAATCATCCACAGGTTAAAATAGGTATTTAGGACACTAAAACCTAATTCAGGAAGAATTTCAAGCTGTGCCTTGTGGATTTCAGTGATGTATGTTTGTCAAAATAGTGACATAACTATCTACTCTTTCCACAATATTTGAGTGATAAAAACTCTTGCCTGGAACATAAACAGTCAGAATTGGGCCCAGACAAGTTACAAACACAGTGGCCTGAACAGCCTATGGTTGGGTGTGGAGAAGGCCATCCTGTTGAATACGTCACCTTGCAGGCCAAGATGCAAGACCATGCAAGAATAAGTGCCATGTCAGATTGAGAAGGATATGGAAGGAAAGAAGAGCAGAAAGTAGGTCTGAAGTTCTGAAGCTGCAGAGGCACACTGTTGTGCAAAACACAAGTAATTCTAGGAGAGATCAAACCCAAAGGGAAAGTCTCTTTGCTGTCTTGAGGGAGTAATAGCTCTTATCTGTTGTGCTGTGTCTCAAGCTTGCTCAAATTAATTCAACTTACACTGGACTCCTTAGAGGACAGAGACTTCAGTATGGCCTAGGACTGCCTAATTGGCAGGCCCCAAGTTACCTGCAGAATAGCTGAGGTCACTTGGCTTGTTCAGCCTGGAGGATGCTGAGGATCTCCCCACAGTCTGCAGCTTCCTCCCAAGGGGCAGTGGAGCAGCAGCTCCAATCTCTGCTCCCTGTGACCAGGAACAGGACCCAAGGGAATGCCTGGAGCTGTGTCAGGGGAGATTAACGCTGGTTTTCAGGAAAGGGTTCTTTCCTTGGAGTGTGGTCAGGCACTAAACAGGCTCCCCAGGGCAGTGATCACAACCCCAAGGCTGTGAGAGTTCAAGAAGCGTTTGGACAATGCTCTCAGGCACAGGGTGGAATTGCTGGAGTGTGCTGTGAGGGCCAGGAGTTGGACATGACAATATCTGTGTCCCTTCAACTCAGGATATTCTGCGATTCTTCAGCAAAACTTAATCAGCTCAATTTAGGCACAGCAGCAACTCTTTTATGAAGCAGAAGAAATTTAAGTATCTGAGTAAACTAACATGAAAATCAAAGTGTCTAGCACAAGAAAAACAGCTTTAAAAATTGTTGCAGTGGGCGTATAAATTTAAATTCGCCCTCAAAAGAAACATTCTTACATTCCTTTGTAAAACTAGACCTTACAGGAAAATGGGTGAGAAATTAATTAGTTTGCAGGACCAGGAGAGTTTTTTAAGAGGTTATTAGGACAAGGCTACTCAAGCTAACACGTTAGATATGCCTGAACAATATCTCTTTAGCTCAGCAGCCAAAAAAATCTTCCCTTCCTTACTAAATTGAACTGGCAGAATGATCTATACCAAGAGTATATCTAAGTGTAGCAGTAGTAAGTTGTTTATCCCTCTCATCTACAAAATAACTTCTCAGTAAGCAGAGTACATAAGGGCTACCCCATAGGGCAGTAAAGCAGGAATTATCCCCATTTATTCTGCAGATATTCAAACTAATGTATTAGATCAAAAAGTGCTTGCAGCCAGATTCCTTGATTGACATGCACTGAAATGGACCTTACGTCTTTAAAACCAGATTTTGAGCTGCTGGAGAAATATAAAGGCAGAGTTCAGAAACTGTCCATTGTTACCAATAAATATGAATAGGATGGGTTGAGTTTCAGTCAGGAATAAATACAGGAATAAAAACATCCCAAATCTGAGAATGGAGGAATGAAGTCAATAGTATGGTTTATTTGCTTATCAAATATTACCTAAGGCATCTAGATAGAAGTGAATATGTATGAAGGGATTTGGAGATAACCCAATCAAGAGTTAATTGCCTGGGCACCTTCCACAGTCACTGGAGAAGGAAAATGAGAAAAGGGTGGTAATCCCCTATTTGAGAGCCAGTTATACCAGTGGGAAAGTCATCCTCCACGGATACCTCTTCTTGATCACAGGGGGCAACCTAGGCAACAAGCTCAGGCTGCGTGACAAGTGTCTACAAGGCAAACATGAGAAGATAAATAGCTCTCTATAGACGTTTAAGTAGAACAATGGTCACAGTCTTGCAGGCAAGTAAAGCAAATCCATAAGGGCTCTGAGTACAGTGGGTTAAACTGTTATGTCTTTTCCTGTGCCATCACCTCCCTCCAAGTAAGAATGGAAGTCATACTGAGGTTTTAGTTCAAAAGTAATGTTTAGACAGAGGCACAGAGCTCAGAAATATAAAGTTGCTATTAATACCTATGAAAACAAGCAGCTGATGGAGGGTTTCTATTCCATTTGTGTTTTCCTTGAGGCTGTATTGTTACTGGAATTCACAGCATTCACATCAAGGTAAAGTCCAGAGAAAGAATCCCAGAAGGATCTGGATTCAAAGCATCTTTCAAGACCATCTAGTTCCAATCCCCCTGCCATGAGCAGGGACACCTTCCACTAGACCAGGTTGCTCCAAGCACCATCCAACCTGGCTTTGAACACTTCCAGGGATGGGACAGCCACTGCTTCTCTGGGCAGCCTGTGCCAGGACAGGGAAGAATGGCTTCCTAATTGCTAAACTAAACCCACCCTCCATCAGTTTAAAGTCATTGTCCCTTGTCCTTTGGGCTTCAGAGCTCATGAAATTAATAAAAATATATAAATATATATGAAAAAGAAAGTAATGTTAGAAAACTATCATCCAGTTACTCAGAAACTTTGGAGATTCTCAGGTATTGTCCCGAGTGAGAAGGGCTTGGCTTGCAGGAGCACAGCCCTTTACTCTAAGGCACAGCCTTGAGCTGAATTTCTCAGGCTGGGCTGATTCAGCTTCCAGCAACAATCCCTTGGTTGGTCTCCTGAGACAGCAGACAGGTGTGGATGTCTGTCCAAAAAGAATGGCCTGTGACCTGTGGAGTATAAAAACTGATTTGATTAATGGTCATCAGGGCCCTAATGACTTTTAGTCATCAGGCTGGATGTCACTAGAACTGGTTGCGCATACGGGTATGTACAGTTCCTGTCAGAAAGCAGGATTTCTACATTAAAAAAAAAAAACAAACAAAAACCTGAGAAGCCTCAGGTCACCAATTTCAATGTTTCAATTGCATCCAAATCTCAAAAGCCAATTCTAACAGCCTGACTTCAGCTCTAAGTTTTACTGGCAGAAAAATAACAAAGTAGCCTTGTCATTTGTAATTTTCTCCAAAAATATTAATTTTCTCTAGTTAATAAACAGTCAGTTTGAGCATTCTTAGCCCTAAGGGGAAGACTCCCCACTGTAAACACGTGAGATAGTGACTGAAGCAAAGACACAAACATTTCTGAAATTATTTTCTTAATGAACACATTCTGCTTGCATTTTTGCTAAAACATTTCTTTGGTCAGATTCACCTGTGATTATTTTATCTGTCTGCAAGTGGCTCAGAGAAACTGTAAAGCAATATGAGGGACAAAATACAATTTACAGGCTCAAATATGTATCTTTTCCTCCCCACAAAATGTTTCCTGTGAGGAACATTACTGGATCACAGCTGGACAAAATACTAAATTTTGATTGCCTGGCCAAAAGCCAAAATCCACAGCTACAGCTCTTTGCTATGAGAATGCTTTAAAAAAACCACAAAAACCTAAACACCATTTTTGATCTTTTTGTGTTGCAAACTATGACCTCATAGCAGTAAGAATACTAAATGAAGGTGTTTTAGTTGGTTTATAGCCATCTGAAATGCTTGAAGCTCCATGAGCAGTTCAGAGCCAATATCATGTCAACTGTGCTAAAAAGCAATAATAGTTTCTCACCTTCTTAGAGATTACTGGTTAAATAATGTACAATAGCAATAGGAAGGCTGCCAATATGAAGTTAAGATGAAACTGCATCTTTCGGCAGCTAAAAATTCTGCAACACATTTTAAAAAAATGAAATCTTCATAAATCAAGCCACCAGAGTTTTCAGAACTAAGAAGTTTTGGGCTCCTCTTGATGCTAGCAGTATATTAATCAAGACATAGCCTCAAAACACAAATTTAAACCTTGGCACTCAAGTATTTTTGAGGAAAGCCTTTAAATGCAGCTCAAAAGGGCACCTCCCTGCGTACAGACCAGCCATTCCAAAGGAGTTTCTTGTATTTGCCAGCATTAGATAAATCTACTGCCTGTTCACTTAAGAAAAAAATCTTCTCGCTGGACTGCTAAGGTTTGCCAGCATGTTCTTTACTTTCTATTAATTGCAAATACTATCCTCCCTCAAAAGCTACAGAGTGGGAAAATAAAAAGGGCTGAAGAATAGGAGAGAAAATGAGTCAGAGTCTCTTGATTTAATGCGACCATGATCTAAAGAGCCTAAACTCGTGAAAGGCAAATCCGAACATGCAAAAAGAAATAAAACTATGTTAAAAATATAGAGGCTACACGATAGTGATAATTTGAAGGGGACTTGTGAAAAACAGGGAGAGCAACTTTTTAAAGAGGCAGAGAGGGACAGGACAAGGGGGAACGGTTTTAAACTAATAGAGGGGAGATTCAGATTAGAGATTAGGAACAAATTCTTGCCTGTGATGGTGGTGAGGCCCTGGCACAGCCTGCCCAGAGAAGCTGTGCCTGGCCCATCCCTGGAAGTGTTCAAATCCAGGTTGGGTGGGGTTTGGAGCAACCTGGTCTAGTGGAAGGTGTCCCTGCCCGTTGGCCAGGGAGTGGAACTGGATGACCTTTAAGGTCCCTTCCAATCCAAACTTTTCTATGATTAGGTCTCAAATGCAGGAATAAACTGCCTGCTCACAAGAAAAAGAATTTAACACAAAATTTGCATAGGGCTTTTTGCATCCACAAAAGCTAACCTAAAAAACTGAGCTACTTTTCTAGAAGCTAGTGAAACTCCAGGACTAAAAAACTGAAAACAGAGAGACGTATTCCCAAAAGGAAACAGGAAAGATTCGGGGGACAAAAGTAAACATAGCAGGATATTGGTACCAGGAGAGATATGAATATGGAAGCAGAGCTTGTAGACCTGCAAGCTTGCTGCAATAAATCACACAAGTTGGGATGTGAAAACATGTATTAATCATTTAAGTGTAATGCCTATGAAACCAAAACAACACAAATCTCACCAGGCACAGGGAACAAGCCACTAAACCTTGATGCAGACACTGGACTCTGCAGACCTTTCAAAGGGCCAAAGGCTAGCCCAGAGCTCCAGGCAAAACAGGGGAACTGATAGAAGACTGAAGCAGAGACTTTACAGCCGAATTTGCTCTGATAGATATATGAAATAGGTGAGCTCATCTACAAAAGCCATGGAGGAATTTTTGGGTTTGTTTTTAATCTAAAATGGTAATGATTATGGTGGTGACAGAATGCAAATTCAGAAAAACTCAGCTACAGTGCTCAGAAAGGAAACTGAAGAACAGCAAGAGAACCAAACTAATCAGGCAGTGCAAGTGAATATATGGATAAGAAAACCTCTTGTGTTCCTGCTCTTATCCTGCAAACAAAGAATAACCTGGAAATATTTTCCTGACTACAGTTTGTGTCAGAGGGTATCAGATGACTCATAGTAACCTGAAAACAAAAAATTCCGTCAAATATTAGCTTTAACAGCTAGTGGCTTTTCTGCTTGTTTCAATGTTCGTAATCAGGTATTATCCACAGGACAGCAGACATCTGTATTCTGCCCAATTATGAAAGTCTAGCCAGTTTTCCCCTCAAGATAGACTCCCTGTAAAGCCTCATTTCCATTTATATTATTAGGAAGTACTAAGAAGCATTGTTTGGAACCATCATTTAAAAAAAAAAAAAAAAGTTAAAAATGAACAACTATTCATACAAGTTCTGGAGGTGAGAAGGAAATGAGGCATAGACATCCATGGGGAGAAGAAGGGAATATGATACTCCCAAAGAACTAAGCTTAATATTCCTACATGGAAATATTATCCAGCCAAAAAAAATGTGCTTTGTTATGTTAATGGTTGTGCATCACCTATAGAAAACAACAACAGGATTGTACAGTGGCAAAACCTCCAAGGCATAACTAAAGTTTCCAGATCAGCTCTTCAGAGATAGCACATGCCAGAAGGGAAGAACGGGTATCCACACTGAGAATTATCCCCATTTCACGTGTTCCAGTGTCAATCCACTTCTGCTTATTCAAGACTGTAGGAGACACTAATGACCTGCACCCCTCTCACTCTACTGATGAGCAGACAGAAGGGCTACAGATGTCACAGTCTGGCCTTTCATTTTCAGATTTTCTGAGAGGACCACACATCAGCTGAGGATTTTTACACTATTGTGATGGATACAACACGAAAACTCACAGTGATATTTTCCCAATGAAAAAGGCTTTTCTTCATGCATCTTGCTAGAGGAAAAAGCAAAAGCAGGGAGAATCTTTTCAGCTGTGCCTGAAAATACTTACAGAATTAAACTGCATAAGAAGCTGAGCTTCCTTTTCTCAGGACCTATTTACTTCCTCTGTTGGCTGAGCTGAATATCCATCAAGCAACACTTTTTACAGTATTGCTTAAAGAGGAAGCTTTTTCTACTCCTACATTTGTTTTCCTTAGACAAGACTCCAAAGAGCAACCTGGGGGTGGGGGTGTTCAGCTTGGGAGAACGCCCCAGATACACATTAAAGCCCCTGCCAGTGCCTAAAGAGGCTCCAAGTGAGCTCCCGAGAGACTTTGGACAAGGGCCTAGAATGACAGGACAAGGAAGAATGGCTTTCCACTGCCAGAGGAAGGGTTAGAAGGAATATTGGGAAAAAATTCTTCCCTGTTAGAGTGGTGAGCCCCTGGCAAAGGCTGCCCACAGAAGCTGGGGCTGCCCCATCCCTGGAAGTGTTCAAGACCAGGATGGATGGGGCTCTGAGCAACCAGGTCTAGTGGAAGGTGTCCTTGCCCATGGCATGGGATGGGAACTGGATTATCATTAAGGTCTTTCCAGCACAAACCATTCTATGACTCCCTGTGACCTATTATAGTAGGATTCACACAAGCACTTTTTAACATCAAAATCAATTTTAAAAAGAGGAAAATGTCAGGAAAAGAAACTGCTTTGTTCATGAGAGTTAAGAAGTCAGGAAAACAAGACCATTCTATGATTCTGTGATAAGAGAAGAATGCAGGACAAAATAATTGCTTAAAGCAAGAGACTGCATGAGTGCACACAATTGAAAGAGTATAAATTAAAACTGTGTGAATACAAACCATCTATCACCTGTTGAAATACACTGGGTAGTAAGCTGTGCTTCACATATAGTAAAGCTCACCTCCGTTTCAGGAGAATTGGTTAAGCCTCCTGCTCAAACAACTGCTACAAGGTAAACCTAAACTACCTTCAGCCTTAAAACATAGAAACCTGTCTGACTTGATTTTCTGCAGTCAGTGGAAGATGAGTCTGAATCCTGCAGAGTGAATCAGAACAGAAGTACACGGGATTTCCCTGGAAGATACTATAACCTTCAGTTATTTATTAATGCAGCTTCTCATTTAGCAACAACGCTGAACATGCAACAGCTATTTTCATTAGCAGTAATTATACTACAGGGAGGTTGTTTTGCTTATCATTCAGATTCCTATGCAGCTCACTTGAATTACAGTCAGGGACTGCCCAGGCTATGAGCTGTTCTGCTTAAGCAGTTTGATACAGAAGGTGCACCTGCTACCAAATATTAGATACAGTCTTAAGACAAGAATTAATTCACCTCCCTCCAGTGAACAGTATTGTTTTTTCAAACACAGTTCCATTGCTACATCAACCTCTGAGAAGGATTGTGGGCCCATCATATGGAAGAACTTGTAAGAGCATAAGAAAACAGTAGAATGTTGTGGACAGTTACATGGTCTGTATTTTGGAGAGGTCATAATCTCACCATGCTCAGCTTGTGAAGAGGAGCTGCTTGTTTGAGACAAATCCTTACCTTCAATTTTTCTGTAGCACCCACCTCTTTCTTTTAAATTACAAAAAACAAATACTTACCACCTAACCATTAGCCCAAGCTCCATGAAGTTTTTCAGGTTAGGAAGAGTTTGCCTTAGATCTGGAGTACTCAGCCCATACTGGTATCTAAGCTACAAAAAGAGAAAAAAAAAAAATCCTAAAAATTAGCACAGCTTTCCAAATCCCAAAGAATATAACATCATATTCAGTTAAGTTACTAGAGAGTTTAGGATGATTATCCAGCAGTTCCAAGATATTTATTCCCCTTAAGAAAATGTTCCATTTACTCCTTGTATTAGAAAACTCACCCAAGAACAGGGACAACCTAACTCTTAAACCTCCTTACACTTTCTCCATTTACTATCTGCAACAGGAGAGCAGGCTCACAGCTTAATAAAAACATGGCCATTATGGGAAGAGACCAAATTCCATCACAATGTTCTATATTAATGAATTCCAAATATTTATTTGTGTGTACTTGTCAGTCTGAGTGTATCAGTGCATACTGGAACCAGTAATGGAATTAGTATACTAACATCATTGAGTAAAAATATGTATTGTCACACAGCTGATCAATATCTGTGCTCCTTACACAGTTTATATCAGCATTTAAACTCCTGTTACTAGTACCATAATTAAATCCAGCACTCAAATCAGATGCTACTTAGGGAAGGGAAAGGCTTTAAACACTGACATACTTTAACCTGAATATTGACTCCTACAAGTTGTTCTTACGTCATCCACATGACAAAACTGTCACTGCTGAGAATGATAAAACTCCGTGTTTAACAAGTCACCAAATTAAAAATACCTCTGAAGAAAACAGCACATGGAAGGGAAAAAAGTCTGTCTTTCAAGTTTGAATCTCAAAATTTCAGGGAAACTTTGCAGAGAAATTTATCCCTTGTGTGGTTAAAACATGAAAAAAAACCCAACACCCTTCATTCCAGTATCTCTAAGGCTACTGGAATGATGCACTATCAATTTAATAAGCAGTTCTCAGCATATGTTAACACGCTCTAGAAATCTCTGCTGGATCCAATACAGGCACACACAGTAACTGCACAAATTTAGTGCTCATAGAACTACTTGCTGAAACATGGAACAATCCCACTCAAAGTTAAATTTCTTTTGTTTAGAATCACACACCTGTTTCCATAATTCCTGACAGTAAGATGCAGGAAAGTATCTTAAGTTTCAAAAATTTCTGACGTCTTCCAAATAAGCAGTTTTTCAGAGAAAAAGACTCCTGAAATTGGGAATGATTTTTATGCTTGTCTGAGTTTCAGAAAGAAAAATTACTTTGGAAGAAAATCACCCTCAGTACCGCATTGTACAACAGCCGGCCATTTATTACAGTTTATTATTTCCATATGGACAAAGCCAAATCATATGGTGGGCTTGGGTTCATATTTTCTGCTACAGTGACAGAACCTGGATTAAGACAACCATACAATATAAATTACAAAACCATCACCACATTCTCCTGATGGGATTATAGTGGATTTGGTTAACCAGAGAACTAGCCTGAAGCAAAAGAAATAAAGAAGAAGAATCCCACAAACCTCAAAAACTTCACATTCGTTCCTCCTCCAACAATGAAAAGTTCACGGAATGCCCCTTTTTCTAGTCATTCTTACATTTTAAGGTTTCAGAGCATGAAAATAAGGTGAATTAAGGGATCTCTCCAACAGTCAAGATCAGAAGAATTCATGAGAGACCCCAGCATCCAAACATGAGCAAAATACTGCTTCTACTAGAAGATATTTTCAGATTTCCAAGAGTAGAGATGCATATTAAGTAAAGTCAGGATGCAAGTTTCATGAAAGCTCTAGAAAAATTTATTTAACTTCACAAACTGCATACTATTTTGGCTTTGTAACAGATTAAAAGCAAAGCAATACTGCCTTGTGTCTGCATCAATACAAGCTGCTGCTGATGTATTTACAATTCCAGAAACCGCTGAAAAACTCATTTGCCTTCTAGGGACAGAAAGAAACATACAAAAACCAGCTGATAAATTGAGTTCTAGTCTGGATCCAAAATTATCACTCCATTAATGCAGCAAAGGTTAACTCCTGCTTCACATAATTCTGTAGTAGTCTCAAGTATCGTGACAAAGGAATCTCTGCTTTGCTGCATGATGCAGGCCACTACAGGTACACCACCAAACAAATGGGAACATGGAGGCGAAGGGACCTTAAAACACAAGTTTTTTTACTTAAAAGAACAGAATTCCTCTTCCTCCTCTCCTTAAACTCTGACAACGTAAAAAAAAAAAAAATTAGTAAAGATTTTCCCCAATCCATAAAGCATTTCTCATACACCTTCCCTTAAGTTTAATTTTTTTAACATCCAACACCACACATGCAGGGCTAGTTACTCCATCTCATCCAATAAATAGTAAGGCACTGAACAACAGTCATAATGACTAAATCCAGAGGACACCATGGAGATACACTAAGGATTGCTGGAGCACCTCTGCTCTGGAGACAGACTGGAAGAGCTAGGGCTGTTCAGCCTGGAGAAGAGCAGGCTTTAGGGAGACCTCAGAGCCCCTTCCAGTACCTAAAGGGGCTTGAAGAGCTGGAGAGGGACTTTGGACAAGGAAGAATGGCTTCAAACTAACAGAGGACCGGGTTAGATGTTGGGAAGAAATTCTTGGCTGTGAGGGTGACAAGGCCTTGGCACAGGTTGCCCACAAAAACTGAGGCTGCCCCAGGCTTGGAAGGATGGAGCCCCAAAGCCAGGCTGGATGGGGCTTGGAGCAACCTGATCTAGAGGAGGTTTCCCTAACCATGGCAGGGGAGTGGAATTGGATGATCTTTAAGGTCTGCTCCAGTCTAAACCATTCTCTGATTCCCTGTGACCTGTTACAGTAGGATTCACACAAGTACTTTGTAACATCAAAATCAAACTTTAAAAAGAGAAAAATGTAGAGAGAAGCTGCTTTGCTCATGAGAATTAAAAGGGCATGAAAACTAGAGCATACAGAGGTAACTGTAACAAGGTGCTGTTCCTAAGAAACAGTTCGAATTTCAATTGCTCCTATTAAAAGTCACCCATCTCCACACTAAGTTTCCAATGCAATAATTTTCAAAAGCAGCATTTAAGATTTTAAAGTTTAGATTGTTTCTCCAGGATATTCAGGATATTGTTTCTATAAACCCAGCCATCCAAAGAAAACGTGCCTGTTTTAAGTGGAGTAAAGAGGCGTCCAAGATTTGTGTTCACATAGAAGACCATGTACTCTCCACAGGACTGAGTAAATCATTAATGATGTTCCAGTGATAAAATATTAATTCTGATTTCCATACCAATATTCAGCTCCTATGCACAGCTTTGTTTTTCCAAGTGCTGCTCTCGTATTAGTTACTAGCATCACTTACTTCACAGAAACAAGATAAAGGAGACAAGATGCATCATATTTTAGGAACAGTTCAAGACAGAAGAACTTTAAAAATTATCTGTATGGAGCACTCTGAAGAAATAGGATAATACATTTACTTTAAGGCCAACATCTCTACAGAAGACCAGCTAATCATGCCAGTGGGTATTTTCTCTTATACCTATATATTCCAACATCACAGAAGACCATAAGTGTTAAAATAAGCTGCATTTAAAACAATGTTCTCAGAGGGAAGGGTAGATTTATTCTTAAAAAGATTGCATTAGCTTTATAAGAAAGTGTTTAAAGACTGAATTTCCTCAAAAGACTAATACTACCAAAACCATAGCATTAGCTGTAGGTTAGGAACAAAAAACTAAAGTTAAATTGTAACAAAATAGGCATAATTATTCTACACTTTTTAAGATGAGAACAAATAATATTCAGCTGCTCCAGTTTCTATCTGTATTTCCTTCTCTGCAATGGTCTGAACTTACATTGGAGAGTGTCTGTACCCAACACTGAACCAGCTCCAACCTGAACATCTCTAGTCTACTGCCAATCAAACAGTTTCCAAGAATTTATTTCATCAGCTGGACTGTTAGACTTAAAAATCATGACTTAAAATCATGTTAGACAACAGAAAAGCTTACTGCCTTCCTAAAGGTAACAATTCCATAGCATAATCTTCATCCATCAAATCTACCAGTAGAGATACATAATTTGTTAACTAAAATACAAACCCACAATAGTTCAGTTACTCTCCTACAAAGTCCATAAGAAATGCTAGGACTACTGAAGTTTTTCAATTAAGTTGGCTTTAAAAGAAATCATTTAGTTATTTTTCTATCTCTGGGTAATTGTAGGGTGCACTCAAGATCAAAATTAGGGGGTTTGCCACTCTAGGCCTGCTCTTAAGAAAAATAATTACATCCTCCATTTATGTGCAAAGAACAACTGTCCCCTTCCTGTCCTAATTCCTGCAGCAGTATTTAATAACGAATGGTACACACGCATATACATTTACTTCCAGCCAGAAACCACAGAGTACTGGACTCAAATATCTTTTTTGTTTGGAGGGGAGTGCAGAATGACTAATTCTAAACTCATCTGTTCATCATTTCTCATATTGTTTCCCCAGCCATATTCATCTTGTTCTAAGCCATGTGGAAGCAGTCTAACAACCAGAATATATTATTAAAGTTCAAGATAGCAGCCACTTAAGTACATATTGTGCATAATATTCAAGTCTATGCCAAACTCTGTTGTATTTCAGACTTCCCTTAGTCCCTACTGCAGGCAACTGGTTCTTGATGTTGTAGCAGCACCTGTATCTACACAATAGGTGGACACAACCTACTATTACACTATGCAAAGATCTTGCAATATTAAGGCAGTCAAAAGCAATTTTGAATTATTTTCAGCTGTATGAGGAGTTTCTCTTGATAGCATCAAGAATTTCAAAAGCACATCTGCTCCACAAATGTGAAAACCTACAGAGAAAAATAGGAGCAAAAGTATTGTTTCAGTCAAATTTGTAGAGCTGGCCACCAGCCAAGCATTTGCATAAGGTTTTCAGAGAACGTCAAATACTGGGACAGAAATATTAACTTTTAGAAGTTTTAATAAAATGACATAGTTAATTGTTTTACAAGATCCTGGGTGACTTTTCAGAGTATGACAGAGCACTGGCAAGGATTCAGATGACTAAGCACTGCAATAATGAAAATGGGAAGTGTTGCTATAATGCCTGTTGCTATATAAACAACTATGGGGGATCAGTGAAATAATGCCTGCTGCTATATAAACAGTTGTGTGTGTTTATACCTTTTGGGGGCAATTACAGAATTTTAGATTACTGAACTCTTCACATGTTCCTTGCCTTTGTTTTATTGAATCTGGCTAGCTGTTCTAGCTCTGAACACCTATGTGGGTTTACTTAAGCCACAACATTAGTGAAACATGTTGTGGTATCAATAGCTTTTTAGATAAGGTACCTCCAAACTAAGCATCTAAAAATCACTTTCATTTCTCATACTTCAAAAGACTATCAGTAAGCATTAATTACAGTTTAGAAATAACCACAACAAAAGGGTTTTTAAAACTTTTTAAAGATTCTTGGGGAAGCAGGAGCTGAAAAAAGAAAAATAACCACTATGATTATAAGAAGTCTTGAAGTCTTGAAGTCCTCAATCTTGCTTCAAGAAGGAGCAAATAGTGGGCTTGCACAGTAGTGACAGCCCTCATCCAAGCAAGAGGAAGAGCTCAAATACAACAGCTATTTCAATAGATATTATGACTTATCTTCATATGCCTGTGTCCATCTCCCAGAGTTACACCTGAAAAGCAGATATTTACTTTGCAATTCTTTCAAGAGTATTAAACAAACAAGAAAGCAAGTTACACCCACATCCTTGAAGACCCATGCCCTTCATTAATCCATTGAGCATTTTCAAGTTCCTCAAGTCAACCCAGCATGCCTAAAGCCTTCACTAAAACCATCTTAAAAGACTCCCTCCACAATTTTGATTTAGCAATAGCAAATAAGGCACACAAACAGCAATCAAAGCAGGATGAGGAGATAACTGCATTTTATTCTATACCTTTGAAGGACACTTACAATCAGTTATTTTCAAAGCATACTTAGACCGAACTAACCTGATTTGTCCCACAAGGGAGATGCTGATCTCAATAAGACAATTTCCTGTTATCACAAAATCCTACAATAATTTGGGTTGGAAAGGACTTTTAAGGCTCATCCAGTTCTAAATCTCCTGCCATGGGCCTAGATACCTTCCACTAGACCTGACTGCTCCAAGACCTGTCCAGCCTGGCCTTGAACACTTCCAGGGATGGGGCAGTCACAGCTTCCCTGGGCAACCTGTGCCAGGGCCTCATCACTCTCACAGCCAATAAATTCTACCCAATATCCCATCTAAACCTGTCCTCTGGCAGTGGGAAGCCATTCTCCCTTGTCCTGTCATTCCAGTCCCTCTCCTGGTCTCTTGGAGCCCCTTCAGGCACTGGAAGGGGCTTTAAGGACCCCTCGAGCATTCTTTTCTGCAGGCTGAATCCCCAGCTCTCCTAGGCTGTCTCCAGAGCGAAGGGGCCCCAGCCCTTGGAGTATCTCCATGGCCTCCACTGGACTGACTCTAACAGGCCCACGTCCTTCTAATGTTGAGGGCCCTTCACTCTCTCACTTGGACCTGTAACAGTGATAACTAACACTGGAGATGCTCCACAGTCCCTGGAGCAGGAAAGTCACTAGTACAGTTCAGAAATGTTGATCTCTGCATTAGAGCAAAATGCCCTCACAGAGCTCTGGCCGATTCAGTTCTCACAAACTGCATCAAATTGAGATGGAAACTTGTTCTCACCACTGGTCCTTTCTGCCACAAGAACAGCCTTTCTTGGGAAAGGAAATCTCCTTTCCTCTCCTTTCCTCTCAGCCTGGAGAATTTTAATTCACTTCCGTCTGAAAGGCAGGGGAAATTCATGCGTGAAATCTACATACAGGAATGATTCAGAAGTGACAAGGGAAATTATATTCTCATCTGATAACAGACCTAATTCCCTTTCATCTCCTTTGATTTGTCCTAGGATTATATTAAGCCTCTTCTTACTCTCGCATTCACCAAAACAGAGTTTAATCTTTATTCAAAGACAGCAGCAGCTTCAATTCTAAATGCACAGCAACTTTTACTATCCTGCCAAACATCTATGAGGCAGTTTTCTTCTAATTTTTAAAACTTCAGCAATATTTAATACTGGATTTTGGTTTCACATCAATAGTGTTTATTGGAGATAGACCTCAAGAAAATAAGGAAATAGGAGTATGTGTTTGAGTACATGTAGAACACACTGTAGATGAACATCTAGATGAGCCAAAAAGTTGCATTTCCTCAAGAACTCTCTCTCTGATCCCTTCTTGAGAATAAACACAACACCCCTCCAGAGAGGTCTCAAACATCACCCTTCATGGTTTCAGTGTGGTGTGCAGTAAGGGGAACTACTGTCAAAGACAGGCTGGAAGAAATAGTCACTCATGTGAGTAAAGTATTCCTATAAAACTTAGCAGTTACTGGGCTTGTTACAAAAACCGGCATATATGGGCCCCCATGCCCATAAAGGTACACCTCATATGCCACAACTGTTTCATAAAAGAACATTCAAAAAAGCAATTTAAAGATAGAGCAGTTACTAGCCTCCAAAAAGCTTCCCCTGCTCCCCAGTGAAGCACTCGAATAACTAAAACCATGTTTACTGCAGTCTTGCTGCATTAATAGCTTGATAAGATGAAACTATAGAGCCCATAACCTTTACAGGCTCAGGTCAGAGCTTCTTAAAAGGGTTCAGTATTACTAATTGATGTTCACTGGATTATAGGAAATGGGCACACTTATTTCCTATGACTTCATTTATCCTGAGCTTTTGTATTAAAAATCATTACATCAGGCACAGAAGAAGAGGTCAGATATGCAAAAGTCAAAAGGGCAAAGATAAGTAACATTCTGTGCCTCCATCTTAAACGTGAAATCTTCTCTGTGTGTTTAGTTCCTCAAATGTAATTCTGCATATCTGAAATTTGCTTTTTACCTATATATCAATCTATGAATACCATAAGGGCAATATTCTCAGGGAATACACAGGTATGTACAGAGAACTCTCCCACCTTGTCCTGGATGGAAATCAGAAAATATACGGCTAAGGTTATAATGCTACACATTCCTCCTCCACTTATCCATTACTTTCACTTTTTAATAAATCCACTCCAAAACCAGGCAATTTTCCCCATTGATATCAGTCCAGCTCTACCCTGTATGTTAAGATGTTGCAGAAAAGGAACTCATAGAATTATTTCAGTGGGCAAACAATGAGCTCCAACAGATGTTTTAAACACAAAATCTTTCTGCTATTTCTTCTTTCATGTTGTGTCAGGAAAGCCCTTGTTTTAAAATGGGTGAAATTGCGCTTCTGGCCATTCATTCATCCAGGTTTGTGAACCCTGCTCTTCCAGGTGAAAAGGCTTTTGCTTTGAGAAGGCTTTACTCAAATAGCAAGTGATTTAGCCCATGACATGGAGCTTAAATGGAAGAAGAATTTGGGGATTCTCTGCTCCCAGCCACGTCTTGCATTTCAGCTGAACTGCTTTCCAGGTATCTATTACATTACTGTCAGTGAACAAAGGAGACTGACTTCTAAAAAAAAAGATTAGATTGTGAATGGGAAGCCCTCTCACTTGAGGAGTACAGAATGAACAGTTTAACCTGTGAAAGACTGGCTTCCTATCAGGATAACACCAGCATTCAGTGAATTCCACTTGGCAGTAAGACACAACAGCACAGGAAATGGTTTTCCATATGATGGATGATATTTCGAACTTAAAAGCGGAGGTCAGAGAGCATTAAACCAAGGACAGTTCAGCACTGGTCTTCCTGAAAACGTCAACTTACACATGCAAAATTGAAGCAGAGCTTGTTTTTTTCCTAATTACACAATATTAATGTCACAAATATATGCATGAATTATACACAAGGCTAGCAAAGAGAGATGCAACAACCCCTTCAGTATTTCCAGTCTCTTGAAAAACAAAATATTTTAAAGCTCTGGATTTCCAAACATTCTGGACTGATCAAAACCTGTATGAGCCCATACATATCAGACACTTTTATTCCATTTGTTGGAGAACAAGTTGCTCTAAACTTCAACCACCGTATATAAAAAACCTGAAAGGCATTTATGGATGATTAATTAGCTACATACCAAAAGCTTTCAAAATAGGCTTTGTGCCCTGATGTGCCAAATCTTCCACACAGAAGCATGAGACCAATTCTGACCCAAGGAGGACAAAACATACATATTAAATTATATAACAGAAGAGCAAAGAATGTGGGGGCAGAAGTGAAGATAAAAGAAGCAAAGAAAGAAAAATAAACCCCTCAAGTCATAGCTTGTCACTTGCTTGAAAATAAAAGATAAGAATTTTTTATACATTAAAGTAAGCAAAGTTTCAAGAAATGAGATGCATTTTACCATAATTTCTTTTACCCATGAAAAAATGGGCCACATGGCAGGACCTGGAATTCCACAGATGTAAACACTTCATATTTCAATGCCCAGCTTTGCCTCCAGTTCATATACCCTACTTGTTAAGAAAAACTATACACTGCATCTTTTTCCTACACTGGCACATTGTGCCAGGGCTTGGTAACAGACTTCCCACTTTCCTATTTCTTTCAATTCTATAACACAGAACTTATATACACTACAAAGCAGCTGAAGCTGGCAGACAACGTGTTTATGTCACATTAACTATATCAGGAATCAATTTGCCTTTTGATTACTCAATTTTGGTTCTATTTTAAAAACATACTCATTTTTTACGAAACTTTGCAGTCTGAAGAGTTAATGCACAGAGATGATGACAGCTACACAGTACAAAAGCTACAGAACAAACACAGAACATGCTTGCAAGGCTGGTCCCCCAAAATTATTTTGGAGGACTGACTCTAAGGACAGCTGGTGATGCCACATGTCCTATTCATAGAAACCCAGAAGAGTTTGGGTTAGAAAGGACTTTTAAGCTCGTCCAGTTCTAATCCCCCTGCCATGGGCCTAGATACCTTCCACTAGACCTGGCTGCTCCAAGACCTGTCCAGCCTGGCCTTGAACACTTCCAGGGATGGGGCAGCCACAGCTTCTCTGGGCAACCTGTGCCAGGGCCTCACCGCTCTCACAGCCAATAATTTCTGCCCAATATCCCATCTAACCCAGCCCTCTGGCAGTGGGAAGCCATTCTCCCTCGTCCTGTCACTCCTGGCTCTTCTCCAAAGTCCCTCTTCAGCTGTCTTGGAGCCACTTCAGGCACTGGAAGGGGCTCTGAGGTCCTCCTAAAGCCAGGATGAAAAATCTCTCTTCTCTGGCATGAAAAATCCAAGCTCTCTCAGCCTGTCCATATATGAGAAGTGCTTCATCCCTCCAGTCACTCAACTACACTGGTCATCTCATTAGAGCTGCAGGAGCCTCCAGCACTGCCTGGGCTTAGGCTGCAGATGCTGGGATCTGAACGGGTTGAACAGCCAAGATCTGCTCCCTCACAGAGTAAATTAATCTTGGCTTTTGCCTATAGACAAGGATAGGCAGGCTTTCAGTTGAATGAAAGCTGGGACTTTAGTTACAGCTAATCCTCATTTCAACTTATTTTATCTTGGCATAGGCGATAGGAAAGAAAAAAAATTTAAAAAGCCTTTCCAAAAAGTTTGCAAAAAACATATATAAATTCCCCAATTCTAAATGATCTGGTTAAGTGTCAGCTCACTGTTACCCTAGGAAAGTTTCAGGAATGAAACCTCTCCTAAGAGCTTTTGGCTCTACACAGCTGGAGAAGGTACTTTGTGGTTTTACAGGTGCAGTCCCTTCCTCTTAACATTAAATGAAAACTTGGCACTTCACAAGACAAGGACTAGACTCTGGCTTCAACCCGCGCTCTTTCAAGAACACTTTTCTGTATGTAGCTAAATTGGCCTTGGATTCAGATGGCGCATTCTTTCTGAACTGTATGTTTTATAATCTTAGTTTAGGGGCCTCATAAAAGATGTAGTGTGCAAGTCACAGTATCCTACACTCAAAGGGCCATAACCACTGCACATACACCACTACCCACAGAAATCTTAAAGACACTTCTGCTCCTTCGTGTTTACTGCCAAAACAAATTTCTAGGCCTAACATTTCTGCTGTTCAGCTTCCCATGGAAAAGTTTATTAGTTTCTATTATAGAGTTGATTTTCTCTCATGTTTGATAGTCTAACAGAGCCAGAAACTGAACCTCTTGCCTCATTTCATGTTTAACAGCTGAGTTTCAGTTCAGCCCCTTACATATGGCACTAGTACATAAGCATTCAACTTTAATTCCATGCAGTTATTAGGAAGACAGCACTTTAACTGCACCTACAATATAACAAGAATTTTGCTTTTCTTCTATGGTTCTTTGAATGTTACTTTGTGCATTAGACAAGCAACTCACCCACAAAACAGCATTGGCTGCTCAGCTTCTCAAGCAGATTACACAAAGCACATAAACGCCACCTGCCACCACCATGTGGACACATTGGCCGTGGACACACAGAGGAGGCCTAGACATCAGTTACTTCCCTGGATCTGTGCTCTGCTGATGAGGAAAAGAACCTTGGGGGAGCTGACAAGAGACTGATTTTTTTTTTTCCCACATCAAATATCAAAGTCCTTGTGTTGCTCATGACTGTCAGATGAAAGCAGAACTATTCTCTGCCAGGGCTGAGAAAGTCATGCCAATGTGAACAGGAGTGTCAGTCCAACACAACTCAATAGTGGTCTGACAAAACAAACGGGGATGAGAAAAAAAGCCTTCCCTGTGAAACAACCCCAAGCACAGCATCCAGCCTCAACAGAAGAAAAAATAACCATAACTTATACAGGGTAACAAATTGCACGGGTTTCACTAAAACCTGGAAGTGATGCCTGGAAGGTGATGCTCTGTCTGACACCACATGCAGAGACCCCATTAACAAACACCAATTATGAACTTTTTACATGGGCAGACAGGGATAGGAAAAGGTGAAGAGATTTAAACTAAAAAGGACAGATTTACATTAGATACTAGAAAGAAACTCTTTACTAAGAAGGTGGTGAGGCCCTGGTTGCCCACAGAAGCTATGGCTGCCTCATCCCTGGAAGTGTTCAAGGCCAGGTTGGACAGGGCTTGGAGCAACCTGGTCTAGGGTTGGTGTAGAGAAGGCGTTGGTCTAGGGAAGGTGTACCCTGCCCATGAATAAGATGGTCTTCAAGTTCCCTTCCAACCCAAACTATTGTATGATTCTATGAACTGAGGTAAGACTAGACACATTCACTCCTTGGGTTGGCTATAGGAATACAAAGAGTTGTAAAATGGTCAAAATTATTTGACACCTGGTTTTGCAAGTCTACTTTTCAAGAGCCATTAATTTAGACAAGGACAGAACATCACCACTCCTGAGGCCATGTCCAATAAAGCCAGATGGAGATAGTGACCAAGGTCACAGCTAAAAAATACAAGGGGTCTCACAACAGTCATACAGCTGCCCTCTGGTTCTGTGGTAAAGCTGAGATAAGACTTAGAATAAGAAATCCAGAAGATTAAGAGGCAAACTAATTTAATGTCCTTTAGTGGCTGATTGAAATATCAAATCAATTGACACTTAGATTGTAAATAACCTGACTGCCCCATTCAAGAAAATAGCTGCAGTAAAGTCCCTTCTTACAGGTATATAAAGAAACCAGCTTTACAGTTCTATTGAAATTATGTCCTCTACAAGCAATCTGGGAACTGGACAAGGAATAATTCCTGTCAAGTATCATGCAAGAGACAACCTCTTGAATACCTAAAGAAATTGGAATTTCGATGAACACGATGGACATGCTCTCCTCAATGGCCACACATAATAAATGCACGCATTAGACATAATGACCAATACAGTACAGAAATAATTTCATATAGGATAGGCAGAATTGTTTCGGTGGGAAGGGATTCAAGCCCATCTCATTCTAATCCTCTGCCATGGGCAGGGACACCTTCCACTAGACCAGGCTGCTCTAAGCCTCATCCAACCTGGCCTTGGACACTTCCAGGGATGGGGCAGCCACAGCTTCTGTGAGCAGCCTGTGCCAGGGCCCCACCACTCTCATCTTTCTGGGTATACAATTCTGGGCAAGTTATTGTCCCACAGTAACACTGCATGTGCTCTCTAGGGACTCACTCAAGGAGGGACTCAAGGAGGATAATCACTAAATTAAGATCAACTCATCATATGTAAAGAAGAACCTACACTGAAGTCAGGTCAAAGCAATTAAGGCTCTGGGAATGAAGGAAAGAGACAACAAAGCAGTCAGTAAAGCATCAATAAAGATGCTTTATTTCTACAGGCCTGGGGCTCAAAACTCAAAGCCACTGCACTCTCAATACCCTCTACTTCAAAGTTTGTAAAAAAATTAAATAATTGAGATGGAAAAACCTAGAGCAGCAAGACCACTGCTCAAGCACTTGTGAGAGCTCAGTTCCACAACGTCCATGTCTGTGCCCCAGTAGAACTGGGTGCCACCACCACAGTATGTTCAGAACAAAGAGAACTCTGAGAGGTGCCATTTTGACCCTGTTCTGTGTTCATTTCTCACCCACAAAAAAGTTCACCAAGCCTCAGGGATTTCTTAATATTCATCCACCATAACAAGAGGTTTTCATTGTGTAATCTCAGTTACTTCACTGTGAATACCACGACAAGAGTTCACTTCTTTCTCCTACTAAAGCTTCAGCTGCCTCAGATACTCCATGCACATCCTTAACTTAGGAGCTACAGAGTTTATGGGGCTAGTACTTGCTGAATGCTCTCCCCCTGTCTAATGCTTTGGAGAGCTGTGCAATTCATTCCCATTTTTAGCAACTCTATTGTACTTTACCTTTGATAATGATAGTGAATTTTTTTGGTAGGTATTATTAGACATAAGTGACTAATTTCTCTTGGAAAAAAACCCCATGTTTCTACACTAGCGAGAGTCAAACAGCTGAAATCTTAAATGGAAATTTACGGCCTTAGATAATGTTATCCAACTCAAAAAGCTCCTCTGTGAACTTTGTGAGAGAGTCAATTTTACAAACAGAAAATATGGCTATTGAAACAATTCGTGCTCACATACAGATGGAAGTTATTATGAACTCTCGGAATTAACACACATTGTTTCAACTTCGGAATGTAACAGCAAAGCAAGTTTCTCCAAAAAATACTCTTACCATGCCAGCACTAAGCTGCTTCTAATTCCAGCTGAATTCTCCTGAGTGCAAGATGTGGTTTCCAGTGTTATTATGCTGCTGTTTTACAAAACAGTACCACTTTATCTCTAGAAGAGTTTTTATGTCAGTAATTTTATTTAATATCAACCCCATTTCACTTCTTCCACACTCACATTTTTCCTTGCTGCCAGAATTCTAGGTAATTGTAAAAGGAAAAAAAATATACAAAAATCTGTGAAACCAAGGAAGCTTATACAAATAATTTCATAATATATCTTTAACTTGATAGAGTTTTTCTGGGCTCTTTGTTTGTCAGAGTGTTCAAAACTTGCATGAATGATTTAAGTGAGGTGATAGAGACCCAGGCTCTTGTTTTCATGCTCCAGTGAAGTCACCACTATTCTTCCCACAGCCCACAGAGGGAACTAAGGAACTGATTTACATTTATTCCTGACAAAGAGGACTGGTTCTTTGAATTAAGGCCAACACCTCTGGGTGATGGTCTGGAGATAAGAGAGACGCAGCTGCTCATTCTCTGTCCAAACTTGATTTTTCACACATTCACACGAACTAAGCATATCTGGATACTTCTCTGAAAGCAGCCATAAGTCTGCTAAAAGCTGTGTAAATTCAACAGCTTCAGCATCCCAAAGAACACACAAAGGATACAGACAATCTTGGGTTTCTACGTCAAGTCAGCCCCAGAGCACAGAAGTTTTGTGATGCATTTCTGCACATTATCTACCTGCTCTGCTTTCTCAATGGAATTTCCCCTTGGCAGAACTATAAAAAGCAGCAATATTTGACCAAGGACATCAAAACAAAGGTGAGTACAACAGTTTATGTGTACATCAGTAACACTTTAATGATTAAATAAGTAGTAGAAGCACACCCAGAAACTCCAATTTACTTTTATTATGTTTTTATATCCAACAGCATACAATCTCAAGCATTAAGATGTGAACCACAAGTGTTCCACTAACCACTCTCAAGTCTGGCCACTGACTAGCTTGTTCCAGCACCAATGACCCCAGGTAGAATGGGAAACTCTTTTTATACCAATACATACTTAAAGTCTTCAATTACTTTTATAAGTTTAAACACACACCAGTGATTTCAGAAAGCAACTGCAAGGAATTGTAAGACACCATGGGTAAGTGATTGTGTGTTCAACCACCCAGAGTCCTTCAGAAACAGGACAAGAAAAGCAGAATGAGAAGTTTCAGTAGGTCCAAGAGTGGTAACAACTCAGAGGTGACAAGTCAGAGATAAACAGGAAAACAAGTGAAGTGGTGACAGCTCCTATAAAAAAATACTACAGGCACAAGTATCAAGTAAGCTAAACTACATGAACAGGAAAGACAACCACCCTGGGCTCAATGAAGAATTCGTCATTACAATGAAAAAAACAACAGAGCTTCTTGCTTACATCACATAACTGAATGGCAAACTCCAGAATAAGGTAAAAACCAGGAAGGGCTGAAAGGCAAAGCAAACAGCATCAACGACTCAAGTTACAGAATGAACTAGTGTAAGCAGGATGAACTAGGAAGAAGAGATTAAGGAAAGCATTGATTTGATAGTAATGAAGAGATCTATCAAAGCATTTGAGGGAAAGACTAATCCCTTTTTCTCACTAATCTTCCCTCTGGAGGTCAAGTGTGAACAGCTGTCTGCCATTACTAATACCACCAACAAGGAGGTACAGTCTAAGATACATTAACAGCCTGGCTAAGTGAATTTCCAAGATTAGTAGGACTTGATTAATTTTGTCTTAAGATATTTTAGCCTTTAAATAATTTCAGAGGTCATTGTCCAAACTACACTAAGCATGGGCAAGTCTGGAAAATGGTAAATGCAATCCAAGCTTAAAAAACAAACAACACAGAAAGACTCAGAAGCTTCACTTCAATTTGGGATAAGGAATGGCAAAAAAGTGATGGAAGAGAAAACTGGAAAAACAAACAAGACTAGTATAAAGTAAGCATAAAAAGGTCCGATTTTTCAAGACTAAAACTAAGACTAAGGTAATTTCAAATAGGTTAGAAACAGAAATGTCATATTTCTGTTGGAATTTACATCTCCTGGCATTTTCTGGTATAATATACTCACAAGCATGCTGGGGAAATAGGATATTGATGAAATACAAGTGAATACAGAAAGGTACTCTTTGGGAGAAATAAAGAATGGTTCATGGCAACAACTGAAGTGCTGGCAAAATGGGACTCCACCTGGAATAACAGAACCCCAGTTCTATCCAATATTTTAATCAGGTAATCTGGATAGGGCATAGGCTCAGATGCAGACAGCACAAAGCTGAGACTGAGTTCTCAACCTCTGGTGTTATGCCACCAAAGCAGAAATATGACTGAGAGCAAAAAAGTTCATCTTTAATAATGCATTCAAGGTACAGAATGTAAAATGTGAATTAAACAAGCTGCCTGCACAAATTCAGAATGGACTCTTGTGTTGCTGTAGAGAAGATACTTGGGGCTGTTGGTTGCAGAGAATCATTAAGATTTACTCTGCTAGGCTTTTAAGTGTACAAACCTATGAGAACTCCATGAACTGGAAATAAAAGGACAAGACTTAGGAAGCATTTCTCCCATCCTACTCAATGTTTTGAAAGCAACAGTCGCTCACTGTATCTAGCTTCGGGCATTGCATTAAAAAAAAAAAAAGTGGATTCAGATGGAGAATTTCAGACAAGAGAAGTGTTGAAAAGTGGTTTTTCAATGCATGAAAGTCTGCAAAGAGGAAGAGATTTAAATGGATCCGATTATTGTAATATATAAAGAAAGGCAAGACAGGTTTGGACTCAATGTCAGAAATTAGATGTCTTTAGTGGCCAAGACAGTCATGCATTGGAAATAAGCAGTACTTACATCACAGGCTTTTCTTCACACCAGAACATCACCAGGGACAGCATAAGAGCAGCTGACCCTGCCTTAGGACTACACACCACTTGAAACAGCCAGGCCTCTTTCAGACCAGCTTTCTGAACATTCTCTGAATTCCATACCAAATGTGTTAGCTACAGGTATTACTGCCATCTCAAATACAACTTTGCAAAGTCTTTTGCATTTTTCAGACTAAAGGATGTTTTTAAAAATACATTAAAAACAAGGAAGTAAGGTTGATTAGAGGACTTTTAAAATAAAAGTCACACATTTGCAATACTTCCTATTTTCCATATATTGTGTTTTCTTATAAGGATAGAATACTAATTGAAATAATAATACAGCAAATTTAAAGACATGTGAGCAAGAATTATATTAATAGATCTTCAGGTACGACAGAATAAAAAACGAGAGAATATTTTCAGTTTTCAAAACAGTGTGAGATCTACAGACTCATAGAATGCACTATTTGAAAAGGAAAAGATTCATTATTATCTGGCAAGTCCTTCTCTAAGCCACATAGAAGAAAATCTCAAGCACAAAGCTGTAAGGTGAGTGAAAATTATGTTTTCAAGAACATTTTTCTTAGTTCATAGGTTTTCACCATAGGGAGCAGTATCACAGGACAGCACATGCACAGTCATGTCATATTGACACCAAGCAGAGAGTAGATATAAATAATAATAAAAAATAATCTTGAATGTACCAACCTGTGCTATATTTTTGTTGAGAAGATAAACTCCATATTCAAACTGAAGCTTCTCCCCTCCTTTTGCATATAAAGGAAATCTGATGGGAAAAAAAAGGGAGGGGAGAGGAGAAAGTATTTAAGGTGAAATTATTCAGAAGCTTATGTAAA
The DNA here is from genome assembly GCA_037013685.1 of Acridotheres tristis. NCBI lineage: Eukaryota > Metazoa > Chordata > Aves > Passeriformes > Sturnidae > Acridotheres > Acridotheres tristis. The sequence goes on along the minus strand of CM072884.1, from coordinate 14,854,214 downwards.
CTTCAAAAAGCCCCAGATTCCTTTTCTGAGAAGGTAAAGATTTAAAAAGTTTCCCTTATTGACTTCTCCCAGGAACTCCTGGGATGTATTTAGGAACCCTCTGCAACTCCAGTCAATCAGCATTTAAAAACCAATGTCAAAACTCAGCTATGGAATTCCATTTTTAAAAGTATTTCAAGTTTTTAAGATTATGATTCTCCCAGAGCTGCAACATTCCTCTCACCAATCAAAGCATAATTTCAGAAGAACACAGCACAATTCCAGATCCCACATTATCCCTCTGCATTCAGCCAGTCACACTTGGTTAGCTCATTTCCAAACAGAAATAATCTTTTAAAAAAAGGTGCTCTTTAGATCATTATCCTGTGATTGACAGAGCACAAAGTCCTTTACACAGAGAAGAAATCTGCAGGCTCACTTACCATAACAACATTCAGAATTGACGTGATTTCTTTCAGCAAACTTCACACAAGCACCAAAGGCTTGAGTCACAGCATCACAGGTCACTATTGCCTTTGCAAACATTTTATTACTGATCTTTATTTTTCCTATATAATAAATATTGCTTACCATTTTAAATACCCAGATGTAGTGAACAGCTTTTAAGAACACAGCACGACACTGCTGCGTGAGACAAGAGAACTGAAACATTAGTCCCTTAAATACTGAAACTCTTTGACAGTTTCTGCATTAAAGAATATAATAATTTCCATTATATTGTTTGCTTATATCACATATGTCTGCTTAAAGAATCTCTGCTTAAGTGAAGCAGTTCTCAAACAACTTTAACAGCTGTACACTGCATTTCTAAGGATTGTCTTCTGACTCCTCAGCACAAGAGGTTATGAGGTCATCATGGTCAATTCAGCAATCTTAGTGCAAACTAGAATTTATTTTTATGGCAACTATATCATGAATCAAGCTTTTGCCTTTTCACAAACCACACACTGCAGCTCCTAATTAAGATGCTGAATGGCTTATCCACATAAGCCCCACGCCTCAGCAGAAACCAAAGTCTCTCTCAAATATAAGATAACAAATACAGGAGATCAATATCTACTAGAAAAAACACACATTCTGGAGAGGTGATTAGGCAAAGTGAATTTTATCATCCATCAGCCCCACAGTAGAGTGCATTTGTAATTTTAGGAATTATATAGTGCCATTAAAGCTAAAGGTTAAACGGTCACCATCACAGCAGATCAAATATTGAGATGTCAGCTTCAGGTTTTCTGCTACTTTCAAATTTGCTAGGTCTCTAAGTTGAGGAACATTAAAATTTTTGTGAATAGTAAATATCTAGCTCACCTTGCTTAATAGATCTATAAATCAAACTAGTTCCCCATGCAGGAAAATGAAACTTTTCTAAATGAAAACATGCTACAAAAATTCCACAACACATTATTCTAAGTGTTCTAAAATACAAAGCAAGAGGAATTCATTTCGCTATCTCCAATTACACTATCCAAACAGATCAAGGGTTAGATTTAAAGAATAACTTTACAATTAACAGTCTAAAACTAACCACTTTTTTTACAATAAAAGCACCATTAAGAACACAAATCATGTTTCTCTAGAAGGCAGCATTTCATGAAGTCACTGGTAATGGGAACCATGTATTCTATTATTAGACACAGAGCTCTTTGATCCATGCAGTATAGAAAGGGGATAAAAACTCGTTTATGGTGCTTGCTGACATCTCCCACACAGATTCTTTTTAAAGGGAAGATCAGACTTTTCTGCTTATCACATTGATCCTGATTCTTTGCCAATATTCACATTTCTATCCTCTAACTTCCACTAATTAATCTTAAACCATGTACATCCTCAGGTCAGCCTTCACAACATAATCACTTCAACAAAGTCTTGAAAACTGTCGGTGGATGTCTCTGCACGTAACATTTATGACTCACGAGAAAAAATATTACTAAGTTTTATGCCTCTCTCTTTGTATTTTATCTTGCTTGCCTATTAAGCCTGGTCACAAGCAATAAACTCAAGGGAGAGGAACTCAAAACATTTTATATACTGCTTCAGTGAGTATAACTGAACCCAACTTGAACTGCTGCCTCCCTGAGTGAAATTCTTCTTGCCCACTCCACAGAAAAGCATTGACTGTAAGCTTAATCTCTCCCTTTGGCATGCTGCAAAAAGCTGGGTCTGCTGTGTAAGGTTTTAGTTATACTAAATACTTTTGAAAAACACTCTTTTAGTGTTGTTATAATCACAAAACACATAATAAAATTCAAAATAGCATCTGCCTACCTATTCTACTCCAAAGTGCACCTTCCTTCTTCCCATTCTTGCTGATATATTTGGGGGAAAAAAATCACTAAGCTCCTTTAAAGCAAAACACAGATACTTATTCTGAGATAAAAAATTTGAAGGAGTGTGGTATGTTAAGTGGAAAGAATAAAAAAACACAAGCTAGAAGTACCCTTTCTATAATCAACAGAAAATACTATCTAAGGAAAGTTATCAAGTGCTGCAGTCCAGAACAGAGCTCAGAAGTTGAGCTCTGGTCCTCCTCAGAGTAGTACTTACACACTTTGGGAAACCGTGCATCATCCATGTGAACAGCCAGGAATTATGAACAAAACAGCTTCTGCACAGTGAGGGTCAACATGTCCCTTTGTAAAAATATGTTGTCATTTACACACAGCTACAGAAAATGACATTTCAATAGCATGTAGACTTCTTAAAATACAGTGTTACCACACCCTGAGTTTACAGAAGATTATCTATTTCTGTATATAAAGAGACAGGCAGTACAGCAATAGTAGTTTTAATAGTGACTTGTAAAGAAGATCCTGGTTTAGAGAACATTAACCTGATGCAAGAAAAGCCCACCGTGTTTAGTAACTTGTAACAGGTTTACCCCATTCGGAGCTGTTTCTGCACCTGGTGTTTCCACTGCTTTTAAGACATGTCAGCAATGGTAAGAGCCTGTACTGGGGAAAAGCACAAGAACTAGGAGAGATTAAGCTAATAATCAGCCGGTAGGCATGCATAAAGGTGCCTTTAGGAACTATGAGAATTGTGCCAAAGATGCTGAAATTAAACAAGCCTCACTCTGAACTCATAAGGTGAGAACTCTGCATAAGAGTGATCCAAACTGCACACCAAACTGATTTGAACCATATGGTCAATATGTGCTTTCAAGGTCTAAGATAACATAAGGAAGATTCTTGATCTTAAAAGCTTACATTTTTTGGGGGGAGTCTCATGTTTTGCTTATTTAATACTATAGGACTGTGACAAACACTATCTTTTTACTAATTTCTTTTAGTCATGTTCTGTTTTATAGGGCTCACTGGGATACAAGTCAGATGACCAGTGTTACCCAGCTGCATCATAATGCATATCTATAATAAAACACATGCAGGGCATTTTTAGGCACATAGCTCATATCCCCTTCCATGGCATGTCACTTTTGACAAAACTTGTGTTTTTCTATGGTGATGCCACAATGACTGAGCAGTTTCTCCCCTACTGAACCAACACTATTATGTTCAAGACCCAAGCATTTCCAGCCCCACAGGAAGAGATTTTGATTGTCATTTTTCACAGATGAAGAAATAAATAAATAAAATAAGCCTAAAATAATTGAAGCAGATAAAGGACACTTTTAATCATCTCTGAATAACTTAATCTTAGACGAGCTTAGAATAGAGCTGACAATCATCTGCCCTAACCTTACCTCTCTCATCCTTACCCACTTGACCTCTCTCCCATCTCTCCTGCTTGAAGGGTTCCCAAGCCCCTCCTCTATACCTGCAATCTTCATTTCAGCAAGTCATTATCCACCACTTTATTTCGATACATTCCCTATTAATTTCTGCCACACTTCCTAAGCAGACATTAGCTACTGGATAAAGTACTCTTCAACTTAAAACTTGCTTTTCTGTCAAAGGCACCGAACATTCAAATATTTAAACATAGGGAGGATCTGCTGATATGCAATGAGTAAGGAAACAAGTGTGAGCAGGTGAAGGCTCAATAGAGTTGTGAAAAAGAAAAAGCGAGGCACAGGTTATGTGCTTGGTTCACAGTTACCCTGATGGGGAAAAGTAACATCAAGCCAGACTTCTAAATAAAAAACAGAGCTGAAAGTCTACCTGTAATCCACACTGAAACTACAAAACCAACACATTACCATCAACAATGGAATTCAGTTTTGAGTTCAAGGACCTCACAACACTTCGCAAATGCTATGTTTTAAATAGTTTGAATATTTGCATTAAAAATATCATTCTGGTACGTATCAAGCTTCTACCAAACTACACCATCAACAGGACTCTGAGGGAGCTGTTACTTTGTTTAGTCAAATTAGACTTTATTCTACCATGGTATTTAATCAAGTAGACATAAGAAACACACGTAACTCTAAGAAACCTCAAAGCCATGTATAATCTCATTGCAGTAAATCACATCAAGGTTACAAAGATTAGACAGGATACTAAATCACCCACTCTGGTTTAAAAGTCTTTCTATTAAAAAAGAGAAAGCCAATATATGTGTTTGCAGTCAATATAAAAAAACAATGGTGGCCAGTTGTCAGCATTTCCACTCCAGTTGATTCATGCAGATTCAAAGAGCTGAACAGAAATCCCAGCGTCAAACCAAGGCAAATTCCAACTTCAGTTCAAGAAGGATTCCTGAATATGTCTAAACACATTTGTGGCCTTGTGGCAGTACAGCAGCAGCAGACACGATTTCAGATGAACACTTTTGTCATTTGTGCTTGTCTGGGGGCCTGAAGGCATTTCTGCTAAAAGCTGGTTCTGTAATTCTATGGGATCCCTGCAGGAATCTGATCCAGAGGATGCAGCCCACCCCATGAGAGCACAAGGCATGGCTCTGTGTTGCCATTCGTCCAGATACAAGGGGATTATCCTGCAATCATAAAGCTACAGGGACAAGGAATTCTAATGTATCATCTCTAAGGCAAGTTCAAACTGCTCTGAACACTCAGCTATTGTAACACTTTCCTCTAAATAAACTTCATCCTTCCTAGGAGTAGCAAAGTTAAGTCATCCTCCATTTTTTATTTAAGTCTTTTCCATGGTTCAAGTTATAATGAAGACTGTGCTCATGTGCTGCTAAAAGTAAACCCAAGAAAATGTAGGGGCATATGGGAGAAAAAGCAAGGATTGCTTGCAAGGGTTTTTCATTTTCATGTCTACAGTTTGAGGTGTGATGCCTGTAATTCATATCCATAACGTATTCTAAGTAGTTTTGGTTTTTTTTCTTATAAGGAGTATTACTGATTTCTTAACAAAACAAAGGGTTGCAATCCATCTCTTACTGACTTTAAAAATCCCTGACTTTGGTACAGCACAGGCAACAATTTTCTAATATAGTGTCTTCAACCAAAACTGCTCACTAACACTCGTGTATTTAAAAACCAGAAAACTGACTACAGAAAAAGATCTTTTAAAGCTGCTCACAGATATTGATTCTGGAAAATCAGAGGCCTGTTTCAAAGCTAAAACTACGCTTAAACTACTTGCAGTGTTTTAAGCATTACACCACTCTTACAACTCAAATAAATTGTGCTAAGCATTTTACTCTAACCACTAAGAACTCTTCACTGTCCTCCTTTCTCCAGCTGCCCCTCAACAAATACTCATCAGCCATCAGGAACTCATTTAATTTCATATCTTGAGCTCATCTTTAGCTGTTTTACATAGTCACTTTGGTGCTTGATGAACACCACAGGATCCCTGGCTCAGGCAGATGGTGTATGTTAGGAAAAGTTGAAAGAATCCTTATTCCACACATTTATTTCAGATCTCAAGTATCTCTTACAAATTCAAGTCCAAATACATTTATTGTTGTGTTCTGTGATTTATGAACTCTGCATCCAGAAATATCACATATGTACCAATATAGTGATGGCCCACTTTTATTGTCTATAACCACCTGCCTTTAAGACAAACTATTTTTAAAGCTTATGAAATTGCTTCATTTTTAACTGCTTTCACCTGCTTCTACTTTGGCAATCCACCATATGTTTTAGATCTTTCATTCTCTCTTCTGTTCAGACCTCTGCCATATCCCCAATTATATTAAAGTCTCAAAGTTTAATCTGTACTTCAGAAAGCTCTTAAGGGAAGAAGTCAGTAAAATAATGGTTTTTACACATCACATCCAACTGTCTTGCACAGGCTGAAGTGCAGCACAATTTAAGTATCATATTACATCTCATTTGGCAAATCTAAGTAAAATTCCAAATCTAGTTTAGAGTCATGTTACATAGCCTTAACTTTCCAAGGGATTCAGAACTTTAAGGACCAGTTGTATTTGCAACATTATAAACTAAATTAGGACACTTATGCTTTAAGAACACTTAATTATCACAAAATGGTTTGTGTTGGAAGGGACCTTAAAACCCATCTTATTCCAACCTCCTACCATGGGCAGGGACATCTCCCACTAGACCAGGTTGCTCCAAGCCCTGTCCTACCTACCCCTGCACATTTTCAGGGATGAGGCAGCCACTGCTTCTCTGGGTAAGCTCTGCCAGGGCCTCCCCACCCTCACAGCCAAGAATTTCTTCCCAATATACCATCTAACCCTGCTGTCTGACAGTGGGAAGCCATCCTCCCTTGTCCTATCACTGCAGGCCCCTGCTTAAAATCCCTCTGGAGCTCTCTTGGAGCCCCCTTTATTCACTGGAAAGAGCTCTCAGGTCTCCTTGGAGCATTCTATTCTTGAGGCTGCCCCTGTGGCCTCCACTGGATTCACTCCAACAGCTCCACATCCTTCTGATGTTGGACCCCAGAGCTGGAGGCAACTCTGCAGGTGTGGTCTCACCAGAGCAGGACAGAGGAGCAGAATTTCCCCCCTCCCCTGCTGCCCATGCTGTGGGATCAGCCCAGCACATGGGGGCTTCTAGGTGCCAGCACACATGGCCAGTGTATGTCCAGCTTCTCATCCAGCCATTTTCCCAAGCTGTCCTTCTCCTCAAGGCTGCTCTCAATCCATTCTCTGCCCAGCCTGAACTTGTGCTTGGGATTGCTACAATCCCAGAGCAGCACCTTGCACTTGGCCTAGTTGAACTTCCAGAGGCTGGCACAGGCCCACCTCTTTAGCCTGTACAGGTCCCTCTGCATGTCATCCCTTCCCTCTAGCACCACACAGCTTGGTGTTATTGGCAAACTCCATCTCACTGTCCATGTCATTTACTTAGAAATTAAACAGTGTTGGTCACAATTACAAATCATGAGAACATCAATCATCACTGCTGTCCATTTGGACATCAAGACATCACCCAGTAGTTAAGTGCAGATTGGAATCTTAGTCCAAAGATAAAATGAAGCTGACACCACCACATTTTCACATCACTGTATTTACACTATCTTTGATACTTCCTGCCCAACTGTGTCCAATCTGCCAGAGAACAAACTCAACCTGGCTTTTTCTTTCACTTCTCATTTTCAAGGACAGTAAGCAAAATGACTGCAGGGAGATGGCTGCAAAGTAGACTTGGCAGGATGCAGCTGAAAGCCAGCTATTCACTATCATATGTAATTTCTGTGACTGTAAGTCACTCGTGTCATAGCAGAGTCATCTATCGGATCTGGGGGAACAACTGTGTCTCACACAACACTATTAAAAATGGGTCAGTTAAGAAAAAAAAGTCTTAAGCTTTAGACCGTGGATAGGACACTATATACAAGGATAGGACTAAATAGCACAATCCAGATAAGATAATGGCCTGAAAAAAGTCACAAGTTCTTATTTGAAATGTCTGAAGTATGAGGAGTGTACAAGAAGAGGTTTAAATATTTACTGGAGTTTGAGTTATTTCAGCCTCACCCCCTTTGGGGTCTACAAGGGGGGCAGGCAGAGGAGGAAAGAACTAGTGTTTTCCCTCCAACTTAACCACATCCTGTTTGCTCACTGTAATGGAATGTTGTATCCAGAGGAGGAAGCTTGTTTTATTTAAAAGTCCTGGGGCTTCTCTGAACCAGAAGAAATTAAACCCTGAAAGCCTTTTAAGTGAGAAGGGCCACCACTGTCCGGACAGCTCACTTGAGATCACAATTTCCCAGGACACTTCAAATCAAATACTAGGACAAATAAGCTGATCAAGAGCCACAAGCACCAAAATATCTAGCATTCCTAACACCTTAGCACTCCTCCTGAAGATCAAGGTGCAAGAAGCTTTGGCTTCACAGCTTTAAAATCTGTTTCCTTCTCAGATAAGCTATACCACAGGTCTATCAGCTTCAAAGCAGAGACTGCACAGATCTTCTGAAGACGACCTAAAATTAAATTAAAAGTCAGAAAAAACGACTGCAAGCATGCATTTTGCTTGTAATTGCAGATTAAGACATAAACATGAGTTACAAATCACAAGCAAATTCAGACTGGATTACTATATGGTTTTGAGTTCCTACTTAACCAAATAAGCTACACTTGTAAAACAAATTTGATGACAAAAATACAGACTGTCATGAGGAAAAAGCATATCTCCATTCAAGCTTTATACAATACAGAAATAATTAGTTTACTGGGAAAAGAAAACATTGGTTTAACTTTATGAAATGTATTCTCAAAATGCTTTTCTGAACAGCTCAGATGATGATATAATCATAAGCAGAAGCATCTTTCTGTGATAAGTGTAACTGCTGTGACCTTGCTCTTGGGGAATGCACAATAGCTTCAGTATGTAGAGACTCTAGAGAGAAAATAAAAGCAAAGATCCAGATTATGAAAGTCAGGCAGCTCCTTACAAGACAGTCACCACTTTGTGCAAGAGGGTATCATTCTACTGCTTCAGCAAATAATTTCAAACACCTCAAAATGACAACAAAGAATCCACGGAGCCAGTGACACTGATGGCTTTTTGTAAATTGGCATTTCCGTGACATTTCAGCTTGGATTCAAGGCTTGCACCATACAAGACATTGATGGATGTCACAACACGTGGATTATCTTTAAGCACAGAGTAGACAACCCTGCTATCAGAACTTTAAATTTCACTGTCACTGAAGGATCATTCTTAATTAGAAGACACTTTATACAGGTCAAGTGTCTGCTTATATAAAAAAAAAATGAAGTAATGTTTTAGAAAAAAAAAAATCGCAACAGGAGTATAGTGTTCCAATGGGAGTAAATTAAGACTAGCACGTCTTCACAAAAACATTTCTCAGCTGGTCTCAGATGTCTGGGGTCAGTGGTCTCATCTATTGTAGTAAACAAAATCTATTTTCTCAGACTGCCCAGGAGCATGTAAAAACTTCCAGTTCCCAGAAACCATGTTAACAATATCTAAATTCATTAAACAACACCTGATCTAATTCTTTATCTATACACAGCAGTATCTGCTGACTCAATGAAGGCAAAAGCATTGTTTTGCTAATTAAGGATCAAATAAGCCAGGATTCTAGCTAAATGTTCTCAAGAATTTTAGAATGCAAAAATACAGTTCAAGATAAGTTCATGGCAAAAAGCATTCTTTGAGCAATACAGCTAAACCCTTAACACACACTCAATCTACCCCAAAGAATCAACTTTTCTTTGATAGCTATTAGATTTCTCAAGCAACCATCTCCCTCCATTTAAGTTTGCCAAGATTTCTTCCCAAAGCTGCCATTTCATTACCTCAGCTGAAGTACCAAATATGATTAAAGACTTCTCAATTGAGTTGGAAAATCTTCACGTCAGGGAAAAGTTATTCTTCACGTGCTTGTGTTCTGATTTTTCAGACTGCTTTGTTTGCAAGTGACTTATCTGTTACCAGGCACAGAGCAATAACAACCTTAGTGATGTTGTACTAAGTCTACTGTAGCTGAAATCCTGATGTTCCCATTCTTCCAAACTGGAGTATGGCCATAATAAGGAAGAACACTTACAGATTATGCTCATTCCACAAGTGGATTGCAAATGTTCCAAAATTATCCATAGGTTAGTTCAGCAACACTTATCTCCACTTATTTGCAGATCCAGCTTGCCACACTTAAAAAAATTAAAGATAATACATCAAGAAAGGTAATTTGGAAGCCTTTGTGGAGCAGAACTGGCAAGGAATCCCATATGTTTGCTTTATTCAGAGGCCTGAAAAGAAATTTTTTTACATCAGAGCTTCCACTCTCAGTAACTCACTTTTCATGATTTAACACTGTGTGAACCACATACAACATACCAGTTTTCCTGAGCAGTGCAAATGAGTAGGTTTAAAATACAACACTAATGTACCAAAATAATCGTTTGAGTATGTGCAGATTCAAAATATGTCCTGCCTGATTTACTTAGATCTTCTCCACTTCTAGTGAAACATGGTTCCCTAAACTAATGAAAAGCACCCCAAACTGGAGTAACCCAGTCTGCTGGGGTTTGAGTTCAAGATTCAGTCAACCAACTGTGGAGATACATCAGCATTCCCCACACATAAAGGTGCTACAGACCTTAATACAACTAAAGTTGATGTACAAGATAAACTTACTCAATGCTTTGCATACTTCAAGAATCCAGAACCCTCTGAAGACCCAAGAAGTACACCTCTGGCTCATTCTTCACACACTCCTCAGGTGCAACCATCCCAGTGGAGGGTGACCTGTTTTTTTATTTATAGATTTCCCCTTCCCACAAGGGCTACAGTAATGAAATCAAACTGGCCTTCAAAGTATCAGAACCTAGAGAAATCAAACATCAAGAAAAAAACTGACTAACCACTGCAATCTTCTGGCATGCTTGAGGTTCTCAATAATGATCAAGCTGAGCTGCAGAAAAACACAACTTTGAGGGTGTAACTCCACATCAGAGAAATAGTTTCCAGGAAATTATTTCAGGAACAAACCTATCCCTTTTAGTGATATTATTAGTTAGCTGTATTTTGATCCTGTCTTCTATGAGGACCTCATATTACAATAGACAGATGTTTCCTATTTTAATGACAACAAAAGGTATTTAGACAGGACAAGTAACCCATGGGAGCATCCTTCATTTCACTCTCCCTTACATCATTTCATACAACTTTTGGCTCCTGAGGTACATCAACGTCATAAAACAACTGCAAAGATGTCACATGCCCCAACGTACATGCCCAAGACCTGCAGGGTAGCTGTGTGAATCTTTGGCCTTTGCTGTCTGTGTTTGTCAGGCAACGTGAAAGAAAAGAAAAAAAATTATCTTTCTATAAATTACAAAATACCAAGGAAACCTTTACAGTTGTTTACTGTTATCTCGGATCAACTAATGCCAAATATTTCTGCAAAAAATGCACCAGACTAGGTCAGGTTTCTTCCATTACTGTCTGGGTCCTGTTGGTTTATCCTAATATGTTATATATATTTTTGGCCTTTGTAACACCGAATACCAACAAGTTCAATATTTAAATATGTGTCAATAAAAAAAAAGCCCTTTCTGGAGATGAGACAACTCTGCAATGCCACTCCAGTACTCCAGTACTCCAGTAGCTATGCTTGCAAACAACAATGTTCTTGCTCCCTTTTAAATATAAAATCTTTTTAGGCATTGTTGCCATTTTCTACCTCTTCATTCTTTCCTCAACCTGAAGTATGGCACTGAGGTGGCCACTTTCTTACTACTGCTCCTACTAGTCCTCCCTTAACACATTTTGGTGGGAAGAAGGTGTAGCATCCACTATTTGATTTCTCTACTATTATTAGAGAGAAATAATGTTAGCAAAACTATAGTTTCCAGTTCTAAATTACCTGGCAGGGAAGTAAGAGTTCTTGAAAAATCTTTGAGACATAGTAGGAGTGATAGTGCAAAAATTCAACATAAATAATTTGTCTGAATGTACATTTCACTTGTCCAGATATACAAAGCATACCAGAAAAGTGATTAAACTTAAAAAAACCTATTTTTCTTCTTAGAGGAATATATATATTTCCAAACTGTTTATACTCAAAAATATCATGACATGAGCAGCAACACCAACACAGGGAATGTCACAATGTATGTCTCACTCCAGTCACAACAATCCTTATTTTGCCCTAAACTGGGAATCATTCTTTATTAAAAATCTAGGAGCAGACTAACAGAAGCATTAAATACAGGGCTTCAGAGACACACTATCAGAACATACCAGAAATAGTTTCATCTTAGAATTTTCCCTCTGTTGCTCAGCACATGATGAAGTGCTAGGTTTCATTTCCACCAGAACACTGCCAAAGAATTTAGATGATTTATTCTGCAAGCAAGCTTGTTCATCAATGGAGAGAGGATCATGTTGCTGTATAAACAGCTCTAATTTGGGAGTTACATATCCATAGACTCACAGAATCATTAAGGTTCTTAGATCATTAAGAAAATCCCAAACTAAACCACTTGCCTAGCACTGCCAAGGCCACCACTGACCCATGTTTTTCAAGTGCCACATCCACATGGCTTTTAAATCCCTCCAGGGATGTTGACTCCACCACTGTACCAGACTCATACAGTGCTGGACAACACTTTCAGGGAAAAAATGTTTCTTAATATCCTAAAACTTCTCTGGCACAATTTGAGGCAGTTTCCTCTCATCCTGTCACTTGTTACCTGGGAACAGAAACTCCCCACCTGGCTCCACCCTCCTGTGGAGTTGTAGAAAGTGTAAAGGTCCCCCCTGAGCCTCCTCTTCTCTGCCAAACTGCTTCAGTCTCTCCTGCTGCTCCAGACCCTTCCTGAACGCCACCCCCATCTCTGGGGACGCTCCAGCTCCTCAATGTCTGTCTTGCTGAGAGAGGCCCAGGATTGGAGGTGCCTCACCATTGCCCAGCACAGGGGAACAGTCACTGCCCTGGGCCTGATGCCACACCAGTGCTGTACCATTGGCCTCTTGCTCACCTGGGCTCATGTTCAGCCACTGTCCATCAGCACCCCCAGGACCCTTCCCAGCTTTCCAGTCACTTTGCCCCAATCCTGCAGCGTTCCACGGGGTTGTGGTACAACCCTTGTTCCTGTTGAACCTCATACAACTGGCCTTGTCCCATCAATGCAGCCTGTCCAGATCCTTCTGCAGAGCTTTCCTGCCCCCTCCAGCAGGTCAACACTCCTGCCAAACACGGTGTCCTCTGCAAACTGACTCAAAGGCTACTCATTGCTTTGAAATCTTTCAGACTCCAGAACTTCTGAGAAATCTTTTTTTCCTACATATTGCATACACTCTGGAGATGCTGAAAGGGACCACTGAAGAAGTGAATTAATGAGAAATTTTGTAAAAATCAGATTCTTAACTCAGCACAGTAATTCAAAAAGTCATAGAAGTAGATATCATAGGAGAAAACTTAGAGCATTTTGGAATACAAAAGAGGAACAGTTATCGAGCAGATTATGAACACTAATATCCCTACAATTACAAGGCTGACCATATACTATATGCTACTGACAGTCACTCTAGACTTCATTTATATACTTCATCATATACTTCATTCTACATCCAGTACTGTGGCCAGGCAAGTGCTTAGTTCTCACCACAGCCTCCTACTTCAAAGTCCCAATGTAACAGTTACTGTAGCAGAAAAAATTGTAAATTCTCAAGGTCCTCATAGAAGTGACCTGGATGATGCAAGTAAACCAATCTGAAGCAGATGAAGCATTTCCCAGAAGTTACTTACATTCTGAAAGCTCTCAAAATATTTAACCAGCTCAACAGGAGGGCTTAGAAAGGTTGGTAAAGAAACTTGAAAGTGTAGTAACATCTTTATACAGTATAACTTTTAAAACAAACACCTGTACTTATGAATTTGCTCTTGAGTAAAAACCTCAGCTATTTACCCCAACAAACAATTTCTAGAAACTCCTAATAAAGATCTCAGAGAAACCCTGCATTTTGGTTTAAAGGAGAAGTATCTGCCAAGGAAAGCAGGAACCTTCCTGGGATGGCAATCATGAACTCCTTCCCTCCAAATTACTATAACTTTGAAATTAAGGGGTTTTCAGGCAAAGATATGGGAAAAGGAATAACAGCCCAGCCCCTGACTTCCAGCCCATTCTCGAAGTATCACTGCATTTTCCACGAGAAAACCTCCCAGCTAGGAGACAGAACCAAACTGCACTCCCTCCCCCATACTGGCCACACCTTTTGTCTCCCTTAAGTTTCTGTATTTGTCATCTCTTGGACAACAAATGGGAGAAAAACTTCCTGAGAATGAAAAAAAAAAAAAGAAAAATCCTAACCTCCAACACGCTGTAATGAAAAAAAACCCAAAAGCCAAGTATGTAAATATAAGCCAGTCAATAACAGGACACTGAGTGTTATAGTAAAGATCAAATATAGGGATTACATCACTGCAATTACTCAACAAATTATGTTGGAGCTTGAAAAGCTGCTAAAGGATAGGTAACTGAAATAAAGAAATTTAATAAGGCACGTTAACTGCTGTGCTCAACACAATTAGGAGCAAGGGAGAAACATGATCTATTAGTTTAGAAAGAAAACTGCAATTTAAGACATTTGACATAAGACCTTGGAGTTGGTTGGATTGTTTCTCCAATAGCTGGGTAGAAAAGATCTCCAGCAGGAGCTAATTCTGAAAAAGTCTTGCACAACACAGGTAAATAGCCCAACAGGGATTCATTTACTTAGCTAAACTCTGTCCTTTTCAGAAATCTGTTGTGAAATTAGGTATTAAGTCACAAGAGTTTGGAAGGCTGTGGCATGAAGGGCTAAACCTTCCAATCTATATGAGAGAGCAGGAAATTGAATTAATCTTTACACACCCACACACAGGGAGCTCTGCTACTCAGAAATTTGTTTTCAAGACACAAATGTTCTAGTTTGCAATCCTTCTCAAAGTGATGTACATGAAGGAATATGGTATCTGCTTCAAGAACTACACTGAAGCAGAACAGGTCTATGTTCTATTAAGGGACCCAGGAAGTGTGTTCAGACACGTTATTAAAATGGTAACAAAATTACTCTGCAAGACAATTATATAGTTGTGTTTTATGGGGTCAAAACAGGAAGACCTCAGCAAGTTTAAATCTTAAGGCAAATTACCTTGCCTGTCCTGCCAAAAGTCACTAACCTTCAAAGAGAAATCAGACCCTTTCAAGCATCCCAATCCTGTCAACTAGACACAATAAAACCCTTCCATCTTTATTTGGATTATAAGGAATTAGTGTTAAAATGTTGTAATACTTTGACTGCGTATTTCCAAAAATAAGAATCTGGCTTTTCACAGCTTCCTGTCAATAGAGTCAGCTACTTTCCACAAGTTCATTTCCCCTCAGTCATTTTCTTTGCTCCTTTTTCAAACTTTTGTGGAAAAATGAAATTATTGATGCTGCAAGCCATCCAGACACACAGTTGCAGAATCCCTGAGTTGTAAGGGACTTCAAGCTAATCTCATTCCAACTCCATGCCAGGGCAGGGACACCTTCAGCTAGACCAGGTTGCTCCAAGCCCCATCCAACCTGGCCTTGAACACTTCCAGGAATGGGTAGTCCATAAACTCTCTGGGCAAACTTTGCCAGTGCCCAGAATTGGAACGGAGCAGTTGGCCTCCCACCAATGGTCAGTGCTGCATTCTGGGCAGTTCAATGGTTTCACGTTACAAAGGGAACCTTAACCAGTCATTGCCACTAATTTTGTATTAGAGCACACAGGTGCAAAGACAGTGGGAAAATAAGCAAAGTTCCAAAACGCAGGAGACTTTCAGAGAGTCAATTTAAATACAGCAAGATGGTTTCCTAGAAGGAAAATAATAACAGTGTAGCTACATGTTCAAAGACTATGATTATAGAGCAAATGAAAAGCTCTGTATTGAATATTCAGTTGATTTATAGTAGGTGGCAAGTTACTGTGTTTTTGCAATTGATTAAAGAACTCTGTGTTAAAACAAAGCTATTTGTTCTCTCCCCTTTATGAACCACTACTCCAGCACTGGCAGCAGCTCCTCAGTGAAACTACACTTGCTATCTGCAGTTTATTCCCATAGCCAGCAGCAAAACATAAAAGGCAAGTTTTGCAAATAGAAACCAAAACTCATTAAACACTTAAGAAACACTATTTAAGTTTTTCTAGCATTACTGGATGCCAAACCAAAGGCATTTATGTGCCAACAGACCCAGAATAAAAAAGCTGAGCTACCCTATTGTATCCCAAAATTCCAACAAGAGAAACTCAATGACTATTCCACGCTACTGAAAGCGGTAAAAAGTAACTTCAAATTTCATACTGCCTCAGACTACCCAAAACTGTTTAATATGGGGTTTTCTGTGTGTTCATTTGCTGTTTTGAAGAAAGTAGATCTGTGTGTTTACAATATACTCACTCTCGCTCTTTCTCCGTCAGCTTGTCATTTATATTATCTTTGATTGTAGACCGGGAGCCCTTGTGAATTATAGGATACCTGAGTGGCACTTGTAAGAAGAAGGATATCATGGAAACTAGGTGAGCGGTATAGCCCAGGGCAACAGCGATGCTTCCATCATCTTTTGCTGTCAATGACAAAAAGATTCTATTATTAATTGTATCCATTGAGTCCTAGCATTCATCTTTATTCCTTAGAGAACCACAATTAATGTAGCCCTCAGAAATCAGAACTCAAGGAAAGAAGGAGGCCTGGAGTAATTTTAGAGAGCTTTACAAGCGTTTGCAGTTCACTGTGTCGTGTTTGCCTCTTGTGACCAGGCACAGAAAACTGGTGATGGCTTGTTCTGCAAATTTTACTTTCAAAGCTACACTGCCAGGATGGGGGAGGGTAAAGAAGATATGGGAAAAGTGAAACAAAACTCCCAAGACAAAACTCAAGTATTAAGCTTTCTGCGTTTCTCTAGATGAAGCTGACACGTGTGAGCGGAATCAGGGGAAAGCTGCATTCCTCCTCAACTTTATTCATGAGTGAGATCAGTTGGAGAGCACTGACCTCAAGCTATGAACTCTATTCTCTGCCAACAGCTAGAAAAACTTAGATTAACCCATTGTTTTAAAGTATAATTTTCCATTTGATATTTAAGCTTTCATCCTTAAAGCTTCACCTGCCAGGAATACACATAGATCTTGCAATTGAAACTACATCTTTTAGCCATATAAAGGCTTTTCTCTTCTTTTTCTCTATTTTGAATTCTTTTTAAGGGATACAGACAGTGCAACAGTCATCTCTTCTGATGCATCCCTGAAACCAGCTAAACAGAGGATCTTCAAGAAAGCTTATAATGATATTCAACGACCATTCACTGAGCTCTATCAGGGTCTGTCATGATAAATGTGTTTAAGTTACACCCCGTCAAAACGGATTTTGTAAAATAGGTCAAAATTTGCAGCAAAACTGCCTTTTTCGGGATTTTTTTTTATCTTTCAGATGCCCACATTTTTAAAAGATAGTATCTACTGAGTCAGAGAAGATCCATGCCAGACAGCTGGGTTTCAAATTTAACTGCCTATTTTGCTAAATTGAATGCTTAGTACTTCTTCCTCAAAATACAATACTTTTAGAGACTCGGAAGAAAGAATTAGTAATTCTTTTGCAATGAATTAATACCAGCAAACTGAAAATGGGCCAGAAGATGGCACACCACTGATTCCCCAAGAGTTAGCAAACCGAGTTGACTACCACATTCAATGCAATCAGGGAAACAAAGCAATAGATTGATTTTTGTCCTACTGACAAATTAATCTGTTTTAAACATTATTCCTCCAATATACGTATTATTAGTACAAGTTAATTACTATAGGGTGGCTTTAAAGAGTTAGACAATTGATGGAAGTTTTTGCTCAAGAAACCAGAGTGAACAAGTACTGGGGGCAACAAATCCTCACGGAGATTTTAATGAATTTCCAGTTCACGTCAAACATTTGTAGATGAATGCATGCAGTTACCTGTACAACTGTTATACAGGCAGGCACATGATATATTTGCTTCTGCAATAGGATGAGGGTTGACAGTTAAAGTAGAGAGTCACTTGTAAGGTACTTCATACTGTCAGAGAGGTCCAAAGTCTTTTTTTGCAATGTATTTATTTGGCAAGTTCACCAGCAACTACAGCAAACCAAATGGAGATTCATGCCTGTTGCCCCACCAAGATTTATGGACTAAAAGTAGCCCCAGTGTAATTCTAGGTCAGACATAAATACTTTCCAGAATTACTGAATTTGAAAGACACCTCTGGGAATGGCACAGTCCTCATCCCTGGCTCAGAGAAGATTGTCCCCAAGACTGTATCCAGCTGGGTTCTGAGCATCCCCAAGGATGAAGACTTTGCTGCCTCTCTAGGTAACCTGCTCCAGTGTTTCAATATGCAGTCTTAGAACACAGAGGTGCTTTACTAAGAGTCAAAATTAATCTCCTTAGCTTTAGCTAGGGAGTAGCAACAAATAATTCATAAGTGTTCTTCTAGTCTAGATCTTTCTGGTCAAAAATTTGGACCCCAAGCTATTGCTACCAGTTTTCTTAATTTCAATAAATTTAGAAGCAGTGTTAACTGTAACAACTACATTAAGAATATGCAGCTACCTTGAAAATCTTCAGAATTAGGAAGCTTGACTCCACAAACAAAGTAATCCTTTTGGTTATTCTGTAAATTTAAAATCAACAGTGGAAAGTGAGCATAAAACAGTAACACCCATAACACCAAAACCTGCATAAAACATGACAACAAAGCTAACACACAATAAAATAAAAATCAAAAAACTAAATATTCAACTAAACTAAGAGGGTCTGACACAGTATTTTAATCCACATCTCACATAGTTCAGAAAATAAATGCAACGTTTTTAAAGAGTGAAGAGCTTTATATTAATTCAATATATAAAAGATTTTGAAGGTTAGCATTTTAACATATGTTTCTATGCACTCAGCTAGCCTACTGTCAGGGTTGCTTTATGCAATTATACACAAAGTGGAAAACATCCTTTAAATTATAGCTGTTCTATTTTCATAGAGGACAATGTATAAGAGGTGCTGGTTTAAGTTCCTTCCCTGCAAAGTTTATAATCTAAAGACTAAATGTAAGAAAAAGTTGAAACAAACAGAATGAGCAAAGAGCATATTCTGTCACAAGTAAAGCATATTTGTTTGCAGTGTAATAAATAGGAAGTCCATTTCACATTGAGCAGATTGTCAGGATGTTGAAAACATACCAAATCAATAGGGTAGATGTAGGACAGCTCCGACAGCAACTGCTTGCATCGAATAGTCTGCTGGGCATTTGTCTTCAAAAACTGTTCTCTTTGGGGAAAGAGATTCCAAAACCATTACTTCCTTCAAAAGCTCCAAATAAAGGTATTGAGCTGTCACATCCCCTCTGCAGCCTTCCAATTATCATCTCCTATCCTCCAAAAAGTTAGGTAAATCCACCCGAAAAAAAAATACAGCACACAAAGCTAATTTTTGTTTTCAGGCACACCATACACTATAGACATATTTTGAATCAGGTATTACAAAGCTGTGTTACACTAAAATACACCTAGAAGTCCTATCAGATTCTGCATATACAACCAAGCATCTGTTTTCTTCTATTCTAGACTTGCCACTGGTAATTATCACTTTAGATATCTATGAATTGTAGCAGGGATGTCTTAACAGAAGTTTTAGGGCAACATGAGGAAGAATTTGGTGCCACAAGTCCCATTTTCAATGGCTTGCTCCCCAGCTTATCTTTTTTTTCCAGTTACAGAACAAACATAGGTCCTTTTACCTCTTAGCAGTGCATTCCTTTCTTAATTCATACAGAGATTCATTATGCTCTTCAAGTTTCTGGTATTCAGTCCCAAATGCATTCTCTAAGCAACATGAGGAATCAGGAAAAAAATAGTTTTAAGTATTTTCTTAGTTATCCAAAGTTTTAAAAATAGATACTGACAAAATGTTGGCAACAATCCTCCACTTATTCTTACCCTCCCATTTTTCATATTATGGTCTCAATATAGAGAATGTCAGCACAGGCGGAATACCCATCTTCATGCACTACACACTACTCACCAGCCAAATATCCTCTTTTAGTATCTATTTCTCTCACAACCACACAGTGCAGTGATCTAATTATGGGGTCTCAATACTTGCATAGCCAGACTAAAGTACATGGTAAAAACCATCCTTTTTAGTAGTGGCTAATTACTTCAGACTCAACTAAGTATTGAAAACAAAAAAATCCTGCAACAAGATCAAATGTGTATAGTTTGGTCTTGGTGAGCTCCAAAGAGTCAGTGATACAGCTTTTCACTACAGGAGACTTGCCTGGTAAAGGATGATACCAAGATGACTGAGCACTTCATCTGTCACTTACATATCAAAATATTAAGAGAGATTTTTGTCTTCTAATACTTAAAACTGAATCCAAATCACAGGTACGGCAAGTTCCCTCATGACATTATGAAATCCCTTTATCATGGCAATATTTACTGTACTATACTGCAGTTCTCATAAAATGTCAGTTAAACACAGATTTAAGATTGCTTTGGGTAAGTGTCATAGTAAGAAGTTATTTAGAGACAAGATACCGGAAACTGCTGTCTAAAACTCAGTATAACATAGTGAAGAAATTACGCCTGGCTGCAAATTTCAGATAAAGACAAAACATGAGCACATCACAGTCAGACAATGAAAATAGAACAGAAACCAGCATTTTCATTCTGGTCATGAACTAGACTAAGGTTTCTACACTTACCTCTGTCAAGCAATGTACTTTTTTGTTTATGCAACAAGGCTACTTCTTGACCAAGGGCCTTCTTCTGTCGCTCCAGTTCATTACGTAGCACCAGGATCTTCAACTGTAAACATTCACTCTCCTTTTTCTATGGAAAGAAATACAGATTTTTTTTTTTTTTAAGTTTAATTGCACAGAAGCAGTTTCATAAAAAGGAGACAGGAGGGAAAGAAAAAATAGGACAAGACTAACACCTGCCCAAGAACTGAGTTCATAGATTACCACTGGAAACAGATTGCCAAAGACTCTGCTTTGGAAGGAAAGCAATGCAGCTCTGTGCCAGTGCTTGTTCCTCCTGTGGAATGCATCTCCTCTCTTAAGCCCAGACCAAAAATTAAGAAAGGTGCTTCACCAGGACATAAAAAATTACAGCACAGCACTAGCAGTGGGATGAGCTTTCATTCCCTGGCAAAGGGCTCACCATCAAGAGGGAAGGTGAGCAGTAAGAAGTCTTTACAAAGTGGAGGCAGGAGCTGGAAAAAAGCTGGAGATGTTCAAGCTGCACTATTAGATTCAATTCCCAGCTTCAAAGGATACAAAGGAGGATACAAAGAAAAAGCTGTGAGTGTTTAGCCTGGAGAACAGAAAAAGCTCCAGGGACACCTTAGAGCCCCAGTTGTCCAAGAGAGCCAGAGAAGGAATTTGGACAAGGGCCTGAAATGGCAGGACAAGGAGAAATGGCTTCCCACTGCCAGAGATCAGGGTTAGATGGGATATGGGAACAAAATTATTGGCTGTGAGGGTGAGGAGGCCCTGGTACAGTTTGCCCACAGAAACTGTGGCTGCCCCATACCTGGAAGTGTTCAAGGCCAGTTGGACAGGGCTTGGAGCAGTCTAGTCTAATGGAGGGTATGTCTGCCTATGGCAAGCAGTTGTAACTGGATGAGCTTTAAGGTTCCTTCCAACCAAAAACATACTAGGATTGTATTATATAGTTTTGCTGTCAGATATTTAAAAATGAAAAGCCTTTGCAATGAGGGATGAGAATATCCGTAACTGAAAAGATGATGGTTAAATAGTCAAGATACCATGAAAAGGCAAAGAAGCTCTGGGTTGGAATGACTCACAAGACATTTTATATTGCCCCTTATGGAAGGTGACTTCTTCATCTCTTCATCTGCAATGTAATCCCTGTAATTACAGTGGGTAAACAAGATCCCATTTTTCCCAAATCCTTGAATCGATTTGACGCTTTTGGAACTTAGCTTAATGCTCTCAACTCGGAACCTGCTTTACAGCAATAAATTAACTTCATACTGCAAATGTGCCCTTTACAAGGCACCTGACAGATACCAATGAGTACCAACATAATGAAGTCACCACAAACCACTCCTGTTCTGACAACTCATCTTTGAATCATGATCAGCTTTCCTGGGCAGAAAGCAGGAACCAATGTCAACAGACTTCTCTGGGGAGGGGAGGAAAGCAAGCAAAAACCAAATGTCTAAAGTCATTGTAAGATCTAGCCCAATTTCTGTTTAAAATGAATATGTCACTTGAGTGACAGCATTTGCATGAATTCTGTTCATCCAAAGGGAGTCAGGGTTCAAGAAGATACAGCCAGTGGACTAATCTCACTCTAAATCCACCACAGGTTCCTGTCAAGTTTCATATAAATCATTAGAAGTTTGTTTTTCCTGAAAGACTTCTTTCGTGCACTGTGCAATGTTTATGCTTTGATAGCACAGATTGTACAAAATAAAAGTAAAAACAGGATAACCAATTTATCAATCCATCTGAGTAACTCACTGATATTACACAGCTCTCAGATGAGTGCCTATTTAAAATGACAGGTGTAAAGAAAGATTTCAAGTTCAAGTGTTAAAAAAAAAAAAAAAAAGCTTACAGTCAAGACATCAAGTCAGATGCTCCAGCAAGCCCATAAAATAACGTTTTAACAAATCAAACATACCAGTTCGTTCCTTGTAGATGTACATCTCAGCTTTTCTTCAATCTCCCTTCCTATTTTCTGAACAGTTACCTGAGTCTGTTTAATTGCACACTGAGCTCTGTGGAGCCTGCAAGGAGAAAGTTACAGCTGTGATAAAGGTGCCCCACACATGCAAACAGTTCAAAACCAGCAGCAGGAATGCAAAGTCAGACTGTCAGCTTCCATTCCAAAATATCAAATGACAAAGCACAAGGAAGGGTTAGATGGGATATTGGGCAGAAATTCCTCCCTGTGAGAGTGGTGAGGCCCTGGCACAGGTCGCCCAGAGAAGCTGTAACTGCCCCATCCCTGGAAATGTTCAAGGCCAGTTGAACAGGGCTTGGAGCAACCTGGTCTAGTGCAAGGTGCTCTTGTCCATGGCAGGGGGTTGGAACTGCATGAGCTCTAGGGTCCCACAACACCAAACCATTCTGTGATAACTTGCATAGTTAATGAAGAAAACTACCAAGTCTTTAAATTCAATCAAGTATCAAAATCCCCTCCTCAATTTTTCAATTCAACAGATGCTGACCAGGCTGCAGATGAGAGAGCAGGTAATTATGGGTATCTCATTTTAATTAAATCACCATTAACATGAAGATAGATACACACAAGCATTGTTAACACAGGCCACCTCTAGAAAAAGGGCAAGTACCATTCAGCTAACACACAGCTACCCAGCCAAGAACATGAAACATTCTTCAGCATCTCCCACTATGCTATGGGCCCTTCTCTAGCAAAAACATACGTTTCTTAATTAGAATCATGCTTGAAAACATTAAAATATTATGATGTGTTACTGACTGTTAGCCCTGACTTCAGGGTTAAGAGAGAAAACCAATTATGTGCCATATTTATTGGGAAAAAAAAAACAGCCAGAGGAAAAAAGACAGCAAAAACAGGTCTAAGAGAGACATTAACATCTTTCTTAAAATTGACACGAAATAGAAACGATTGTATTTATTATAAAAAGAGAGGAGTTGTACATGGAAACAAACATTGCTAGTAATATTAATAAACAAGATCTTTTGATTTAGGACTGTTACAGTTCTAAATGAATACACTTAAGTCACCAGATGCCTTTAGCTCCTTCACACTGTTGCTTCTCCTAAACACAGTCATAGCATAATTTAAAACAAAAATCTACGTAACTTCTTTGGTTTCTCTAGTGTTTCTCAAACTGCTCATAGCACTGGCAGCCGCAGAGCTGGTCAGGGGCAGCTGTACCCCATGAAGAAACACTGCTCTGCTGGCTGCTGAGGGGGGCTAAGATTGCTGAGACCAACAGTCCAGCATCGCCCAAGGGCTCGGTCTAACACACCTAATGAAGAACTGAGACCTCCTGGAAACCCTAATCCTACTGGGAACTTTGTGAATGCATCCCGAGGCTGTTGGCTATGGAACATGTACACAGGTCAAAGGCAAGGTTTGCTGACCATCCTGAACATTGCTCAGAGCTCTGCTGGCATGTCATCCAGCAGATCTAAGTTTTCTACATCCACACTTTCCAATTTGTCTCTTTCCAAAAGTCTGGAATGTTTTCCTTCTGCATACAAGAAAGCCTTACCCAAGCTAAAACTTTTAGGCAAAGAGTAATAACTGAATGACATTTCCCCTTCCTCTTTATATAGTTTAACACTGGAAGAACATTCTCAATTTAATCCATTAAGTGATCATGAGACAGTCTTACAGGTTTTCACAACACTCCATTTAGGCAGCAAAACCTCCTGGAAGGTGTTCTACTCATTGAAAGAGTATTTATGTAATGGAGAAATTGTTGGAAAGGTCATTTACCATGTGAGTTCATCACAGTAATTTGATCAACACTCATTAAAAACCTACAAATTGCGTAGTAATAAAGGTCTCCTATTCATGCTCAAAAGATAAGGAACAGACATTTACAGAGACTGACTTGGCAAAAAAATACATATAGTGGAATATTTGTTCAACTGGGTGAAGCAGTATCTAAATATGTATTTCTGACATAAAAACTGCTATACAAAATAATTCAGCAGTAAAGTCTTGTTTAAATAAGAAATTGATTTCTTTTTAAGCCAAGCATCATCCACTCACTCCTTGCACAGTTGAACTTCGCTGCCTTGATGCCAACTAAGGCCATTTACAGTGCAAGACAGAAAAATTACTGATACTGGTTGACTCAATCCCAGCACATCCACTGTTGTTCTAACAATTTTAAAATAGTAACAGGACCACATCCAAAGTTAAATCTTTCAAGATTAAAATTTTAGGGACTTCATGTGACAAAAGCAGCAACTATCAACAGAAAATTTCTTCTCAGCCAAAAAAAAGTCCCCACGTGGGAGTCTTTGGTCATCCAACAAGGGGAATACAAACTAAGCTGTAAGAACGCCAACATGGAAATTCTGTCTATCACTTCTGCATAAGCAGACTTTGGTGGAAGCAATTATGATTGCACTAATGGAGATCAGCAAGCTGAGGCCATAAATCTGGATTAAAACATACACAGAATATATAGAGAGAAACTTCAATCCTAACTGACCACATCTTGTTTCCATTTCTAGGCTAAATGCAGGTCCAATGTTACAGCTTAGTCAGCACAAGCTGTGCTTTGAGCACAGTCCTGTTTGGCTTAATAACTGTCAACAATAAGCCAACTGATGACATCACCTACATGCCATCAGCCAACGTGGGATTCTTCCTACATTGCCCAAGACTTCATTTTTGAATGTATTTTATTAAAATTAGCAGTTCCATAGCACTGTAAAAGCTAATTGAGGGCTTGAAGAGGCCACTGGCCTGCTACCAAATTTCCTCCAGCAATTGGGAAAGCCAAGCCAGTTACAGCAGAAACTCCAGCCTTTTTAAAGGGCTAGTTTAGCCAACAGTGTTGTCATCCAGTGTCTGCAGCAGCTCACATCCACTGTCAGCCAGAAGCAGAGCAACTGGAACGTGAAGTGTGACAGATTTACTGCTGTTGCTTGGGGCTGTGAGAGCTGCTGTGCAATTGTCCAACATCAGGCCAGTTCCATGCTGCTGCCTGGGAAAGAACCAGAAAGCAAAGCAGACATTAAAATTCCTGAGCATCCTGACTGATTGGAGGTGGAGATGCACAAGGCTGCTGTTCTACTTCTGTTCCCATAGCACCTGCTTTCTGAGATGGAGGAGATTAAAAAGACACAAAACACTCTCCCTTTCCTTTGACAGTTTAGAAAACAGTTGGATACATTAAAAGTGCAATCCATGTATTGTAAGCTAAGTCTAACAAAAGCTGCATCCCTACTTGGTCTACAAAGGACCAGCATATAAAATTTCAACATCTCTCCTCTATATTTTCTAGATCCCAAGTTCCTGAAATACAGGCTATTTGGGTTATTTCCTCAAGGCTTTTCAAGTCTTACATCAAATTGCTTTCCCCAACAACCACTGCCCCCTCTCCCCCCAAAAAAGCCCACGACCCACTTTCTACCTTGGCTGTAAGGTTTGAAACCATTCTAGCCTACAGTATCCCACCAATCAATCCAATTTGGGTACCGGCTCGAATGGGGGACGGGGGGAAATAATGGTTATCAAGTTTTGGACTTCTTCATCATTACAGCGTTTCTTTGACATAATGTTCTTGTTTTGTTTGCAAGATCAATCAGTTTTCCCTACTTGCCAGGACTGAACAGTGAAGTGGTCCAACATAACTTGACTTTACAACTTCGGTATGTGCTGTAACAACACATTCAATCTCTTTAAGCCTGCAGAAAGTTTGAAGGTTCAGCTGGAGCACTTTCCTTTACAACATGCTGCAGTATCCTAGTCTCTCTTGATCATGCATTAGTCCAGTGATTTAGCAGTTTGTGTAGCAAGTTCATTTCCGTCTGCAATCTCTAAAAAACTGAAAGCTGGAGCGTAGTGAGAGTTGTGCCTATTAAGTGTCATGGTTTGAAAGATAGGGCTCTGTCAAGGAAAGCAGAACTTCCCTTGGAATGGAAAAATTACCTCCTTCCCTCCAAATTATTATAGACTGGATATTACAGGGCTTTCAGGCAAATATATGGGAAGTGGAGTTTGGCTGCAGAAGCAGCCAGGAGATGCTCCCTCCAGGAATGGGGAGGGGGTCAGGGTTTTCCCCTGAGGCATCCACATAGATGGTGAGGGTCCTTTCCAGTCAGATCAGGTCCCAGTTCAACAGCTGCTCTAATGAGTAAAGGCTCACTCATGGTAGGAGAAACAGTGGGAGGACAAAAGTTCCATAGTGGCAGAGAATCCTCTGGGCAGGCACCGCAGACCGGCTGTCCCTCCTCCGATCCCGAGAGCACAAGAGGAGCAGAGCCCAGCCCCTCAGCCCAACAGCCAAAACCTGGAGCTTTGTCTGCCCTTCCCCAGAGAACGACTCTCAGCTACAATAGCGCAGTCAGCTGCGCTATTCCCCCTCTCCCTTGGCTACATCTTTTGTCTCTTTTAAGTACTGGTCATTATTGTATCTTAGCAACAGATGGGACAAAATACCACGAGCGAGAGAAACAGAAGGAAAAATCCTAACCCTCAACATTGAAATAACATATGCTTGTATTTACATTAATGAAAGAGTCTCAGCTTTATCAGACAGTTGATACATGATTTTTCTATCATCCACTCCCGATACCTATTTTCTATCAGACACATCTGGATTTTTCATGTACAGAACTTTAAGCCATAAATACATCAATTAATTATAGCAGTAACAGACTAGAGCCCCTTTTCACAAAAGAAATAAATGCCTCTGGTCCTATTTGCCAGAACAACCTTAGTTTACAGCAAGACTAAATATAAACTGAGAATTATTACTACATGGGATTTAAAAAATATAATGGAACACTTCTGGCAACAAGTGACCTGGAGGGTCCTGGAAGTACCCAAACCTATTACTAAAGAAAAAAAATAATTAAAGACTTTCCTATTAAATTCAGAAACTAGAATGCACACTACTTTATATTAGTCCACAAATTTAGATTCTGGAGAGTGCCAGCAGGCTTTAAGATTTTTTTTTTTCATAATCCCTTAAACCATCATTTGCTACATCTGCTTTCCCGCAAGAAAAAAACCCTAATTTATAATCATATACTCCCTTTCCAATTTCTTCAGACAGACAGTGCTGTTGCAGCACGGATAACTTTCCATCATTCTTTCAAACAGGCTGGAGTCCCACACATGTAAATCACTTAGGTGTAAGCCTTATGCTTGCACTGAAGAGTCTACATTTAAGCCTTACACATTTAAGACTCAAATTAAGCTTTAAAATAATTAAGTTCATGTGGATTTGTCGACTGCAACAGTGAATGCTTTGAGCTATTTGGAAACAGACCAGGAAAAA
Source organism: Acridotheres tristis (assembly GCA_037013685.1). Taxonomy (NCBI): domain Eukaryota; kingdom Metazoa; phylum Chordata; class Aves; order Passeriformes; family Sturnidae; genus Acridotheres; species Acridotheres tristis. Next base: position 14,826,357 of record CM072884.1, on the reverse strand, counting down.
AAACCCAAACATGTCTATCAAATGGGCAGCAGGGCAGGTTCCAACCTCCAGTTTGAGGAATATTTAAGGAAGCTAGCTAGGATATAGACCACCTTCAATACTTCATACAGGGCATGAATGGAAGAGGAAAGCCTTAAAGGGCAACTCAATTTTTTTTTTGAGAAATTAAGCAACAAAATATGAGATGTCTCTAGTTCTCTTATTCCTTAATTCTTAAATTCACAGATTTAACTCCAGTTAAATGGATGGATTTATGGGCTGATTTTTTAAATTCAAAACACAAATGTGGAAAAGAGCAAAAATAAGTTTCCTTTGTAATTTCTCAGTTTGTGATTACAGAAACCTTGCTGCCAGGGCACACAATCATATTCAAGACACTGTATTTAGAAAAAAAAGGTAAATTAGATGCAAATCAAATTTCTAAAGTGCATAAACATGTCAAGATGACTCCTGGCAGGTGAACTGTAACACCTGTAGAATTCAACAGCCTTTTCCTAACAAATCTTCATAGAAGTCTCCATTCTCTGAAACAGTGAGCAAGCCTAAGACCAGGATTGACTGAAAAACTGAAAAGGAAGATGCACAAATTCAGACTGAATGCGTTCCAGGTTCCATCCAAAAAGAGACCAGTTGTTCTCCACTTGTTTGTGTTCTTCCACTGAAGGCCACACAACTGATAAAGTGCTTGTGACAGCAGAGCACAGGTTTATGCAATGCAGAAAGGAGGTGGAACACTAGCCAATATTCAGGTGGCTCATGTTTCAAAGCTGCATACTGCTGCACTCTCCTCCTGGAAGCCACCTCCAAATTCAAATCTGAGTTTTCTTCCAAGAGAAGCAGAATTCTGCAGCTATAGTAGTGAAAACTCCCACCTAACAGAGATGGTTGTGATGCTCTCAGGAGTGTTCTTGCATTCCCTATCCTGCCCTGCTTTAATGAGCAAATTTATTAGAGCATTTTCCCCACTACAAGGTCTTTAATCTGTTTTATTTGTTCTTAGTCAAAATTCTGCCTTGACTTTCCCTGGTGTGGTTGGATAGTTCTGAGGATTTTAGAGACAGGATTACATTCACCAAAATCTGTGCCCAGGCTGAGAAAGAAAGCAACTCACAACACCATTCTCAGGGCCATATCCAGGACAAAAGTGCAACAAAAATAAACAGTCCTGATGTTCAAAAAATCCTCCTTCTTAAAACTTTCAGGTATCCGTCAGTAAATTACTTATTCTCCTCTGGTGGCACTTGGCTATTTAGATTAAAGATATGGAAGACATTTTCTATAACAAGGATGGTGAAACACTGGCACAGGTTGTTCAAGGTGATAGTAAGTGCCCCATCCCTGGAAGTGTTCAAGGCCAGGTGGATGGGGCTTGAAGCAACCTGGTCATGGCAGGCAGGTGGAACTGGATGATCTTTAAAGGTCCCTGTGAACCCAAACTATTCTAAGATTCTACAACATTCTGGTTTTCATTCATTTCATAGAGCCAGAAAAAGAAGCAGAACTAGGTTCTGAGTTCTCAGTATTGCTTCATTCATACCATCTTTTACACACTGTCATAAATAAAGAGGCAGAATAAAGTTACTTTTTAAGCCCTGCACAGCTTTGTGTAATTCCTCTCAAAAGTGCTCTGAAACGGAATTTGACCAAGAGCTAGCAATATATCTATGCTAAAAATGTGCCACTGGCAGGGGTAGCTTATTGCATATGGCAAATTAGGAAAATGGAAGATCAGAGCAGCAGCAGACTACTAACCCAGCAGTTAACAAACACGTACTGCTCTTATGCTTCATGGACTGTTTCAACTTGCTATGATCCATGTCACTCTCTGCTACAGATTTTGGCAAAAGGCAGGCTTGTAAGTTTAGTGTTCTAATGATTGAATAGCCTCAGTTCCCATACAGCTCAGCACCACAGAGGTAAAATTCCTGGGAAGAGATTTGTCCAAAAGTCTGATGCCACCAATAAAAATCGCTAAGGAACTTCTCAAAACAGAAAAAAAAAATTCAGATCCCAGTTTTCATCTCCATCGCCACTTCTCACGATGTCACCATAGCACAATTCCAACCCACAAAGTTTTCAGGCCAAGAAGGATGACACTTGTTAAACTGCTCATCCATTTCAGAACTGCTTAATTAAGCATACAGAGGCACTCTAGAGGTCCAATTCCAACTCCTATTTACTAATCCTGGCCTTAGGCCACTTGGATTTGCCTGTCCAAATCCAAGGGAGGATGTCTGCCTGGTCTTGGCTGCCTCTTGGGTACAAAGTGCCAAGTCTTCCAGGTACAAATATTTCCTGTTTAGAAACATCAAACCTGGACATCACAAAAAAAAACCAAAAAACCAAAAAACCCCCCCCAAAAAAAAAAACCCAAAAAAACCAAACAAAAAAAACCCCTGACGCTTATCACTAGCAAAGGGATGTTTTAGGAGAGGAACGGACTTAAGAGCAGGTAAGAGGAATCCTACAACCTATTTCACACTTAAGATGGTGAGGAGATCCTAGGAGAGGAAGATGACAACAGCAGTAGCAACACTGCAGTCCAAAAGTCTGCAATATGATTGCCAAGAAGCTCTCAGAAAAAGCTAGAACAAGGCACTGCAAGAGTATCAGGTTATTTATTAGTTATCACCTTTCCTGACCCATTCACATTCTACAAAAAGATGGTTCCACCACATGAACATCCGTAACTGCACTGTTTAGAGAGGTTTTGGTCACAGCTGAGTTGGGACCCTTCTCTGAGTAAAGGACAGCAGAGGGAAGAGCTAGAAACAGGAGACTTAATTGTCAGTGCATATTTTAAAATGTAACTAGATATTTTCTGCCTGTCCTTATCTCTATGCAGCTACCAGCATGCCACAAGGAATAGGGTAGCAAAAAGCAGCTTGTTTCCATGTAGATCCATCTACTTCCCAGCTCCATTGGGTTCACTTTTTTCACAGAGGTTAAGATGGAAATAGAGGAACTTCAGGAAAGTTCAAAAGGCAGAACAGCTTTGCACGGCTCACATCTGGATTTATCAGATGCTGTGCAACTCTCTGAAGTCAGACAACCAGTGATGAGAGCGTGTGTTCTTCCTGCTTTCCCTCCTTTTCACCCCAGTAAACAATTGGAAGCCTAAAGTTTGGAACTGCTACTTAAATCAGCCATAGAACAGCAAAGTCTGGCTGAGCTCCTGTCACAGGACACTGACATTGTTCAATGGTTTACAGAGGACAAGTCAATGTACCTGAGATGCACCTTAGCACTGAACAGCTTAAGCTCACGAAGCCCTTGTGCTGCTCTACTCTTTCAGCATGATTTCCATGTGTTAAAAATAGATGCACAAAGGCAGTTACTACATTTGGCATATGCAATCCCAGTGACTCTGTAGTCTCAGAGAAACTATGCTGAGGAGCTACTAATAAGTTATTCAGCTCCACAGCAGCCTACATTGACCATGTATTTTGTCTTCATCTCTAGTTTCAAAGATCAAGTTCTGTTTGTTCAATAAAACTGTTAATAAAGATGGATAATTTAAACAAAAGCTGATTTTATACCATATCAACATGTTTTAGCCTTGGTCACTAGAAGGTGATTTTATGAATATCTCAGTTTCAGATCACAAACACTACTAACATTTGTATTCTTAAATAATATCTCTTCAGTGATGAGACATGTACTCTTCTTTAAGTGAACAGTTATATTACAGATGGCAAACCCTGAAGTGAAGTCTGTCACTTGAAGCATACCCTGCCCCATGAGAGATTAATAACCAGAAGTATTATTCAAATCAAATTTTGCCAGATTAGACACCAATAATATTAAGCACCTGCCTGGAGCTAGTCTTTTTACCCATCCCAGCACTCAAATTACAGCAATGTCATTCTGTTGTTGGATTTGTTGTAAAAGAACACTTTTTTAAAGCAAAAACACAACCAAAATGTTTTAAATCTGCAATAACTGTCTGGCTGAAGGAACAGTTAAGCCATAGAGATGGCAGTTCTGAATGGAGTAATAAAAACTACAGGAAACAAAACTTCAAAGGGGCAGATTTTCACTAGTTCTCAGAGAACCTTTTGTCTCCAGGTAGAATATGGGAGGATTTCAGGCATTCACATACCTAGAGGCACAAGCCAATTGCTCTATAAGCATCACAACAACACAAAAAGCTGATGCAGAATACACTATATTAATTTTGGTATTTAGAAATTGAAGTAAAATTCTATTACATAGCACTTTAAGCCCTTTCTTTAGCGATATCTCACTTTTCCAACACCACTTAATACTAAATGTCTATTTTTCAAAGCTTTAAGAAAAGAAAGGCTAGAAAACCAAGAGAATACTAAATATAAACCTATTCCCATTAGTGCTGCAAACGTGCTCAGAACTTGGTTGTTGAGACATGTCCAGAACATGACCTCAGATGAATTTGGCCCATCCTGAGTGTTGTGTGAAAAGCGTTTCTGTGTAACTTATTACTACCAGCAATATAATGTTTAAAAAGTCTTTAAATTATCTCTTTTCAGGAAATATGACAAGGGATAAAAACCTCAAAATTTGAGCTTTCCAGCTGATGTGGTGAATTTTTGTTAGTTAGCCCTTTTAAAGCAAATGGCTGGAAGAACATTTGTCACTTCTATATGGCACAAACAACTTACAAGCAGCACCATGTTTGCCTGAGGATGTTGTTCCTGTCCCAGAACAAGAAGGGTCACAAGCTGCAGAGGTGCTGAAACGTTCTTTGTGTAAAGAGGAGTTGCCTGAACATTTAACTTGTTCTTCTTGCTTAACTGGCTTGTAAATCCACACAATTCAGCATCTAAACACAGGCTCTACTTTAATCCAATGCACAAAAAATTTTCCATTGTTCACACACTCTGTCATTCCCAATTAATTTTATTATCAACATAATTTGAGCCAAGCATACACTTTTCATTAAGGTCTATTCACAAGCATCGTAAATTTTAGCTATTCACTTCTGAGGAAAAATACTTACATCACTTTTTTCCCCAAAAGCAGTTTTGAAACACAGATCAAACCACAGGAGATCTCACTGTGCAGTCAAGAGTTAGGGGATGAGCTAGAACCAGTTCTCTCCATTTTGGCTATCAGTGGCTTTGCTGCATCTGGCAGCACAGTACCACCACAACAACTGGGACTTAGATCCCACTGTCACCAACATTTGCTTCCTTTTGTAAAGGAGTAAATAAAGCCAGTACAAGCTGTTCTTCATATTTACATTGTGAAAACATTAGGAAACTACATGTGCAGCTTGTGAATTTTTACTACAGACAAATATCTTATAAGAAACTCTTCAAAACATGAGATTTATGTGACCAGTTGCAGATCTTGATAGTGTGGACACCTCAGTATTCTCTTTACGGCCAATGGACAGAAGAAGAAAGACAGCAACTCATTTCCTCCCAAAGTACATTCTGCCTAATGAATCATAACTGAAATTATGCCCATCTCTCTCTTCTGTTCAAAGAGAAACACACTCATACAATCTTTGGGAAGAGTTCATGGGTCGATTGTTCAAGCATGGACTCTGGGAGGAGGTGGCAAACCAAACTGCTTGGTAGGTGTCTTAAGTTGCAATGCAAGATGTAACCAGCAGCATGTACTCTATCTCCATCTGTTAAAATCAGGTGGGGCAAGGTTCTTTATGTCTTCCATAACCCATCCATCCTCCCTCCAGAAGGATATCTTCTGTTAATGGGCCATTGAGTCCCACTGCATGACTGATAAAATTACATCATCCCATTGGGAGATGCTCCAGCTAGGGGGGGGAGCCAAGCCTTTCCTACCTAGATAAAAATCTAAGATTTGAAACACCAAAGCAGCCTTTTTCCACTGGATTCCAGAGGAAAACCAGACCCATCTATACCACTACTGGACTTTCAGAGGAAAACTACACCCTTCCACAGGATCACTGGATCAACAGAAACCACATCTGTCACTCCATGAGGATTGCAGCCAGCATTTAATCAGACTGCTACCAACACCCTGACTGACAGGGTGTCAGGTTGTATTCTGACACTGTCAGAGGTTTTTTTGTATTACTGCATTTTTATTTTAATTTTCCTAGTAAAGAACTGTTATTCCTATTCCCATATCTTTACCTGAGAGCCCCTTAATTTCAAAATTGTAAGAATTCAGAGGGAGGGAGTTTATATATTCCATTTCAAAAGAAGCTCCTGCCTTCCTTAGCAGACATTTGTCTTTTCAAACCAAAACAACAGGAGAAAAAGGACACCTGACAAAAACTGACTAGAGATTATTTTAAAACAAACACCGTCACCAGGCTTTTCAGCCTGATATCAAAGGTAAGCAGCAGTATAGAAAACACACCTGTAAAAAAGAAGAGTTAATGTGAGAGGGATAGAAAGTATTCTAAACTACACAGAGGACTCTGCCTTAGTTCCTAACAAACTTTGCCAACCACAATGAAATCAGACAAAAATGACACCTAGGTAGAGTCACAAGTTACAGCTTCTAACTTCTGCTGGAACTAAATGCAATGTAATCCCCTTGATATGGTATACAGAATCCACTAAAACACAGTCAGCAGCAGGCCTGGTCCTGGGGCCTGGAAAACACTGTTCCTTTTGGGACAAAATAAAAAAGAAGAATGTCTCTGCTCAGAGACAGAGCTTAACAGAAACTAAACCAAACAGCATGCCTAGGCACTGTGTGAGATTAAGCCTGGACTCTCACATTCCCAAAACAGAGGGAAGCTTCAGTAGTCAGGGTTCAAAACAGCACTGGTAAGCACACAACAAGGTGAACTTTATCACAGCTGACACCTTAATTTCTTGTCAGCTTGAGGTAAAAAACGCACATTCAGAAGAAAGATTACAGACCAATTACATGGGGATGGATAGGGATCCACCTAGTCAAGTTCATGACCATAGTGTGTCTTTTTTCTAGAACATGCTTCATACTAGATAGATGTGCACACAAAATGTGAAAAACCTTCGTGAATGACGTAATCATGGTAACTGCACATTTTTTCCTTTTTCTATTTAACGAAGACTTAATGTTAGGTACTACAGGTCTCTTCTAATGGACAGTGCTAGAACGTAATCAGAACTTCCTAGCACTCCCCCTGGTTGTTTCCCACTAAAAGCACAGAATAAAAAACATTTAGAAAGCAGCCTTCAGTTTAAATATGCTTTACAGAATCAAGAAACAGAACACTCAAATTTTAAGAGAGCTTAAATAAGGACATCTGAATAAGCAGCCTAAGCTGACTTTTCCTCTCTCTTCAAGCAGGCAACACTGACACCTACTGTCAACACTGTCAAATGGATTTAACTTGTACAACTGATTTTTAAAAAAGTCAAATGTATTTTTACATAGACTTTTGAAAGCATATTAAACACTTCCTATTCAAGGGTGTGCTATCCTTCATAGCACATCTACTGCCTTTACTGCAGAATTGAAGTTATCAACCGGTCTTGTAAAATGCCATTTAAATAGATTCCTCAAAACCAACTTACTGACAGTGGTGGACCACAAATACATTTTTCCATAACTCATATTTTTGAACTATTATAATTAAAGAAGATCTGAAAAAGGACATCTCGATTTAACTTAATACTAGCAATTCATGTGTTTTATTACCACAGACATTTTAGCAGCCACCCAAAAGCAAAAAACCTCAGTACCTTTCTTAGATCACATCTGTGCTGGAGTAACTGGGTCCTGACTGTGTTCTCGTGTATTTAAAAAAAAATGTACTGCTGTTGAGAACAGACTAGAGGCCTTCCACAGAAACTCTCCAACAAAGAAGCTCCATGATCTTCATATTCACAAGGCATGTCCATGGGCCAGCTTCACAGTCAGGCCTCGTTCAGAGCACTCAGAAGCCCAGCCACCACCACGGAACACACGTACACCACAGCCCAGCTCCTCACTACATGAGTATATTGGCACAACCTTGATATCTCCTTTGCACATTCCACATCATGTTGGGGTTTTTTTAATAGTTGGAAAGATCTTCCCACATAGACACTACAGAAGTTACAATAGCTGCACAAAATATTATCAAAAACCTTACCTAAGCAAAGAGAAGACATCGTATGAGTTACGAACACAGCTCTGGTCCACCTGCAGAAGACTGTTCTTTAGGGTACCTGAGTGATCCTTGAGGAAAAGAAGGAATATTATTTTTAAAATAAAAAAAATCCATCTTGATTAAGAGCATGCACTTTTAGTAGAATAAATGATGTATTTTAAATCTATCTTTACACGTGTTTTATCTGTGGTAGGTAGAAACAATTTAAGGTGGCAATAACACCACTTACCTATAAAGGTATAAAAGACCTATCAGTTTATCTGTATTCTAGACATATAGTGTGTTTTCTTATACTTTATAATCCATAACTACCTGAATTTTATGCACAGAAACACTGAAAAGTGCAACTGACAGCACTGCCATTCTTCAGCTTCACATCTGAGAGCCCACTCAGTCACGTGCCAGAGAATTACATGAACATGAGATAAAGCTCTATCCTTTATCCATGCTGTAACACATTAAAACATCAAAGTAATCTTAGTTTTGAGTGACGTGAACAAGTTTCTGGAAGTTACAAAGTAAGAATGACTTAAGACTGTTCTTTTAAGAGACCAAAGTATCCGTTCTGCACAAAAGGTATCAAAACAGTAACAGACAAACAGCAATTCCTCATGCTGCCAATGTCAGATACTGAGCTTTTCTGTATCAGGCATGGTCACACAAATTCCCAGAAAAGTCACCAACTCGGAAGTGCTGCTTTACATGATAAAGTAAATTTTAAGCAGGTCAAGCCACCTGGTGGCACTGTCAGAAAGATCATGGATTGCAAGAAAAAACATACTTTAGCGTATAATGCAGCCCAATCTGGTACCTGTGATCAGCCAGCATTCCAACAGATATTCCAACAGGATTCTGAGTACCACAATCCCTGCCTAAAGATTCTTTCCTGCCCCAACAGGAGTCTCTCTCCACATAGAGGACATTGAAATTCAGAGTTAAACGTCAACATCTCGTGTGACACAACTGTGTTACCCACAGGCCACACATTCCTTTCCACCAAAAATATGGTTCTACCAAATACAATCCTGAGATCTACACACTATGTAGCACATCACATTGCAACAGGGGCACCATCCCAGCAGCTCTCTCCACTCCTCGTTTTCCTACCCAAGACACTAGATGCTAAATGCTGAAATCTAGACATCTCTCCATTAAAAAACACCAAAATAAAAACAACTTAATGTCTGAAAGAACTAGGATGATGGAAAACTGAAAATGCACAAGGTACCAGCATGGCCATGCCCTATGCCTGGAAGTGTTCAAGGCCACGCTGGATGGGGCTCAGAGCAACCTGATCAATTGGAAGGTGTCCCTGGCCACGGCAGGGGGGTAGAACTAGATGAGCTCTTGGGTGCCTTCTAACCCACACCATTCTAGGATTTTACTGCATAAAATTGATGCCGTTCCAACAAACATTGCCTTCAAAAAGCAAAGAGAACAAGAGGACTGACCTAGAATAACTGTTTGCAGTAGTGAAAGAATTTGCAGTAGCAACCTATTTCAGTCTTTTCTTTTTCCTCTGTACTACGGTGTTTAAAGAAATTTTCCAAACAATCAGGCACCAAGTGGTGTATGCAAACTGTTCTACTCTGAGGAAATTTGCAGAACATGTAATATAAGGGTTTTAGACCTGGCTATTAGGAAGTTTACCCTCTGAAAAAGGAGTGTCTTTTTCTCTGCCGTATCTACTAGATACAGGCACATGTACTCACAAACACACAAAAAGGCTTTGCTTGTGCAAAGTGGCCAGGATCTAGCTGCTAAAAAATACTTAAAGAATATGCATATGTGGGGAAGACTATTGATGGAGATCACAGACTGAAAAAAGACAGAGATGCAGCTTTCCAAAGATGAGGGCCTTTCCTTCTTGATGGTTGAAAACGAAACCACAATTCAGCATCCTTGAAAAATACAACTATGTTTCTTTTCCCCCTGCCTCTGACAACTTTAGAGCTACAGAGAGCTGCATTGACTAGTTCTGCTTTAACTTCTTTAAGAAGAAATCAGAAAGCTAGTCATTAATTGGAAGCTACATTTGCTTCCCTCCATGCAATCTCTGAAAAGGAATCTCTGCAAGAATAAGGTTGAGTTTGATCAGTTGGAAGTAGCAAGCATAAAATGGCTGAAAGGTAATCTGTAAGTCAGGAAGGCATTGAGGAAACCAGAGGATGAGAAGTCTGGCTTTAGGAAAGTTAGTAGAGCATTCAGAATTGATTATGTTGAACCTGGGTAAATACTGGTTTTACACACAAACATGAAGCCTCAGACAAAACCAAACAGATTCAGAAAGCTGCTTAAGGATCGGGAATACTTTAAATCCAGGCTAACAGCTTCAAAATAAATCCCTGAAGTACACATCTATCTTATTTAAACATTGGTCCAGCTCAAGCAACTCCAAATAAACGTTCAGTGTATGATTAGTTGAGAGGGCGAAACAGAGAGGAAAAAGCCCATCAGTGGTCCAGTGCCAGAAAGGAAACAGGAAAATACACTGGACACGGTTCTGATGAAAGTAGCAGAATCCTGCTGAAATCATCCAGCAAAATTACTGCTGCAAAATAATTATAAACTTGTTCAAGTCCAGAAGTTGGAGGTACAATTATGTGGGAGTCAAATGTGATCAAGAACAAAGCAGCTATATTGGCAGCACACCTTCGTATTTACCTGAGAAGAAAAGCTGTAAACACTAGAAAAGTTACTGTCAGACATCTACAGTAAAGAAAGTACCCTTCAGTGTTCAGAAGGCACCCACAAAGGCTTTTGAAACCTTTGAAACCCAACCTTTTCCCTTTCTCTGAGCTAAGTATCCATGGCAATAAAAAACCTGCAACTTGAGTAAGATCATGACTCAAAAGAAAACTTTTTTTTAGCATCTCAGCAACAGCCAAGTTTTTTCTGGACAGAAGAGGTGGAAGAAAGGTAAAGCTCCTAATACCTATATATTGTCATGGATACAAAATTTTTAAGTTTTATGGCATCTCTAGAAAAACAAGTGAAGAATCAGTGACAATAACAATAAAGAGGCTCTGGTTCTTTTATTCGGGTGAAACAATTACTGTACTACAGTTGTCTGAGATACTTAGAATTTCTCCACCAGTAATGCTACGAGAGTTTCCTACTTTGCTCCTCTACATGACAGGCTATGACTGTATTTGCAACCAAGATACAGAATGAGGAACCTGCAGGGTGAGAGACCCCACCTGCAGAGCTGCCTCCAGCTCTGTGATCTCCAACATCAGCAGGACATGGAGCTACTGAAGCAAGTGCAGAGGAGGCCAGGGAGATGCTCTGAAGGCTGGAGCCCCTCTGCTCTGGAGACAGGCTGGGAGAGCTGGGGATGTTCAGCCTGGAGAAGAGAAGGCTCCAGGGAGACCTCAGACGCCCTGCCAGTGCCTAAAGCAGCTGCAAGAGAGCTGGAGAGGTTGGGCAAGGGCCTGAAGTGACAGAATGATCTCAGTGGATCCTTCCCAACTTAGAATATTCTGGGACTCTATGACAAGGGGAATGACTTCACACTGACAGAGGGCAGGGTAAGATCAGGTATTTCAAAGGAATTCTTCCCTGTGAGGGTGTTGAGGCCCTGGCACAGGTTGCCCACAAGAAGCATGGCTGCCCCATGTCTGGAACTGCTCTGGACCGGGTTGGATGGGGCTTGAAGCAACCTGGTCTAGTGGGAGGTGTCCCTGCCCATGGCAGGGGGCTGGAACAAGATGGCCTTGAAGATCCCCTGCAACCCAAATGATTCTATGATATGATGCTATAACCAAAACCAAGAAGTACCTTTAAACCTTATAAGCCAAAGAACAATCCTGACAGCACCTGGAAAAAGAAGATAGCGTTCCCATCTTCAAATTCAGGCCCAGCCTGTCAGTACTGAAATCCTGAGAAACTACAACTGCATCCTGCTTCAGGAAAACTGAATGCAGAATCTGCAGCTGTGTGTCAAGGAGTCATTTCCTCTCCAGCCATGGTCTCCTTAACACAACCTATCTGTACAACAGCATGGCCACCAACAATTTGAGATTAAAAAAAACTGTCAGATGCACTATTTACAGCAGGTAAGCTTAAACTTTTTCACATCAATGAGGTAACAATCAGAGACAATACTGGCTGGGCAGGCACAAATTCTACAGTGGATGCTTGAGAAACAAATGAATAGAGCAAATAAATAGCTTCCCATTAAAGACCTACAAACTCCAGGCTTCAGACTGATAACCAAAACTTTGTGGTTTATATTTGTCATGAAAATGAGTCTTAACAACCACATCACTTTCAATATGTCCTCTGTTTGAATGAAATGTCTGCCTCAAAGAACACAGTGAAAGCTTATTTTCGGTACCCAGAAGAGTTTTGGACCCGAAATGCTACACTTTAAGTCTTCAAAACATCACAGATAACCAGGCAACCAAAGCAAGGTATTAGTTTATATCTGTCAAGTCAAAAAACTATTCCTCCTCAAAATAAAGCATTTTAATATTCTGAGCTTCCAAATGTGAAAAATCAATCTCACAGGATGAATTTCAGTTTGTCACCAGTACCAACAAGCCAGAAGAAATACAAGACACCCTTACCTTCTGTTCAAATGAAGCTCCGTAATAACCATCATTGAGACCAAAAATAATCTCATTTGGGTTTCTTGCATGGATCTGCAGGGAAGGAAGAAAACAAATCAGTTTAAAGCCAGCTTACTGCAAATTTTCACACCAAATGAGCACAAACTGCTCCCAGAGTCTAAAGCAGTTTTTCATCACCTGTAATTTTAGAAACTAGAAAAATTCAGAGAAAACTGACTTTAACTATGTTCAGACACGCTACTTTGAAATCAGATACACTAGACACAGCATCTTTCCTATTATTGCATTTCCAGGTGACAAAAATAAATAAGATAGCTGGAAACTGAACAGAGGTAAGACTCAAGATGTCAGTCTGGAGAACAGAAGGCTCCCAGGAGACTTTAGACCCCCTGTCAGTGGCTTAAGGAGCTCCAAGAAAGCTGAAGAAGGACTTTGGACAAGGAGGAATGACTTCTCACTGCCAGAGAGCAGGGTTAGATGGGCTATTGGGAAGGAATTCTTGGCTATGAGGGTGGTGAGGCCCTGGCACAGGTTGCCCACTGAAGCTGTGAATGCCCCATGCCTGGAAGTGGGCCATGGAGAAACCTGGTCCAGTGGAAGGTGTCACCATGCATGGCAGGGGGTGGAACTGGATAGTATTTAAGGTCTCTTCCAATCCCAACCACTATATGATTTTATAATTGAAGCTCTGATATAAACTAACATGAATATCTGTAATCAAACTTTAAAATACAATCTTCAAACACACTCATTTCCTTTCTCAGCATCCTATATATGAATTCATCCAAATGTTTTGCTTCTTGAAGAAAGAAGTTTAGAAGAAATGATTTCACATTACCTGCTGGCCCAAGTACTTCAACCCATCTAGATTGACCTTCCATTCAATCAAAAGCTGAAAATGCTCCTTCTTGCCACCCCAGATCCTCACAACAAAACAAGAGACAGAGGTATCGAGACGATCAGGCATTATTCCAAAGTCCAGACTCCTCCATGTTGGATTCTGTGTATTCAAAGAAGGATAAATATAGTTTAAACAGGCTGAAACTAGTCAGCTGAAATTGACAAAGAAAGTAGCAAATCTCACCTCAAAGATTTTTTTAAAATCTTAAGAATGAGGAACAACAGCTATTTCAAGCTCTGCTGCTTCCTTACCCTCTTTGCTAGAGAGAATTCCTCAGTTAAAAGGTACATGCTGTACAGTACTTCAGAAACTGAATGGGTTTTGCTTCCATTACAAGACATCAAAGAATTTACTTCAGAAATTACTAATTCAGTTTAACCAAATCGGGAACTTTCAAAATGGAAGTAACATTCCTTTCACAGTTATAATTCAGCTTCTGAAAACCAGAGCATAGCTTGTATTTCCAAAGTTAAATGCTAATATATTCCCCAATAATTAAATTTGCAGAACTTGCTGACGTATTTCTTCACATTCTTCTCCTCCTTGACTGATGTTCATTCCTCAAATGCTGTCACTAAAAGCTCATCTTTACTCCATGAGATCAGGCTTGCACCTGGAGCTTTTCAGAAGCAGCACACATTAAGCTAAACTGCAAATTCCACCAGAACTCAGATTTGCACAGATGACGCGTTCCAAGAATTTCCATTCATCTCTAACAACACCTAAAGAACTGACCCAAGCTGTAACAAAACCAAGTCAATCCAACATTACTAGCGCCAAGAGACACTAGGGTGTCCAAAAAGCAGAAATGGGAAAGTGTTTTTATTTATATTTATTTCTCTCACTCCTCTGCTGAACACAGAAACAGTAGCTCCTCCAAAACAAAAGGTAGGAACCCACCACCCCACGAAAGAACTCGCCTTCCCTTCTAGTGCTTAAGCAGCTTGGAAAAGGCCTAGCATCCCTGAACTGGATGAGTGAATTTGAAATAGGATGCTTCTGAAAAGAAGGGAGAAGCAAAGTTACCCACTAAGTATTACAGAAGAAATGCATTAATCAAGTCCTCCTAACAAGAAGGAATATTTCATAGCTATTCAGGCACAAAAATACCAGGTCATTAAAATACCCAGAGGTTCTATACAGGCTGTCCTCAAGACATCTTTCATTTAGATCTTTGTCATTCCATCTCTTGTATCCTGTGGTTAGTTTCCCTTTTTGTTTTTCCTTTTCCTGATTTAGAATAGACACAACCAAAAATCCTAACAACTTAAGAGAGAAACTGGAGAAGTTAGCAGCCTTGAGTATGCAGACAGCTTTTCCTTCATTCAGGAGGGTTTCAAAGCATTTACCCAGGTTGCTATAAATGGAGCACTTCTGCCTTGTTAATGCAGGCATTAAAAAGTCTTCAGCAGGTTTTCAAACTCCCTTAGCCAACATCTGCAACATCCTACTCCTATCCTACTATTATCCTTCCTCATTTGTAATAAGCTGTTTAGTTCTGGCCCCTTCATTCATCTAAACTGAAAAATTTAGAAAATCGAACATGTTTGCTAACTTAAGTTTCATAAATCTATTAGCTCTTCAGAGAACACATGTATATATCTGGCAGGTACATGTTCCTTGCTGTTTTCCTACACAAAATGAAGATGCTAACAGAAATCAGCATTTCCACTGATCAGTAGCTCCCTATTCTAACCTTCATTAGAAGAATCTGAAAAGGAGGAGAACACAGTGCTCCTAACAGAAGTGAACAGTGGAAACATTAAACCGTTATGGTATTCAGCAGAGAAATCAATATACTGCACTAAATACATAATTTTTTAATAAAAGTTTTTCTACTTTAAAGTAACTTACCAGAGAATTCTTGATCACCTCGCTCTTATAAAATTCTAAAGAAAAAAAGTAAAAAAGGATGTTTAGATTAGCTTAAACACTGATACAAATCTTAGTAGTTGAAACAGAAAAAACTAAAATAAGTAACAATCAAGAAAGACAAATGTTAGTGTCCAGCTTATTAGTTACTGATTCATGAAATAGACTTTGAAATGCAGTCATGATTTTGAGTAAAAGTACTCCTTCACACTTACTTATTACAAGTCATTATTCAAATTTAGCATTTCCTGTTTACATCCATGATAAGCCTCAAGGTTTATGAGGCTTCGATTTCTGAGGAATGAACATGGCACGGTACTTAACAGTATTTGGATGACATTTGCAAAAATGACTGGTTCACCACACAACATCTTCCTGGAACACAGCAGCTTGGATAAATTAATTACAGCACTTTCCTGAGGAGCAATAGTGACCTGTTCCAGGTGCTCAGAGAGGGAACAGCCAAGACACCTGACAGAGGTGCCAACAACCCTATATTTAAATGAGAATAAGCAACTGCTGGCACATGAACCTTGGCTTTCCCAGTACAAGCAAGAGCTTAAAAGACTTTAGATGCACAGCTCTAGAGGCAGGAACACAGATTTCTACAATGTCCCAGCCCAAGGACATTGGAGACCAAGGATGAAGCTTTGATGAAGTGTAAAACAGTCCCTAACACTGAACACTGCAGAAACAGTCATCAGTGACAGGTTTAACCAGCCACCACAACAAAACCCAGGCAGCAAGCTCAAGTTTTGTATTCTTATCCTTCTAAAGCACCAACATTAGTAAAATTAGCAAGGCAAGATGCCAGATCTGTCACTGTGCCAGATGAGAATAAAAATTAAGAAAAATCAAAATTCATCTCCAATCACACCAAAAGGAGCAAGAAAACATATTTTTAATAACATCTCTCCACAATGAAGAACTATATACCATAGTAGGAAAGAAAAGCAAGAAAGAGGGGAGATCTAGTGCTCTAACACAGTTATCTGAACTAGAACAGATGCCTGGATGCTTCTTGTCCCTGGCTGATAAATCCATTTTTTGAAAACTTTGATAACAATATGTGCTGATGTATGCTCTGTAAAACAACTGGTATGCACAGAGTGGGACACTCTTCCCCACAAAAGACAACTAAAGCTCCAAAAGCTTTTACTTTTATGTGCTCTCGGAAGTTCCCAATTTCTTATATCATCACTCATGCTCAGGGAAGAACAATGACAAAAATAGGTAGATTTAACAGACTAAATGACCTGTCATCTGTTTTACCTCCTTGACTGCTAACACTGAAAGCCTTCATGCAACTGATGAAACTAAAGAGCTCTTTTCCAGTGTTAGAAAAGGTGATGTAACTAATGGCAGCAAGTTGTCAAGACAAAAAAAAAAAAAAAGATAATTCATATCATAAGAATTCAAAGATTAACTAGCAAAAAGGTTGATAGCAAGCCTGGTTTACCTTTGTAGATCTTGGTGTTATCACACAAGTGAAGAGTGAAGTACGTATCCAAGAGGCGATAACCATTCTTATTAATAATGTTACGTGCAGCAATATTCCGAAGATGACGAAGGCGGCGCTAAAAAGAAGAAGAAAAGAAGTCAAAGAACTTTCCTAGATTGAAAATTAACCCTTTCTCTTTTTTTTAAGGCATGTTAATGATTCCCAAAGCACTGTTGTGAAAAAAAAATCCCACCAAACGCTCAATTTTCTCTGTCAGACAGCAAGTGTAAACAGCCAGGATTCAGCAAAGCTGCAGGACAAGCAACAAGCACCTACAAACTTGGATTAAGCAACACGGATATTCAAGAGAAACTATTCTCATTCATGTCCTGTATGTCATTTTTATCCCACATGACTAAATCACCCAAACTCTTCAAGCAGTTTCAAGCAAGTATGTGACACTATCAGCTTCAAACACAGCAGCAGCATCACCCAGATGTTTTGCATCATCGCACTGGAAACACTTCCCAGCCAAAGCTATTTTCAACAGGCATTAATGGACAAAGAGCTCAAACAAACCACCACCTAATCCAGAGCCATAAGGAACTAGCTGCACAAAGCTTCCTGATTTCACAGTAATCCTGGAAACTACTCTAACAACCTCAAACAAAATACATCAGGAAGATATATCAAGATTTTCAGGGAGAATTAAGGGCACAGTGAAATTTGAGATTTTCACTGTCAGTTACCATCTGCTGCAACACGAGAGTCCTTTTCCCTTGGAATGAATACAGTAGGATATATCTCTAAAATATTTAGTTTAAGTGATGTCATCCAACTCCAACATTATCTTGGTTTACTACAATCCTGCACCTTGAATGAAAACCATCAGATCAAATCAACCTCTCTCTCCCACCTCCCTGTGCCCAACAGCTTTAATAGTTATGGCTAAGGTCTTAGCTTCAAGGAACACCACACCCTTAAATCTCTGACAAATATTTTACATTATTAACTTCTTATAAAACTTGACTAGTTAACAAAGCAATTTTGCAGGACTGCCACACTTAAACCATTGCTTAGTTGTTGTTTCTATTCTCTTCTATCTTCAAAGACCCATGCTTCAGACATTCTCCCATGAATCCAGCACTCAGCAAACTGCCACTTCAAATCCATAAAGTTCTCACCAAATCCTTCAGTGTCATATTTTCCCAATCAATCTCTCAACTCACCAGTGTCTCACCCACAACCATGGGGATGTTGATGAATGGCTCCACATACTTTGTGGATCACCACAATCCACCAACAAGCCTCAAACAACTGGTTTAGTGCTTACTTTTACCTCAAAGTTCATCTTACACCATTTTTTCCCAACGGCGTCTTTATTTGTAAGGCTAAATCCACCTTAAAAGGTGATTGACCAAAACCACATTTTAAAAGCTTTTGAAACCAAAAGACAATTTTTCCATTTGCAGCTTGTCTTAAAAGGCTTTTAACAAGAGTTGAAAGGCCATCATCTGTTTTAGAATCATAGTATGACAATTTGTATCACTTAACACCACTCCAGTGAAATAACAGTTTTCCTTCAAGGAAAGGTACGAGGAATATTAAATTTCTGTTCATGTGACAGCCTAAAAATCACTGATGGATTCATTCCATTCAAAGTCTATTTACGACTTGGACTAAAAACAGAGCCTGGGATAGGATTCCCAGGTACCTCTAGTATATAGATGAACTACAAAATTAAAACCAAAAATTCCTAACCAACAAAAAACGTTCTGAGAGACTACATGGTCTTATTTTCTTAGAAACTGGTATCAAAAATGTCAACAGAAATATTAAGCCTCACTTAAAAGAAGCTACATGGACCTTTAACATTTTTTCACATCTGACCTCAAAGATGGGGAGCTTCACTGGTTGTTTTTATGTGCAGCTGAAACATTCCTTCAGAAACTGTTATGAACATGCATTTTGCTACCTACAAAAACGATCCAAGAATTTTATGTGCAATCTCTCTTTTAATTACCATCAGTAGCACAGAAATCAATCAATTACCATGCTCATTCCCTTCATTTTTGGTATCTTTTTTTTCCTTTCATCCCTTACAATTAACAGCCCACACTGCACCCCAAGAAAGAGGACAACTTTCTCCAGGTCTCTTTAGGCTTGCAAACTAATATGTGTGCCTGCTTTAAGTAGTATGTTTCATTGATTAGCTCTCAAGCAAAGTCTAACAAGTTTCTTACCATTTCTTACAGTACACAGTGAGGCCAACGAGGTTTAAAAAAACGAAAAAGCTGTCAAGTGTCCTAACCTACACCTGCACCTCTGAACAAGATGTGAGTCCTTATCTCAATGGTTTGTGACTTCCTTGCACCGTTCAGGATATGGGGGTTAAAGTCTCACTTCTCCTAAACATGTTGTTAAACTTGGGGCTGTAAGACAACACAGTCCAGAACTCAATGTGCAACAGGTAATGAATGTCTATTCGAATCTCCAGCTTAGCCAGCACTCTCCTCCTCTCCGTTTAGCCTGGCTGACAGGGAACAAATTGCCAAATACATAGACAATTTTATCATTCACATTCTTTAGCATGTGGTCATGACGACAGAGACTTGAATCCTCATAATAAATCTTCTTGTTTACCCACTGTGTTTGCTGATATTATACTGAATTATTCAAATTTCGTCAGAACTCTACATAGGCAACATTCAGAGTTAATTAATCTCTCCTGATCCAAGATAATTAGCTTCAACCAGAAGACTATCAGCTGCAAAGACATACTCAAAGACAACTGAAATAGGCTCTAGAATTCCTCATTAAGGGCTTTGTTTTGTGACAAAGTAAATATTCTTTTGAGGGAAGTTTTAAATGTCTCTAGTGTTACCTCCTATGCATTTCATATCATTTTGTTCTGGAGACATTGGAATACACAAAACAAAAACCCCACTGTGTTGCAGCTCAGCTAGCACTGGCATCAGCCAAACACTGCCAGCCCCCAGCGCTGCATCACCCTTTCTTATTCATTCCACCAGAGATAAGCACATGTGCAGCTGCTAACAGAATCGTATCTGGGAACCAATCTGGATGGAAACTAACCACCTCTCCCTTTCCCTGAGTTACTTTCACCAGCTCAGTTCCTCAATATGGTTCACCACGGTCTGGACAAGCAGCTGAGCAGACCAAGGAGGGGACAGTGCAGCAGCAAGAGGCCGAAGGCAGAGAACTGCTGGAATGAAACCACCAGCTTGAAGTGTACACGGAGCAACAAAGCCTGGCACTGCCACGAGCCGAGGGAAGGCAGCTCACAATGAGCTACCAGAGCATTTCAAACTGCAAAAGCAACCCCTTTTAAGAGAATAAACCAGTACACTCTATGTTGAATGCAGCAGCTGCAAATAATACACAATTCTTTCATTTCTTTCTCCTTCTAGGTCAAGTGCTAAAAACGGTCCCTTTTCTTTAGTGACAAGTTTCAGCTATTTTGATCTTTCTATAAAAGTGTCAAGAAATCTTCATCATGAGGGAGGATTCCTCCAGGATAAGATGCTCTGCAGCCAGAACAGTCATTCCAAAAAACCCACCTTAAAAATCAAGATACAAGGGCTAAAAAACAATCCAAGTGCCTTGGCAGCCTCCTGAGTCACTTAACTTCAAAAAGGCCAGCATGAATGCCAGATGATAGTGCAGGACCTGCTTTCGTTAAAACCAAAATATGCAACGAGTATAGCTAATTTTCACTGCTACCTTCTCAAAGAGTTTACAGGTTACCAGCAATACAGGACTGAAGACTTCAGACAGGCATCTACAGCAAGTATCTTAATGAGACACCCTACAGCAAAAAACGTTATTTTTACAGAACTAATACCATGGAAAAGATTATTTAACCTTTCCAAGAGCTCTCAATTCAGCACATGCAGCCTTAACAGTGGCATATCTGGATCAGTGCTTAATAGGGTAGTACAGCAAGTTTAACAGCTCATTCTCAGGGGTTTGTGACACAAGTTATTTTGGTTACAATTGTCCTAGACCTTTGCAATTTCCAAGAAAGCCAATGGAGCAGTGAAATTGCATTACAGGCCTGGTTATCCTTTGCTACAATTGCCATTCTAAGTTGCATTTGATTAAAAGCAACTGCTATATATCAGCTACATGTTGACTCACGTGAAAGAAATTAGCTCTTCCTTCTGTGTTGAAGATAAGTGACTACAAACCAGGAGCAGAGATCCATTAGGAAAAATCCCGAGTAGCTTGTATTTTAAAAACACTGCTGCATGTAAAGGTAGCACAGGTTATAAGTCGACAGCTATCCCAAAGACACACAAAGTCTGATCAGGAAATCTGTAGGAGAGACCTGAAGAACAAAACCTATCATCAGGTTTCACCCCTCCTGCCTGCAGAGGCAGAAAAGCAGCTTCCCAAAAATCTACAACAACATCTTAAGAGAGGTGCTGTGGAGTGCAGCAAGACCATCCCTGTTCAGTGATTACCAGCTTCACCCAAAACTCAGAGAAAGAGAAGCATTTAGTTTTCATCATTCTGAGGAACTATTTGCAGTTGTGCAATATATCTAGTGCTCCCATTCAATGACCTTCTGGGAACCCCTCCAGATTTACCACAGGCCATAAACAAATCAGACTGTTCCAGAATCAAGCATTTGCATCATCAACTTTGTTAAGATGGCCTTTTCATCAGATGATTCCAGACAGTCTACCAAGTCTTTTGAGGTCTAAAGGAGTGAAGCTGTCTAGTCCCTTCATACTTTAGTTTCCTCAACACTAAGACACCATAATCTTTCACTACCTCTGCCTAGAATACCACCTTCAGCATCCTGATGCACGTTCCCGTCCTGCATGGATGTGTGTTTTGTGCAGTCTTATGGTGAGCAGAAAACTGAACCAAGGCAAAACTGCCAAAACCGAAAGTTAGTAAGGGTGGGTAACTGGATAAGTAAGAGTAACATCTGAGTCAGTTCCTCCAATTCAGCTCCCTACAGCTACGCAGATGTGCCCACCACAAAAGAGGACACAGCAGGCAGACTTCAACACTTAAGTTTCTTTACGGCTTAAGCCTAAGAGTGGCTGAGATGCCACTCTTTGCTTTTCTCCAGGCATGAGAAACAGAAGTGATAAAGCTGTTCACTGTTTTTTTGTCTAATATTCGGGTATAATTAATAAAAATCACTGCAGAGATGGCACAGCAGGGAGGTAAGAAAAGGGATTAAATCAAATGAGAGAGAAGTGCACTGTTGTTAATACACAGTCTGGACTGTTCATGGCAGGAGAACAGGACTACCTACAACAACCTCAAGTATTCATGGAATTTCATAATTATTTGTTCAAGGTCATATAATGGGTAACAAAAGCAAGCATGGAGAGTTCTGATTCCTCTTCCATCTTAACCACTTCATTATTCCCTTACAAGAATCTGATGAAAAAAAATAGCATCAGTATATCCAAGCTGGATGAGAACACAGCCAAAGATCATTTTCTATTTCTGGTACTCAGCCATCACATTGACTCTAGCTCTGGCTCCAAGTATCAATTGTGAAGCTCAGGTCACTACCATGAGCAACAGCAAAGCCCATTCTAATCACATGGAGCCTATCATGCTATCAGCAGCTGAGATGACCTAATGGCTCACAGCTGGGAAAAGGGGGAGGTCTGTCTTCTCTTTGTCCCACATCTGCCTTCTCCCAGTAGCACGGCCTTCCATCTTTAGCCCTAGCTCCGTTAGCAAAGCTGTTAACGAATTCTACTCTCAGCAGGCCCTTTGACATGTTAAATAAATTTGCAAAGGTGTCAAGGGAGCATGTGAACTCTTAATCAAGGCAGGCAGTTTGGTTTCTTCCAGCAAGAACCATCCAAGATGCCATTAAACAGCCCCTCTCTGCAAATGGAGATTTTGGCTCAAAACTTCCCGATGTTACTAAGTGACAGTGGGCCTACTGCACCCATGGCCATAAGTAAGTTTCAGAAATTTTATCAGGCAGATTTTTAAGGAACTTTATAAATAGGAATACATTTTCCAGAATGAAGCTTAAATTCAATTGTCCAGGAAGAAAGTTTAATACATCTGCAACTGAATTTGAAAAAGGCTGCCCCAGGCATCCATTCCTGATGACTTTCCACACAACCCACGTAACCAGAAACTTACTTTTGTCTGAAATGTAAATATAATGGTAAAACTAGCATTGAGAAGGCTGGGAAATCATCTTGTACAAGCAAAATAGAAGTTTACATAAATAGCTTAGCCTAAATTCATCAAAATTATACCACCACTCAGGGCACTCTCAGAGGCCTGATGAGCTGAAAAGCAATTATTGTATTTCCAGAACAAAGAACTTTTAACACTAGCTAAAATTTCAGCACCAGGTCTCCTTCCTTAGCCTTTAATGGAGTACCCTACTTATCAAGCAGTTTTTAATCAAGACACACCAAGACAGTCTTCATCTCTGTTTTCAGACTGGGGCCCTCCTCACAATTTTGTCAAGAAAAGAAATTCCCTGAATTATTTTCAGATCAGGATCAGCTCTGACCTCTGTATAAAACAGTACATTCTGTTTTTACCTGGCTTTCACATGAATTTCACAGCTTGGTTCCTTTCTCTATGACCCACAGAAGCTCTGGAAGAATTTAAGCAAAATCCTTCCAACTATTTTAGCATTAAAGCAGGAGGCAAAGATTAGTTAGCAACACAAATGTTACTACAGCAAATTCAGTGTTTTTGAACTGAACAGACTTGAGCTTGCAATGTCAGCTATTTAGATGTCTGGATATTTGTCAGAATTAAGTCTTACTAAAACAGAGGGCTCTGTGTGCTTTGTACCTCACAGCAGACAGGTTGAGGTGGGTCTTTTTCTTAAAAAGCATAAAACCTCCAGAAAAGTTACCAAAATATGATCTACATTTAGCCAGCATGAGCATTATTTATCACAGCACTGCTCTACACCTCCATATTGCACCTTCTGACTTGCTCCGATTTTTCATTATTTGCTTCCACCTCTCCATGCCAGTTTATCAAGAAGCAATCACATGATCCGATCTCTTGAAAGTCAAACGGTAAACAAGAATTCATACTTAATTTTACCTAAGTTTCCCAGCTGCCTCATTTTCCAGTTTAATACCTTTTTGGGTTTTTTTTGGAAGTGGAGCATATCTCACAGAAGGTTTGGGTCAACTCTGCTGCAAAACATAAAGCTTTTAATATCCAAAAAATGTACGTGGGAAGTTCAGGTACTACTCAGATGTATGGTTACTTAAAATCACAGGAAGGGCAAGAAAACACTTGTACTCCAATTTACATTTGCTAGGAAGATTTGAGGATCACAATTTAAGTTTTCCATAGTTAAGAGTCAAGAGAATCAAATGCCCTTTCAGCTCTACTTCTCATGCAAAATTTGATATGCAATTTTGTGGGACACACCATAAGGAATTTTTAGGAATTCTTTTTTAATATCTTCCAGCACACACTTGAAGACAGCAAGACCCTTAAAGCTACATAGCCATCATTAGTTCATATACAGCCATAATTAGTTTAACAAATCACTCGAGGTTCTCCTTATGCACCTCGTTCATATCTCCATTTCCTCATGTCAAGTGACCAACAGTCATCCAGGAACTCCCCTCTATAAGATTTAGCTACTTTCTGCAAGTGCCTTTAAAAGACTATTTCTACTAGGAATCAGAACTGAGGACACCTACAGTTTGAAGATGCACTGCAGGGACACAACTGCACTTTTCTTCCTGTGAAGGTGCAACACACATCTTATATCTTACATTCCCAAAGATCTTATGCAAGGAATCAGATATATTGAACCTGTGCAGAGTGATTTACCCAGACTAAAGGACCACAGGAAAAGTCAAAGCTTAAATGGCCACCAGAGAAGTTAAAGCTATTTTATAGGCTCAAAGTTTTCCAAGATGCACAACTGTGAATTTTAGCTTACAGTTCCTTAAATCAAAGTGCCTCCTTTCCTTTATACTTCTGGACAGCTGAAAGGCTTTTGAAAGTTTTCCTTAAGAAGGAAAACAGCTATGAAGCTTTCACATGAACACATCATGGGTCAGTACAGGTTTCTAATCATCCACAGCCCATGCCATGGCTACTCCTGCTTCTGTAATGCACTGAGAGCTTCACCAGGAACAGCAGCAAATGGAAGATACTCAAAAGACAAAGTCTGCCCTAATTCACACAAGGAGAAAGTGAAACAGGAAGAATAAGAAATATCTCAATACTTGACACAGTCTATGCAGAAGTGTAATTATTTTCCAGCTATCTGAATGCAGAACAGCCCTTTGCAAAGTCAGTATGGAGTTAAAAAATGCAACTTCTGAAGTCAATGTGAGATCTAACAAAATATGTTAGTCTATGGCATGATCTGCTCCTTCAATACTAACTAAAGCAACAGTAGCATCAGAAAATAATTAAAACGGATTACTATAACTCAAAAAAACTTCAGGCTATGCATTACTCTTGAAAGGCAGCTGTGTTCTCTGGTCTATCCTCCCCTACTAGCTAACTCTCTAAACTCCTTCCTCACTAAGTAATTGCATTTACACTGAGGAGCAACTCAGAACTCAACTTCTACCTCCATGAAATGATGTAAAAAGCTGGTAACTGTTCAGCTGGTACAAGAAATCTTCTCTTTGTACCCCATAATCACACACAGAAAATCTACACCACTTCCTTCAGAGTCCAAAATCAATTAAAGAACCAAGACTAAAACTGATGTATGCTCATGATGTTCACACAACTCACATCTTCTGCATGTTTATCCTAGTTTTCCACATCTAGAATTTATGCTAATTTCAGCAGAAAGACTGTAAAAGCCTGTTATTTAAAGCATATTGTAGGGACAGGTACAGAATACACATTCAGTCTTGGGACACAAACAAGATAGCTGGTAAGGTGTGGCAAAACAAGACTTAACACACAGAATTAACTTAAGCATAATGTTAGCAGGAAAGGTTCAAAAGCCAACTCATGAGCCTGTGCAGGGTCTTGGGCAAATGAAGTTCTTTCTGTGTATTGTTTCAACACCTGTGTTTGGTTATGATCACTATAACATCAAGGGCGACAGATCCAGTGAGCTGGCAAACACCACAGCTCCAAAGAGTAAGAACTGTCAGCACACCCTAAAGAAATTGCTCTAAACCATGGTTAAGAAAATCTGACAAATATTGCCCACTGGCCAGACAAAGCTCTTCTTGCTAGGTGTTTACATAAGATTCAAATAATAGGAAACTAGAGTCTTTCCACTTTTAACCAAAACCTTATAGAAGATGTAGCTAGAAATAACATCTTTCCTTATTGATGTTTTTCTCTGAGTTTGTCTAAGTAAGTATTTAGTCTCAAGATGAAAGACTGAAATGTAGCTGCTTCTTTGACACAGCATGGGAACTAACCCACCAGATAGAAAAGAGAACATCAGGGTGCAAGTCTCACCTCATCAATAACACACTGCAGCAGTTGAGAAGTCCCTTAAGCCTCTTAACACGACCTTGGGGAAGAGAGCATTAGTCCACATTAGCTGTGGGAATAACCTGGGAATATCAAGATGATTCTCAGAAGAAAGCACCCAAAAAGTAAACAGAGCCTTACAGAAGTGAGGGCACCAACAAAATCAAAGCAATGGCAATTCTGACCTTAAAGAAGCACAAGGATGCTCTAGGCTGCACAATCAAACAGCATATGATGATTAATAACCTGAAGCATATTAATGCTTATCTGGTTGCTGGATTAATAAATCAAGGGCAAAAAAGTAAGTTTCCCTTCATAAAAGAGACTTCAGTCTTTAGCTAGCAGTTGCTCAATTAAGAGCATTCCATAACCCCCCACAAACATCCCAAATAAAGAATGAAAACTGATTTAATATGGCTTTTGGACATAACAGTCTCTCTCTAACTTATCAACAGATCATTTGGTCTGCAAAACACACCTGCATCCCTTAGGGAATACAGGTAGTACACTGCAGATAGCAAAACTCCAGCCCTAGGTTAACAGCCAGCCTTTTGGGCTAAAATTACAATTTTCCAGTAGCTTTAACAACTCCTTCTAATTTGTCTCTTACAAACACTAAACATTGATAAAGCTGAGTATGGATACAACTGAGTAAGATCAGCAGGTCACAACTCACCCTGTGGTGTTTCACTGGAGCAGCACTTCCCTCCCACTCAGCATTTAAAGACAGTGTGTGTCAAAGAGAAGTGAAAGCAATATTCCAATAAAACACTTTCCATACACTATTCTGATTCCTCCCCTCCCCCATATTTTGTAGGAAAGGGGAAGTAAAATATAATCAGTCCTTTTTTTTTTCCATATAGCTCAGGAGAATATATAACAAGAGTAATATAAAACTAGTGTTTAAAAAGATACAATTTTCTCACTGTTTAGTTGAAAGTCTCATTCATATGCAGCCCTGGGCCCATACAGTAACTTTCTTTACTTCTCCTACACAAGATCCCTCAAACACATTTGCCAGCACACTTTGAAATATCCCTTTCTGCCACGTTGCCCAAAATTTTGTGTATGAGTGATACACATCTTTAAAGAAAGAAACCAAGTCAAATCTGGAACTGAATCTGGCAGGGGATGCAAAAGAAGGATTTTTCTATGTATGCTACCCAGAAAAAGAAAGTCAAAGCAAATGTTACCCCCTATAAATAATGCTGGAAAACTGGTAACAACTGATGAGAAGGCTGAGGTACTCAACAACTCTTTTGCCTCAATCTTCTCTCTTCTTACACCTCTTGAATGGATGGAGAGCAGGATATGGACTAGGGGAACAAAGCCCGTCACACTAAGATCGGGTTCATCACCACCTGAAGGACTTGAATCTGCACAAGTCTGTGGGACCCGAAGAGATGCATCAGAGTCTTGAGGGAACTGGATGATTTAGTTGCCAAGCCAGTCTCCATGATATTGGAAAAATCATGGCAGTCAGGTGAAGTCCCAGGAAAAGGGGAAGAATAGTACCAATCTTTAAAAAGGCCAGAAAGGAGGACCCTGGGAACCACCACCCTGTCCGCCCCACCTCTGTGCCTGGGAAGATGCCAGAAGAGATCCTCTGAGAAGCTGTGCTAAGGCACATGGAAGACAGGGAGGTGACTCGACAGACAGCATGGTTTCACCAAAGCAAAATCCTGTCTGACCAACCCAGTGGGCTTCTGTGATGGGGTGACTACATCAGTGGACGAGGGAAGAGTTACAGATGTCATTTATCTGGACTTTAGTAAAGCCTTTGACGTGGTCTCCCACAGCATCTTTCTCTCCAAATTGGAGAGATGGATTGGATGAGTGGACTGTTTGATGGATAAGGAATTGGTTGGATGGTCAAATCCCAAGGGCAGAGATTCTCCCAGAGTTAAACTAGTACAGAAGTCACAGCAACCATGAATGCTGAGCGCTGCTCTTGGACTCTTAAAAGTGCATAAAACTCCAACTGGACCTTTAGGAATTCCAGCCTTAACGTTAATGGAGACTACAGAGTGTCCTTGAGAAGTTTCACTAGCTGATTGCTCTGTTGTGCTCTACTCTAAAAATACACTTCTGACACCTGTAGCTGAAACCCCACTGCCACTTCTCTCCACAGAAACTTTCACTATGTGTCAAGAGATGTTGGTGAACTGAAACACACGGAAAATATTGGGTCACCTGGTCTGACACTATTCATGGCTGTGCACAGTGGCACAACTTACCCCTTCCCTCCTTTCTACCACATCCATCCTCAGCAGACACATCTCCCTCCCTCACACACACCCTCCCAGGCACTGGTTCTGGAGTCCATGACTATGCGCTTTCCTGTCACTAGACAGCCACATGTGAAATGTGTTTTGGCCAGCAATTAGCACAGCAGCATTCAACAGATCATTTGACTGTGGCATGACTGCCTCTCTACGTTCAGGCTGCATTTTTCTGTCCAGTCCCTTCCACTGAGGATATATAAAAGTCTGAAAGGTTTGGATCCCCCAACCCCTCCACTGCTTTGAGCTGCTTATAATGACATGATTGAACAGTTTGTTTTGAGCATTCAGAAATCAATTTTATTTTTGAGAATTTTGAGAATTCAGAAATTAAGTTCTCATGATGCTCCCAATTTTCTTGCACTGAGCAAATGGGAAGAGATCTCACTAAAAAATGTCAGCTCCTGAAATGCAATTATTTCACATTTTCAGTTCTGTTATGCTCAGTCTTACAGCAAAAGAAAACAACATCCGGACACAATTACTAAGGGATTCAAATGGGAATTTTATGCTTAATCAGATGCATTTCTTTACAGCCATATCCTCTATTTCTCTTTCTTAAAATACAGAATACAACAGCAAAAGGCATTCTGCCCCAGTCATCCCACCACACAAAGAAGTTAAACAAGACGTCAGTCAGTTTTAATATAAGCATGATCCCAGTAGCAAAAGGTTTTGGACTTAACTTTTCACTCCTGCAAATGTGTCAGTAGCAGGAATATTATTTTCTAATCAATGTGAGTGTTACTGGAACAATTAAAGCTAGACTAAACTCAGATTACACCGTCAGTACTTCTGCCCGTAAAAAGTCACTTCAGTCATTAAAAGCACTCACCTTGAATTCACAGTTGAGAATTTGTCTTTAGAGAGATTTAAAGCCATGACTCAGACAATCCTGCTCTCAATTCTTATAGTTAGAAATATGTTGCACTGAGTGTTCTAGAGAAAGCTGCTTACTGAAACAAATCACCAAGTTGATTTCTGTGCTGGCACATAACAAACAATTACCTTGCTTTACGTAGCACCGCATAGCTTGGATCAGCCAGACTATGGCATTACAGAGGTGGAATGACTTTTCTTTTTCATAATTCTCCAGTAAAATTCCTCCACTGTGCTGAGTCCCTTCAAAGTATCTTGCACTTCAGTAACGGACTTTTGAGCTCAGAAAATATGGAGAAAGAGGCGATTTGCTATCAGTGTGTTGAGTTGAGCCTCTCAATTTGATTCCAAGTACAGACACAGTACACAGATCTCTCAGCACATGGTGTTAGCAGAGCACACATCAGAACAATGCCTCAGTCTCTATCACAGCCTTACCCTTGCTACAATTAACATATAAGCATCTTCGATAAATATTTACTCAACTGGAACACCTTATAATTGGTGACTCAATTTCTGCTCCTAGGAACTCCTATAAAAGTTTCTGCTCCTGGGAGAAAAAGTCTGTGCTTTGGTCTCACTTTCACAAACGAAGTCCAATGACTAATATCTTAGGCTTCTCCCTGCAGCATTCACTTGGTCCTGGCACAAGCCTGAGAACGAATAAAACCGAAAATTCAGCAAGGAGAAGGCCATACTTGATCTCGAGGGCAATCCACTGTTTCCTGTTCATACAGAGCTGAGTTCATGTTTATGTTTATTAACAGAGCAGACCCACATTTCAGAATAAGTATTTGCTCTCAAATTAGGGCCGGGTGGCCAACAGCCACCTCCATTCCCTGGCTTTGCCCCTAAGTGGATGTCTCCCAGAGCATGTCTAACAAAACAGCAGTTATAGATCCACTTCAAGTTAACATCTGTTGATTTTTTTCTCTACTCTCTCACCTAGTAACATGTAGCTCAAGTAACACAGACCGTGCCTCTACCTCGTAACAACATCGACTGCACCGAGTCAATGAGCCAAAACAACACTCACATCTTACAGTATTTCTAAAGAAAAGCAAAATTTTGCGAATTACTCCCACCTTCATCACTCCTGCTCCAGCTCCTCAAGTCAGTCACCACTTGCAAGAGGGGAAAGGGCACAGAGTCTGAGAGGGGTTGCAAAATGCTCAGGCAGAAGCTAGTCTTCCTCGCTCAAAATTAAAACGCGTGACAAATGCCCAGTAAACCAAAAGCCAGCTATCAGCAAACAGGAAAAAGAGAGCTAGGTGAAGGGGGGATGCAACGGGAAGAGAACATTTCACCACTTTTCAGGATACATTTCATTTTATATCCACACTCACTCCCCCACTCTTCCAAGGAAAGGCAGAGAGGACACTCCAGCTGCTTCGGCCTCAGGAGGTGCCGAAGTTTAACACCGATTTTCAGGGTGTTATTCCTGCTGCAACTCCCATCTTTAGTCTGCTCCAGATCCTTTGCAAGCACAGTAGTTTCCTAGGAGAGGAAACATCACCCGACTCCCCCGCCAGATGGGCACAGACCCCCAGCCCCATGCTTCCTCTCGCCTTCCTACCAGCCTAAGAGAAAGCTGCTCAAACTCCCCCTTCCACAAGCTTGGGGACACTACCTCAGGTAATGCCAGACCTCGAGGAAGCCCCACTGACACCTCACGGAGCACCCGTCCACCCCTTTACCTCAGGGCACCCCTGTACACCTCAAGGAGCTCCTCTCAGTTCAGGAAACATCTCCCTTCACCCCAGAACAACCCACACTTCAGTGAGCACGCCCCTGTGCACACCTCAGGGCATCCCCCACCTAAAAGAGCACACCCCCTTCACCTCAGACCACCCCACACTTCAGGGGACACTCCTGATTCACCCTCCTCCGCCTCAGCCCTCTCCGAGCGCCGCCTCGAGGCCCCCCCGTACCTGCTGCGAAGGCAGCTCCACATGCAGGGCGCGGGCGGCCGAGCCGGGCGGTAATGCGGCGGGACCGGCGGCCGAGGTCATCCTCACGGAGGGTCCCCGCTCCACTCCCCTGAGGCCGCCGGGCGCGCAGGGGTTAATGGCGGCAGCAACGCCGAGCCGGCCGCCCGCTACGGAGCCATATTACCGCAGTGCCGGGGGGTGGGCGAGGCACCGCCTCCCGCACGCCCATTGGTCCTCGCGCCGCAGGGGCGGGAGCCCACCCGCCTCCTCGAGTCACGACTGGCTTAACCTGACGTCAATCAACGCCCCTCTCCGCTGGCCCTGTCAAACCGCTGGAACGCGCGCCGGCGTCGATTAGAGGGCCCGCTTCCGGAAGGCGGGACGGCGCCCAATGGCGGGCGGTGATTGGAGGGGATCGAGTTTGATTGACAGCACGGCCTCCGTCACGTGTGCGGGAGCTGTTGTCATCACGTGGTGGGATGGAAAATAGTTCAGCGGAGGGGGCGGGGGGGCGGTCGCCATGGCAGCCGGAGGGGCTGCGAGGCTGGGCCCGGCTCTGGGGATCGGCACTGGCGTCATCCTCACCGCCCCTCCGCATCACTCCGGCCTGCCCCACCCCGTATCCACCTGCTCCATGTGATACCTGCCCCGCAACACGCCCCGTGGCACACCCATCCATGTCATGTGGATATAAAAAGGACCTTAGGCTATTGCAGAGTGTCCATAGGATGGCGAAGGGTCTGGAGAGCCTTATAAGGAGCAACTGAGGTCACTTCTTTTCTTCAGCCTGGAGAACAGACTGAACAAGGAGAGTCGACCTCACTGAGGCTTCCAATATCCTCAGGAGGAGAACAGAGGGACACGTGCCAATCTCTTGGCTCTCATGACCATTGACAGGACTGGCCTGAAGCTGAGTTGGGGAAGGTTTAAGTTGGATTTGAGAAAAAGGTTCTTCATCCAGAGGGTGGTTGAGCACTGGAGCAGGCTCCCCAGGAAAATAGTCACAGCACCAAATCTGACAGAGTTCAAGAAGCCTTTGGACAATGTTCTCAGGCACATGGTGGGATTGTTGTGGTGTCCTGCACAGGGCCAAGAATTGGACTGGATGATCCTGATGAGTGTCTTCCAACTCAGCTTATTCCATGATGCTGTGATTCTATGAACCTTCTCCGCAGCACATCCACCTGCTCCATGTCACCTCAGCCTGCCTCATATCACCCCAACCTGCCCCACATTGTGCCAACCAACCCAATATCAGACAAACCCATCCCACATCACATGGACTCATCCCATTCCATGCCAAACCATCTCACGTCAGGCCAACTCACATCATACCAGCCATGATGCCTACACACACCAAAGCCCAAAGCAACCATCCTTTCAGTGCCTACCTCCATCCATCCCACCCAGGCAACATCCATCCTGAGCAGAGGGAGGACCATGCCCACCTGGAACAGCACCATCCCCACAGCAGCTCTCGGAGCACCAGTCCTGTCCCTGTGCCCCACCAGGGCCATCCATCCCACTCCGCAGCACCTGCCTGGTCATACCTGAGCCACTCATCCCCATGGCACTGCCAGGGACTGTCAGGGACTGAGCCAAAACACCTGGCACTGCTGGGAACACCAATCCTGCCATCCCTGCAGCAGCATTGGGAATGCCTGTCCCTGGTGCGTGCCACAGCACTGGAAATACCTGTTCCCACTGAGCCAGGCAGCTCTGAAAGAGTTGAGTGTGCTGTATAGTGCTGGAAAACCCCATCGTCTGCTCCTCCCCTCCTCCAGTCCTCCTGTCCTCAGCACCATGCATCTCCTACTCCATGGAGACCATCCTGCTGGAAGCTCAGTAAGCCCTCATTCACCTGCAAACTCCTAGTTTTGCAATATCCATGCTGTGGTGAGGTGTTGTAACATTGTATTCAGCACTTATATTGGTTTAGGGTATTCAAAAATGAATTTGTTAAAAAGAGGAAGTGAAATGAAAACTGGAATGGAAAGTCAAGTTTATTGGGGGTTGATGGCCATCCTTGCAGCATGAAGTCATCCACTTCCATCCTACTCCTTCCTTTGCAACTGCTCACCATGGTCTGCTTTT
Source organism: Acridotheres tristis (assembly GCA_037013685.1). NCBI lineage: Eukaryota > Metazoa > Chordata > Aves > Passeriformes > Sturnidae > Acridotheres > Acridotheres tristis. The sequence goes on along the minus strand of CM072884.1, from coordinate 14,792,862 downwards.
TTCCAAAATGCTTCCTAGTTGAAATGGAGATGCTAAACTTTTCTCCTGGGTGATTTGTGATGCACTGTGTGCGTCCCACATCCATAACCTCCCCATCTACCCAACCTGAGTGATGTGTCTACTGTGTAGAGGGAAGGGATGGCATTGAGAGGGATCTGGACAGGCTGGAGAAGTGGGACTGTGTGAACCTTGTGAAGTTCAAACCAGACCAAGTTCAACGTCCTGTACATGGTCAGGGCAATCCCAAGCACAAACACAGGCTGGGCAACGAAACTGAACAGGGAGCAGCCCTGGGGAGAAGTATTTGAGAGTGTTGATGGATGAGAAGCTAACAAGATTGCCCATGTGTGCTGAGAGCCCAGAAGCCCCCGTGTGCTGGGCTGATCCCACAGCAAGGGCAGTAGGGGAGGGAGGATTCTGCCCCTCTGCCCTACCCAGGTGAGACCCCCACCTGCAGAGCTGCCTCCAGCTCTGGGGTCCAATATCAGGAGGATGTGGAGCTGCTGGAGCAAGTGCAGAGGAGGCCAGGGAGATGCTCTGAAGGCTGGAGCCCCTCTGCTCTGGAGACAGGCTGGGAGAGCTGGGAGTGTTCAGCCTGGAGAAGAGAAGGCTCCAGGGAGACCTTAGAGCCCCTGCCAGTGCCTAAAGGGGCTCCAAGAGACCTGGAGATGGGCTTTGTTCAAGGTCCTGGAATGGCAGAATAGTCCTCGTGGTTCCTTTCCAACTCAGAATATTCTGTGACTCTGTGAGTCTGTGACAAGGGGGAATGACCTCACGCTGACAGAAAGCAGGGTTAAATTGGATATTTCAAAGAAATTTTTTTCTGTGAGAGTGGTGAGGCCCTGGCACAGGTTGCCCAAAGAAGTTGTGGCTGCCCCATCCATGGAAGTGTTCAAGGCCAAATTGGATGGGGCTTAGAGCAACCTGGTTTAGTAGAAAGTATCTTTGCACATGGCAGGGATCTGGAACAAGATGAGTTTTAAGGTCCCTTCCAATCTAAGATGTGATTCTGTGATCTTCAGTTTTCTTCAGGTGAATTCAACAGTCAAAGACATCACCAGATTTCTGACTCTGTCTTGTGTTTATGTGTTGTCTAAATTCACACTGGCAAGTTTTCACTTTGACCTTATGGAATACCAGAAGGCATTTCTTCTGAACAGTTTTTTGTTTGTTTGGTTGGTTGGTTGGTTTTTTTCTTTTTGAGAGCAAAGCCAGAAGATAATTAAAATTACTACTAACAAAATTCCAAGAAGCAATTTTAACAAAATCTGGTAAAGACTCTTGCAGAATGAAGTGTATTTTTAAAAAGCCTGTAGATACCACGTGCATGTTATTACAGATATTGTTTAGTAGACTTTATTGCAAATTTTTGCATAGTAGAACCTTTGGGAAGGGAAGGAATGACCTTGTGGCTAACAATAACTCCTACCACAGATCAGGTCAAATATGCTTCTTACTGGGGTATGAGATCATTGCAAAATCACTCTAATGAGACAACGTACTTCACTGATGGGTAGAAGGATTCCAAATGCAAAGCAAAATACTTGAAGTCTGTGAGCTGTTTAAAGAGAAAAAAAAAAGACAAATTCTGCACTGAATGCATATTAAATAATGTAATTAACAGCCACAAATGGTGGGTTAAGAGAGTTTGTTTAACTTGGGAGGGATCAATCTCAAGCAATAGCTATTAAAACAGGAGACTGGTTTTGTGGGCATTGGACTTTGCACCTGTTTGTGTCCAAAGTATTTCTTAGGGTTTGTATTTCTAGTTGCAGCTGAATGTTTTATCCCTTCGCAGAGGTTGTTTAGAACTGCTGTGAGACACTTGCAGATATCTACGGTATTCTGGTCATCCTTAGGCAATGTATCAGAAGCTCACAGTGAAAAGCACTGTAAAGGTCAGATCTTTTCAATGTGGAGGCCCCTGGTTTTAAATTAATAGTAATATAAGTCTTTAATGCAATAAACTCCAAGGGCCGTATTAACTTGCAACTGGCCGTTGTTTGCACTTCACCATCACCATCAGCTGCATAAATGTGGGGGTACTAAAACTGATTTAATTAATTTACCCCAAGTTTCCTGAGTGTCCCATTATAGATAAACCCCACCTCAGACAGAGACACTTCATCGTGTTTTTGAGACACCATCGAGCTGTTTAGGTCACATTATGTGCACAGGGGAGATCCACTTTCAGTAGAAGACATTTTCAAATCAGCTCATAACCATTAGACAATTTTCACGCAGGACACAGAAGAGGACTCCTGGTGCTTTGGAGGGCAAATGATGTTTAGAATATCTGTTACTCTCCTGGTGCTTAGAAGGGCTATTATTTGTATGGAAAAAACCTCCTTCCCAGACTCAAAACATATATTTTATTGTGAATGAGATAGGGAAAGTAGCGAAAGGATTAGAGCACAGGTGTGACAATGAGTGGCTGAGGGAGCAGGGGGGGACTCAGCCTGGAGAAAAAGAGGCTCAGGTGGGGCCTTTTCCCTTTCTACAACTCCCTGAAAGGCGGGTGGAGCCAAGTGGGAGTCAGGCTCTTCTCCCAGGGAACAAGGGACAAGACAACAGGAAATGGCCTCAAGTTGTGTGAGGGGAGGTTTAGGTAAGATATTGGGAAAACTTTTTCATGGAAATGGTCGTCCAGCCCTGGAACAGTTTGTCTAGGGCAGTAGTAGAGTCCCCATTCCTGGCAGGATTTAACGGATGTATGGATGTAGCACTTGGAGACATGAATTAGTAGGGGGCTGGGTAGTAATGGGGGAACAGTTGGGCTCAATGGTCTCAAAGGCTTTAGAACCTAAATGATTCTGTAATTCTATGAAATGAAATATATTTTAAATGAGAAAGCAATTAAATGAAGAACAGGACATGGGGTCCATCACACCCATCCACCTCAACGTGGTTGCTGCCACTGGGGGCTACATTAAAAGCCCATGTAAATCAACCAGAAGATGCTTTTTTATTTCAGTGGGTAGATCAAGGCCAAAGGCTAGTAGTTCACAACTGAATAAGGATTGGGGCTGCCAACTGCTGCAAGGATTGTCTTCCAAACAAGGTGCAAAATTCCTAAGCTCCCAGGTAGGTACAGTAATGAAATATCTCCTGATACATTACCAGAAGTCACTGAAGGAAACTTATTGCTGAATTCTGCTTGAAATAAAGTCTCTCCCTTTATTGCACCTGCATTTTCATCTTGCAGAGGTGATAATGTGATTTTATCTCTTAATCTGATGCGTCGTGATTGTACTTTCCACTCCAGAAGTTGTTGTATTTCATCCAGGGGAAAAGTAAATCCTTCTTTGGAATAATGGTAGAGACCTTTAAGGTCCTTTGAATGAAAAGTTTCTGCAGGATCATCCATTTATGTAAGCTAAACATACATAAGAAGGCAAAAAGTCAGTATACCCATTTAATTGGAGCCTACTGGCTGTTAAGCCTCCCCAGGACAGCACCAAAACTTTGTACTTTCATTGGCTATAAGCATCTCCCAGACAATATAATGCCATTATACAAAACCATCAAGACTTTCTTGATCTTTGATACTTAAAAGGTATTATCTGTAGGTCAAAATATTCTGACTGACTCTTCACTGATGAAACTTTTACATTTAGAAAGAATTTGGGATATCCAGACCTTCTGATGTGACAAGGAAGAAGAATGGATGGGTACTATGGTTGCTGATGCTATACAGCTTATTTGCATAAAGGTATAGAATCACAGAATCATTTGGGTTGGAGAAGACCTCTCAGATCATCAGGCTCAACCATTCCCAAGATTTCACACAATGGCAGTATGAGATTTTGGCACTGAGGATAATACTGGCTCAGTCAAATCTGGCAGGAGGGCATTCCTGCCTGCGTCACCTTGATCAAAGCTCAGCAGAAAGTACACAGCAAAGCCGAAACCTACTGGGGGGGAAACTCTCAGTGTAGAACTGTGGATCAGATCTAAGAGGAATCAGGGAACCAGTAAATAATCAGACCATGGATGCAATTCAGATTCCCACCAAGCTTATGTTATGGCCTTTTACAGCCTGCTAAAACACTTTTCACCTCCCAAAAACCCCATCTGAGGGGAAAAAAAAGATACCCACAAAGCAAAATGGAGAAATCCCTACATTAGCTTTTTTTTCCCTGCCCTTTCAGCTGCCTAACACGGTCCCTTGAATCCCTGGCAGAAAGAGGCAAGAAATGCCTATTTTTGATAGCATGGATTTTTCTTTAAATGGAAAAACTTCATTCATCTAAGCTGTTGCCAAACAGAACCATTTTCAAGGGGATCATTTTACAGCACGAAGCTTTACAGAGAATCTGCACTGTAGAAAAATTTGTTATTCCTTGTGGTACTGCTGCTTGGGCTAAATTGACAAAAAATTTATTCAGAGGGTAATGCATCCATTTCTGGTCTCTGCCTCCTCCTCAAAGGCGGCCGTTCCAGTCTGGGTGAGTGATTTCTTGGCATTACTACTTGGCATTTCCCCAAAATGCTTGGGGGCTTTGTTACATTATCATGGAGTTGCTGACAGGCACCTCACGGGGGCAGCACGTCCTCTAGTATTCTTTTTTCAATCTCCTTCATTAAACCCAGCTCTGCTTCCACATTGAATTAAAAAAAAAAAAAAAAAACAACTGTATACACAAAACAGCATTATTCTGTTTGTGCTGTGTTAATTAACGAGGGGCTCAAAGCAAGCTGGTGACATCCCACCTTTATAGCGAGTGCTGTAAGAAATAATGCTGCCCTGCTTCAAAGAGAGGGAAAAACCAGCTGAGCATACCCACACAATCATAAAGGTTGGAAAAGCCCCCAAGACCACTGAGTCCAATCACTCTATACCAAGCCTACCACTAACCCATGTCCCCAAGTACCACATCCACACATCTGTTAAATGCATCCAGGGATGGAGACTCTGCCACTGCCCTGGGCAGCTTGTTCTAATGCCTGACTGCCTTTTCAGTGAATAAAGTTTCCCTAATATATTATGTTAACCTTCCCTGGTGCAAATTAAGGCCGTTTCCTCTTGCCCTGTCCCTTGTCCCCTGGGAGCAGAGCCCAACCCTCACCTGACTTCACTCTCCTGTCAGGGAGTTGTAGAGAGTGAGAAAGTCCCCCCCAGGCTTCTTTTTCTCAACACTGAGCCCCACCCAGCTCTTTCAGCCACTTCTGGCACTCCCTTCTCCAGCTCCATTCCCTTCTGTAGAAATATTCCTGCCTTCCCAATGTCCTTCTTGTCGCGAAGGGCTCAAAACTGAAGCCAGGATTCATGTAACATGCTCAGGATGCCCTATGGCTGGCAGTCAAGGAAGGGATAAATCACTGCAGGTGGCCTGCATCCAACTGCTATGCCTTTTCCATAAACTGAGTCATGTATCCTTTTGCTCTGTTTGCCAGAGGGAGAGCTCTGATTTGAGAGAAAGACGACAAAATAGGACAGTAACTATGTGTAAACACATGAGGATAAAGTGGTGAAAGTGGAAAGTCCCCTCTTCCAGCCTGTAATGAGGGACAGATTTATCAGGATTCTTGCAGGTATAATGAGGAATGTTAGGAGGACACAGATCTTAAAGAACCAGAGAAGTACAAATGTACTTCATACATCAAGCTAAACAAAAGCAGAGGAAGGAGAAGTTGCTGAGCTAAAAGCAAGACAGGTCCACAGGAAAGCAAAGATGCCCATTTCTCCACAGAGATTGTAGGAACAGCTGGTCTGTCGTGGATAGCAGCCTATCTCAGCCAAGGGAAGTGACCTAGATAAGGCAGCAAGAGCACAGCAACTCCATCCTGACCCTGCCCCAGCAACACACAGCATAGTCATAGAACCAAAGCATCACAGAACTGTCATGGTTGGAAAAGTCCTCTCTAAGACCATTGAGTCCAACAATTAATCTGGCACTGCCAAGGCCACCACGAGCCCCTTGCCTGCAAGTCACATCCACAAACTTTTAGAACACTCCTAGGGATCATGATTCGACCACTTCCCTGGTCAGACTGTTCTAATGCTTATCACCACAGAGTCAGAGGTGATCATTTTAACTCCTATTAGTGCTTAAGTTCATAGAATCAGACAGAATGGTTTGAATTGGAAGCAACCTTAAAGATCATCCAGTTCCACTCCCCTGCCATGGGAGAGACACCTTCCACTAGACCAGGTTGCTCCAAGACCCATCCAACCCAGACTTGATCACTTCCAGGCATGGGGCAGACACAGCATCTGTGGGCAACCTGTGTCACTGTTTCACAGGGAAGAATTTCTTCCTAATAGCCCTTCAAACCCTGCCCTTCTGTCACTGTGAAGCCATTGCCTGTTGTCCTACCCCTCCATTCCTTTGTCCAAAGTCCTTCTACAGCTCTCTGGGAGCCCCTTTAGGCACTGGCAGGAGCTCCAAGCTCTCCCTGAAGCCTTCTCTTTTCCAGGCTGAATATTCCCACCTTTCCCAGTCTGTCTGCAGAGAGAGGTTCTAGCCCTCAGGGCCTCTATGTGGCCTCCTCTGGACTTGCCAGGTCTATGTCTTTTTGGGGACTCCAGAGATGAAGGCAGCAGCACACAAGTAAAAGGGCCAGATCACCTCCCTTGAGCTGCTGCCACTCTGTAGGATCAGCCCAGGAAGCATTTGGCCTTCTGCACACTTTTGTATGAGACTGCCTGAGCTAGTACCTTGGACACAAACTGAGATCAGACAAAAATTCCCCTTTCATAGATGGGTGAGAGGTAGCAAAAGAACAGTGTTCAGTGTCAATCTCATGTTAGACTTTAATTAATAGTACTTCCAGCACAGCCAAGAATTCATCAAAGCTGGTCCAACCCTGCAGCATGGAAAAAGCACAGGATATTCATTAATATATCCCTTTTTGCCGGAATGGAGCCTTGTTTGAAATAACTCTCTCTCCTGTGTGTTAGGGGGATTTTCAGTCTGCAGCTATGCTTTCATTTAAAACTTGATAATCAAAAACACTGCTTGGAAAAAGTTCTGCAAGAACTGACCTCCTCCAGTTCATGGAATCCTCAAAGGTGGATTCCAGTGACTCGTCACAGGCAGTTAGAAGTGGTTTGGGCAGAGCTTTTCTCACTACACATTTCCAGAGAAGCCACTGGAAACACAGCTTTAATGTCAGCTAGCAGAAAAGAAAGATACAAATAAATCCTACTAGGGGTGAGGAAAAGGGGAGCAAGCAGCACACCAGGTTTGTCTTCCTGAGCAGGTGACTACCAAATTCCATTGGCCAAGCCTGGAAAGGGCAAAGAATAAGTTTGGCTTTCACCTTGGAGAAGAGCACTGTCAGGCTGTGACAGTCAGCCAGCACTGACTGGTCACTTCCATGGTTCACAGGCCAGAACCAGCCCAGAAACAACAGGTTAAACCCTCCCTCGTTACTAGAAGAGCCCACATGAACTCTTCAGCACTGTGAGCTATTTCTGGAGCACTTTGCACCGCCAGTAGAAGAAGTCTGGGGGCTCTGACAAGAATAATCACAGAGTGGTTTGAGTTGGAAGTACCTTAAAGCTCTTCTCATTCAAACTCCCCTGCCATGAGGCAGGGACACCTTCCACTATACCAGGAACTGGATGCTGGCCTGGAACACTTCCAAGGATGAGGCAGCAAAAGCTTCTTTGGGCAGCCTGTGCCAGGGCCTCACCACCCCCACAAGGAAGAACTTCTTCCCACTACTCAATCTATATCTCTCTATTAGGTTTCTTGCCTATTTATAGAAGTTATTATTTGGCCCTTGTCCTATCACTAAGCACTCTGTATACAAAGTCACTCTTTATTATGAAGCTCCCTTCTAAGTACTTAAAGAGGCTGGAAGGATTTCTTCACCAGGGATGCAACCCTTTCTGTTCTTGGCAGCAACAGAACCCAAAGTAATCTCCTGTAAGGAGCAATAGGGCTTTTTGTATCTGCTCAGTGAAGGAGGGCCACAGATGGAGGCTGCCTCAGCTCCTTGTACACTCCCAGGCAAAAACCCAACCTTAAACCACAAAGATTTGCTTAAATTATCCTGGCTGCCCCATGCAGGAAGAAGGCAGATGGTAGAACAGAATCATTAAAGTTGGAAAAGACACTTAAAATCAAGTCCAATCCTTAACCTAACTCTTCCAGGTCCACCACTACACACTTCCAGAGATGGTGATTTTCGTGTGAGTCTGCTTTTGGAGAGACAAACCATTTTGTTCCCCATAGGAAAAAAGGCACAACTGCAATCATACAAACTACTGCTGTAATACCAGCCATAAACCCTGCAACACTGAAGGGACCAAAGCAGCCCACTATTTTTGCCCAAGTTTATTTCTAGAAATTTGTACAAAAATTAATACTCTGTAATACAATAATCTATCAAATATGACAGATGAACATTTGTCTTTAGAGGCAAGATTCCAGGAATGTGAAGTACCATCCTCTTGCATGGAAGAAAGGCACATTTCAGAGCTCAATATACACTCAACTGAATGGTTGAAAAGGCAGGTCAGACATGCAAGTAGTGCAGTGTTTCAGGTTTACACATAAACAAATTGTATTCTCAAGAAATCTCACTACAAGCAACGTTAACATCCACGTAAACAGTTTATAAATACTTTTAAAAGTAGCTCACTTTAATTCCCATGTGTGCAAAGGCTACTCCTTTACATTCACTGGATGGAGTAATTAAAAGCCATCTTCAGGCCAGAAGTTACTTCTAGATTTCCCCAAATACTTCTGGGATCCAAAGTACTTGCATCAATAGTCCCACTGCATTTTCCCCCTAGGGGCTACCCTAGAGGTCTGCAAAACCAGAGCTACGTGACTGCACCATCCCACAGCTCCTAGAGCTTATCCTTGGAGTTCTATGGCTGTGAAGAAGTCCCATATTTTCAGCTGCAAGCCTCCATGCAAGCAGCACCTGGGACATACCTGCTTCTAAACTGACATTTTAAATACAGTGGTGAATTTACAGCCACAAAATCATCCACTACACTATGGATCAAGGTTCACCTGACTCTTCCCACTTGGTTTCCTGCACCATCAAGCATAGATGCCACACCAGGGGGGTTGGCAGCCCAACTGTACTACCAGAAAGGGCTTTTCCAAAGCAGAAATACTCTTGTGCTACATAAGCATGTCTCAACAGGGCTCTTGTGCAACACACTTCTAAAACTGCCATGCTGCTCATATCAACCTGCTGCTTTTTAGGTTGAAAACCAGATGCATCCTACTTTCCCAAAATTGCTTGTGCTAGTGGGTACAGTAGCTGTAGGAATTTTTCTAATCCATTGCTGGTGATCCAACAGCATTATATAGCAGATTACAAAGGCAATCATTTATCAAAAATCCTCACAGCAATGGGGAGTTGTGCTTTTTTGGTATAAAAAGATGTTTGTAATGGGTTTTCTCTAAAGCAAAGCCTTTCTTTATTATTCTTTTAAAGTGGTCTAGCAGTACTTTAAACACTTGCTTTGAAGGATACATACGCCCACACATGCTTTCAAGTACACAATGACAACTTGGACTCCTGGAAAAGATGTGTCAGTTCTGAGAAGAGGAGATGCTGCTGAGCCAGTGCCTTCAGTTGACTTCCAAGACCTCAGTCTCCGGCAGGCCAAATTTGCTCTTGTATTTGTCAAAGAGTTTGATCAGGGCGTCCACATATATGCTATGGTAGAAGTCCACATCCTTCTGGGATGGATTATCAATTTTGGGGATGGTGATGGGCTCTCCAACTGATAAAAAAGGGACAAATACACGTTAGCTTAAATGCTCCTAACAACCATGATATTTGTCCTCTATGGACACAGCTGTCCTAGTTCAGCATATCCATTCTGGCACAGCACAGTTTGCCATTACAGCCTCATTCCTCCCAGTTTTACCAGGCTCTAAAGCACAAGTCCCACAGCCAGGTCACACATCTGCAGCAATACCAGATTTGCTTTAGCTACACAAATGCCTCTACTGTTCAAAGTGCCTGGAAGCCCCCTTCTGTTTACAGCAGTGATAAATCCCTTCTCAATTAACAGGAGCCAAGAGTCAGTTCTTCTTATGTGTTCCCCCATACACACCACAAAAGCAAAGCTGACCTTTTTTACCCCCTCTCTCAAAGCCTCGCTGCTTTGGGTTAGAAGACTCAAATACAAGTTTTAGGGTCAGCTTTAATATTCAGCTGTCAGGCATGCATCCCACTGGAGCATGGGGGGCCAGGTTGCTTCTGACTTCAGCTAACCAAGGCCAAAGAAAGTAGAGCTACAGCCTTTGCCCCCAAAAAAGAACTCTTGTAAAATTGCCTGGAAGCAGAACATTCATTGAAGGCTTGTAACCTCTGGAAACTCTTCTAGCTTGTTCTCAGTTTTACTGGGAGGTTTTATATAGAAGGGAAAGCCATTTTATAGTCAAGACTCTAAGACCAAACTACAGCAGGTGTATAGCACAGATTCAAATACTCTACTACCTAGAGAGGCACACAACATGTTTATACCAAAAGCTTACCAACAGTAGTGATGGGCTTGGAGTAAGGTAACAACCCCCAGGTGTTGGAGGAGAAGAGGCCACGGCCATGAAAGATGCATGGAGCAAAGCCAATGTGCTTCTGGAACTTCTTCTGAACCCATCTTCCCCAGGAACCCTCTTCAAAGATCACCTGCTGGTACACTTCATTCTCCCCAAAGGAGTAGACAGGAACCAAGTCCGCTCTAGAAAGACAGAAAGATTCAGGACTCCATCCCCTGGACTAGTTCATGTGACAGCCCCACACCTGTGTGTTCTGTGCTGTGTGTTCTGCCAGGCTGCACAGTTTCTGGTACCATTGCCCAGAGTTTTTTGTGAGGCACAAGATACTGACATAAGCCAGACAGACTTGGTATGACATAAAAGATATACTTTGAAGGCATACAGGAGAATTATACTGACAATGGGCCTGTGGAACATTATGCAGTCAGGCATTGGACATGCTTCCATATATACTCAACTCCTATTTTGGATGCCATCTCTTTTCAGACACGTAGGGATCAGGGGTGCTGCACAGGTCATCACCCCATACTGACACTGTCTCTCCTTGTCCTGGAAGCCTCCTGCTGTCCCAGGAATCCCCCTGCCTCTGTACCTTGCTCAGGGGCAGAAGCCAAAGGATACCCATGTCTGATTCTCTGAGCAAACATCCACACAACACAGCAAAACTGCAGAAAGGAGAACCCCTCCAAGGTATCAGCTGCTTCAGGGAACCAAGTCACAGAATGCTTTGGGCTGGAGGGGATTTTTAAAGGCCATCTAGCGCTATTCCCCTGCACTGAGCAGGGATATCTTCACCTAGACCAAGTTGCTCAAATAAAAGCACCTTCCACATGGTAGCAGTAGTGCTCCAGCACTGAGGCTGCCCCTTACCCATGCCGTAGAGCCAGTTTCACAAATCCTTTCCGGTTCTTCAGTGTCACAGAGTTCTTCCCTGGGGTGCAGTTCAGGGACTCTGCTGCCCCTCCAACCACGATGATGATGGCATTGCCACTGCCATTCTTGGACAATATGTAATCTATGCTGTCACGGTTCACAGGACATATACCTGGGTTAAGGAGACACACAAGGGTCACACTGTGAGATTGGCTGGGGACTTCAGGATCTTCTCATACTTACAGCACAAAGTTTATGCCCTAATTACAAGTTGAGCTGTCCAACCTCCCTGTGGTCAGAGAGGGTGGTATTAGCAGGCAAGGTATTCCTCAATTAAATAAGCAGTTCATAGACCTGGCAGCACTAGACTTGGTCTAACTCCACAAAGATCAGCTCTCAAAAATTGTCCTCTATCAAAAGGCTTCAGCAAAGATTTCCTATACCTAGTGACATCAAAGGCATTGATGTCAGACATCCTCCCTCCATGTAAACTTTACATTAAGATTTGGTTTACCTTTAGTGTGGAAGAAAGCAGCTGTGTTATTTTGATAGATGAGAGTCTGATATTGACCAATTCCTCAGCAAAATTAGGTAGTGGAGTAGATGTGGGAGAATAGTTTAGTGATATAAAGAGAATAAGTGGACAAACCTTCAAGACAGATCTGAAATAATTTGAAGCTCTTGCAGTTTACAGAACAGAGTTTACATAAGTCCATACTCTGAGGAAAGTGTCTGTGCAGGTCTTTCCCTCTATTCCACACTGGAAAGAACAGGACCTCCCCTCACCTTTACTAAGCAATCTCTGCCTTAAAGCACCAGTCCTCACTCTGGGGAAATGAAAACCCAAAGACAATACCTTTAATTTCCTCTGTATTGCTTTAAAAATGTGAAGAAATTTGACTCTCTGCTTTTTAAATTCTTGCTTTTATCCTACAATTGGTGTCCAAGCTGGCTCCTGCCTCACTTTTTTGGCCAGGATAAGCCAAGGAGAAGTGGGATGCCATCACATAACACACCTGATTTGAGTACTTTAGGTCATTGCCCTATTACACTCATGGTATTAATTGCTTCAGCCAAGAACTAAATGATGAACAGGCCCTGGGGACTTAGACAGGACAGGTCTGCCACCCTTGATGTCTATCTGGGATCAGGGTCATCACCTATCCCAGCTCCAGATAAGGACAGAGCAGACCACATTTGAATTGAGGATGAAGAATTAGCTTCTTTCAACACAGCTACATCTCTCTGACCGTTTTTCCTCTGAAAGGCTCAGACTATACTCACTGCTCCAACTTTCAGCTTTGTCCCATTCTCCACACCAAGGCTCATGCTGGCTACACAAGCCTGGCAACAGATTTATGTTCAGCTCTTTCACACTTGTTAGCAGGAGGCAATTACAGCTGCTCACAGCACCAAATAGTTCCTTCAGAAAGTGCAATGAGACAGAGACAAGTGGCAATAGATAAATTCTGCTCTTCAGCACATTCATATACTCTATAGGGTTTTCTGGTCATGCCCTCATGCCTTATAGAATTCCTGCTGTACCTCAACCTCTAGTAGGCCATAAAATTAAGAATTTGTACTTCTTGTAAGCCAACTATGCATATTGGTATAATAAATCTTAACACTAAATGCAATAATTCCACCTAGAAGTGGTTTGTCCACAGAAAAAAAAAGATTGAGGGAATTATCAGCACTTTCTAAGTGATGTTAAGGCCTATCAGTACCCCAAATTATGGCTTTCAGAAGGTTAATTTCATCACACCTGTAGTCTTGCTTAGATCCTAGGAACAGAGGAAGCACAGTTTTCCTCTGGTTTAAGCACAATGCTCAGGGATAGCCAAGCCAGCAATGATGTTGCTAATGCCTACTCCCACATTCCTTCCAAAAAGGAGAAAGCAGCTCTGGCTGGCCACAAGACTTGTCTGCCAGTCATACTAAACAGATTGAAGGTGGTTTTTTTTTTAATATAAAAAGGCTGCATGGAAACTTAAGCAACACAACTAAATTTACAGATGTGACAGACTGGAAAGCAGATCCCAACTTCTCATATGCTGCTGTCCTGTGAATTCCCACATTATGGGCTTCACACAGCAACTAACATCAGTACAGGAAGATAAAAAAACCAGCTTGAGATACTGCCCTTTCTACATAGGGACAAACACCTTTTCTGCCCTAGATCCAGTTAGTTTTTCTCTCCCTCAATTAAGACAGTAAACTCAGCAATAGTCAATTCTAACAAGTCAGAGTCAGGTACAGCTACTCCTATCATCTTCCCAGCCATAGTACTTATTAAGATAACTGTTTTAAAGTCTCTTATTGATTAATCAGTTCTAGCAACAGCAGACAGATTACTGGATTGTTCAATTCAGTCTTTAAATGTTACTCCCTTACCTCTATCTAGTTGACAGACGTCCTTGCTCTGAAAAGGACGCTCAGGCCATTCAAGAACACTTTATTGGTATTTTAAACACTGCTTCCTCTGCCCAGTCATAACTTACAAGCCCTCCAGCATTAAAATCCTGGACTCCATTAAAACAGACCTAATAATGTAATTCAGCACACTTAATCATCACTGCATAATCCATCTACAGGAATACTTTCAGGGAAGGGGCTCTCTGAACAGCTGGTATCCTGCAATATTTCTGGCTCTTTACCCCTGGCAGGCACCCAGAAGTATGATTGGGTGCAGACAGCATCCAACACTACCACAAGGCACAGATGTGTGACAAGGCATGTAGTAGTGAGCCCAGCAGTTGAGCTGGCCATGGTTACTCAGTATTTTCAGTCAGTTCTTCCTGTACCTTCACACAATAACTAGGACAACTTGGTTCCATGTCTCCACTTTCCACAACTACAGCTGTCAGATATCTTTACTATGCTTTTGGACAAGAGTATCCTACAGTTAGGGATGAACAGAGAGGAGCAGCCGTCCCTGCAGCCCAAACTAGTCATATTCACAGAATCACAGAATGGTTTGAGTTGGAAGGGACCTTACAGATCATCCAGTTCCAACCCTCTGCCAGGGACAGGCACAGCTTCCACTAGATAGGATTTCTCACATTTATTCACAGCTTCCTCTTGACAACTATATGAAATCAACATTTATGTGACGCTACCAGCAGGAAGTGGTTATGTGAGCTTCCAACACAGCTTTTCTCTTGAAAGAAGTGAAGAGAGCTCAGAGCCAAGAGCATGAGCAGAGATGGCACAGTATGATTGTGCTTACCACCAGACATTAAGTAGTCCCTCAATATGGGCATCCTGAAGTTCCCAGCCAGGGTAGCAAGGTATGGTCGAATCCCAGGGAATTTCTGGCTGACACCTGTGGCCTCTGTGCTGAAGTTGCAAAAGGCACCCAAGCCCATGATGCCATGTGGATGGTACCCAAAAATGTAATTCCTGGTGGTCAGCAGATTGTGGGTTTTAACCAGCTAGGAAACAAAAAAAAAAAAGCTTAATTGAAGATGAGTATTTTCAAGTAGTAAATAAAACTGGGAGAAGCAAAAAAAAAAAAAAAAAAAAAGTCATATCCCCCAGGTTTTGTCTCTTCCCATCAGGGAGAGCAGCCTAAGAGCTCATGTATGGGCTGTCCTGGATTCCAGAGATTTCTCTGGTAGGAGCAGCCATTTAGACTTCAGTTTCCTGAGCAGAGGGAGCAGGATAAACAAGCCGATCTCGGACACAAGAAGCCTGCCAGCCAAGTAGGAACAGGGCATGGGTTGCTGCAGCCTAGGCCTTTTGCTTCTCTACTCCTTCCTAAGGAATTCTTACACACCTCTTGCCTGAACCAACCAAATTCTTCAGTTCTGTAGCCACAGCTACACCTCCTTCCAGGCCCTCTCTCAGCACATTAGTGGCTCAGATCCCAGTATGAGGGAGAAAGAGCATAAACATCACTCCCTCATAGCAGAAGCAAGTTCACTTAATGCCTGAAAAAAAAGACCCAACCAGTTAATGAGCCTGTTGGCCACCTTCCAAGTGGGAAAATGTGCAGAAGGGTGGTAACCACTGGAAACTATCCCTCCTTTTAGGAGTTCTGCCCTGGCCTACATGCCAAAGGGTCAACAAGACACCTCAAGCCATCTCTGATTCCTGCAGGGCATGCTCTAGGAGTTGCAATCATATTGTTTTCAGGCTGTGCAATATTCCTAACCATTTCCTCCTCTGTTTGCACAGCATGGACTCTCCACAGTTGTCTTAGCTAGCATAGAACAACCCATTCCCTGGTACCACTACTGCCAGAGGGGCTTTTTAATGCTATAGGTAGCAGCAGCATCCCATGTGTCAGAGCATCTTCCCCAGGCAATACACATGCAGTCTGAGGAAGCAAACAGCACAAAACACAGCAGGGCTGCTGCATCATCCTACAAAAATAGAGATCAAATTTAATTTTTTTCCACATGTTAGAATAGTTAGTGTTGGAAGAGACCTTAAGGATCATCCAGTTCCAAACCTCTGCCAAGGGCAGAGACACTTTCCTCTAGACCAGGTTGCTCCAAGCCCTGTCCATCCTGGCCTTGAACACATCAGGGGATAGGGCAGCCACAGCTTCTGTAGGCAACCTGTGCCAGGACCTCACTACCTTAAGAGTCAATATCTTCCTAGTATCTAATCTAAACATATCTAAACATTTCAGGCTGCAATATTGCCACTTTTTGCCAACTGCAACACCCCAGCAGCCTTCAGAGCTGAAGCTTTGGCACCCCATCCCTTGAACTGTATATGCAAAGGCCACTCTGCATCAGCTCCCATAGGAAAAAGAACCCACAGATTTCCAAGATGTCACACCAGCATTACCCACCCTGCTGCCTTGGACAAGAAGTGTTTTGGCACTAGGCAAGTTCATTCTGTTGGATCACACTATAGGGAGCTGAAGTACCATTGCAATACACTAAATCAGCAAGCCCAAAAACTCGATCCCCTCCTCCCCATTCTCAGCCTTGCCCCCAGATGAAGCTACAGTTCCTGTGTATTTAAAACAGTGGCTGTGATACAGGCATGATGCAGCAGCACGTTCTGCAAGCTGACTGGCCCTCTTCACAATTTCCTCTGGCTTTGAGGTCATGTAGAGCTCCAGGAAGAGGGCACAGAGGCTTGTGGTTGAGACAGCTCTGCAGAGCCCCATTGCCTATATCACACCAAGTCATTCTTTCATCCCCTTTCCCTTCTTTCCCAATTAGTAAATGACTTTCACGTCCCAGGGTAGGCGGGCTGTCTCCTTGATGAGTTACAAGAAATAGACTAAAGATCAAAAACCAATCTCCAGGAAAAAAGCAGTGATATGATAAGCAACCCCTCCATCTCTCAGTTCTTGCTCAGCTGTAGAGAGACTTCAACAGGCTATCCAGGCAGTGGTGGAGTGCCCATCCCTGGAGGGAGTTAAAAGCTTTGTGGATGTGGCACCTGGGCACATGAGTTACTGGTGGCCTTGGCACTTCTGGCAGAATGGATGAACTTGATGATCTTGGGGGACAATCTAGACAATATTCTAACTTTTTGACTACAGGCCTGGTAGATACAGACACGTGGCTTGGGCTGGACAAACAGCAGACACTCTTTCCTTAAAGCTCCTGCCAGAGCAAGGTGGTGATTTCCAAGCCTCACCTCTCACTTGCACCAAGCACAGTTCCTTTTATAGGAAAGACAGCTGAAAAAGGGTTTGTCCTTGTCATCCTGGAGCACGAGGCACCTGCATGTTGAGCTTGGCAGAGCCACACATATGGAAGACATGCTGTCCTCCTGCTCCAGCCCCTCCACCACGTGCAAGGACACCCAGATCCCAGTGGAGCCCATTGCTTGGATACCTCATAGGAGTCCCAGCCAAGCTGCAGCCTTATCACTGGATGTTTTCCAAGAGCTCCCGTTACAGAGCCGTAGGGTTGGCAATACTCATGACAATCAAATCACCCACACTACGGCAGGAGCTGGGCAAGGGGTATGCAGGGATCCAACTAACCAATGAGAACAGAGAAGGGCTGAGATTTAGCCTGGTATTCATACACTTGTTCTTTTCCCCTGTTTGTCCCCTGCAGGCTGCCACTGCCCCCTACACTTGTCCCACAACACAGGGGCTCACAGAAGGTAAACATGCAGGCTGCAGGTGAGGGTCACTCTATTCTCCCAGGTAAGAAGTGACAGGACAAGAGGACACAGCCTCAAGTAGCACCAAGGGAGGTTTAGATTAGGTATTAGGGAAAAATTACCCAAAAGGTACTGGAATAGTTGGACTCAATCTTCAAAGCCTGTTCCAACCTTAGTGATTCTATGTGTTCATCCACCCAAGTCAAGCCAGGGAACCTAAGACCAACAGACATCAGACAGGGTTGGGCACTTCTCTGCAAGTGGAGGCCTTGAATCTGCTAATGCACAAACTCAACCCAGGGAGGGTCTGACCTGCCAACACCATCTCTCCCTAAATTTAATGTAGAAGCAGGAATTTTTGAAGCAGTGTAAATCATGCATTTCTAGACTCAAGCAAGAGCGAAGACAGTGAAATGCACAAGATGGGGCTTTCGATCTAGAATGCATTTAAAGGTCCCTTCCAGCCCAAGCCATTCAATGATTCCATGCCTCTCATCAGGAGGCTGATCACTCACTGCTGCTTCTTTGAAGCCCTCCCCTTGAGAAGCAAACAGTGTTATCAGGTTGTCCCAAGGAATTGCTGTAGCTGTCACTGAACAACAGTATTGCAACTCTGTTCTGAGCCCCCAGCTGTTTTTTTCTTGTGCCTTCAAGGTCTTCTCCAGTCCCACACAGCTCTTTGGAGCATCGGTGCTCCCATGATGAGGCAGAGTCAGCACATCCCTGCTGCATCTCAGCTGGACAATCAGTACTGGAAGTGAAGCTGAACCTTCGCCCATTGCACTAAAACACCTGCTCCCAGCTGCTCTTAGAGACCAAACCTGTTTCTCTGGGAGCAAAGTTCATCCACCTGTCTAATCACAACAGATTTCTTTACACAGAACTAGGTCAGCCTATAGAAGCAGTAAGCCAGTGCAATAGTGTAAAGGAAATGAGTGTTAATATTTAAGTGCCAGATACAGCTTGAAGAACCATATTGCCAATTTTATTTTCAGGAACAGTGGCACATTCAGTAGTGGACAAAGGGGACTGCAGAACCACTGCTGCTCAGCACCAGGAGCCAAAGAGCAGGAAGAAAATGAGTTGTTTGGGTGGGAGCTGAGCAGCACTGACTATGGAAGCATGCAGAGAGCAGAAAACCAGAGCTCATCCTGCAAGATCCAAGCAGCAGGTCTCATGAGCAGGTAAGCTTGCAAAACAGCCCAAGAACTGCACTTAGCTGCATCACACCCAGTAACACTACAGAAGAAATTATCTTACCTTCCCAGCAGTGCAAGCCAGGACCCGAATACTGGGACCCTGTCAAGCTCCCAGTATTATATATGCCATAAATTCAAAGAATAGCTTGGGTTGGAAGGTACATTAAAGTTCAGCCTATTCTAACCCCCTGCCATGGGCTGGAACACCTTCCACTACAGCAGGTTAGGACAGAGCAATCAAACCCTTCTATTTCCATTCTGTAACTCATGTACAACAATTAAGGAGGAGCTTTGCCAGGAAGTTAGCCAAGACAAAGAATACAAGACAAATTGAGGGGGAAAAAAAGACTTTAGGCAGCAATTCCTACTCTGGCCAGATGCCCACTCTCCCACTGCAGTGAGTGGGTCTCCCTGCACACACCAAGTGCTCACAGTCTGACAAAGGTGAGCCAAAGGTCTGAAGCCCTGGCTACTTGGAGTCCTATTGCATATGGGGATGTTCACATGCTCAGCTTCTTTACCTAAGCAAAACCTTTAGATTACAGCACTCCCAGCATGACATCCTCAGATCAGCAGTGTGTGCTTAGGAGGCTGCTGGGATCAACAGTATGAGATGGAGATGGTGTATGCAGATGATGTCTGCCTCAGTCCAGCCCCATGCATTCAGCTGCAAGGGCTTGGGCTTCACTTGTCACTTCAGGTCCAGGACTCTGTTCACTGGAACATTCCTCAGCTGCTTCACGCACTGCTTAGCTTAAATAACTATTTACAAGGCAAATAACCAGCAGATAAACTTATTTTTCTAGTGCCCTAAAATTGCTTATTACTGTCAGAACAGCTACATGAAGTCCCAGAGAATGCAGCCAACCACTGCTCACGCTGAGTAATTGAGCCAGATTCAGGCTGCTTTCCAAATCCACCTTATATTACAAAACATGACCTCATCTCCAGGTATGTGTACAACAGTCCTGGTGTTTCAGCCTGGGAGGCACTGCTGACTCCAGTGAGACCAGCCTGATCAGCACAAACATCAAAGCAGAGCTTGATTCTCATGCAGCTACTCTAATACAGCAAGCCAAATACGAAGAAATTCTTCCCTGTGAGGGTGGTGAGACCCTGGCACAGGTTGCCCAAAGAAGCTGTGGCTGCCCCATTCCTGTGGGGTGCTCAAGACCAGGGCTTGAAGCAACCTGGTCTAATGGAAGGTGTCCCTGACCATGGCAGAGGGCTGGAATGAAATGAGCTTTAAGGTCCCTTCCAGCTGTACTGAGGTTCTGTGAATTAAATCAGAGCTGATAGCCCAACACAGCTGGTACCCGTGCAGGTATGGATGCAGCTACCATAGCTCTGTGTGCAGACTTTGCTGGAACACAGTTCAGCATTACAAGTGCCACCAGTGTGACTGTCACTGATGTGATCTGTCCTTGCAGTGCTCAGCAGACACATGGCACAGGATGAGATGCAGCAGAGGACTGCCCTGACAAACCATAAGCCTGGGACACAAACCAAGCCCTATGGAGCCATTACACAAATCAGGATCCAGTAAAAGGGACTTTTGCAGAGAGAACATTTAAACAAGTGATCCTCTGTAGACCCATCTCCCTCTTGGCCAAGAACAGGTTTAACCCAGGAGTTCCCATGCTCTTAGCAAGCCCAAGGCATTCTGGTTCTTGGTACCATTCCGAAAATCCAGAGGTGTAACTGTAACTGCAAAAAGCCACCTCTAGCACCTCTCTACCCTAAGATCCCTGTAGCAGCTTTTACCAACCCTGCAGCCAGCTGGCTGTTCCCCCAAAACACATGCAGGAGTCATCTCCCAGCTGTCAGCCCTCCTGTTCTGCTCTTTGCATGTGAATTACCAGTGGATTCCGTAAACCTTGCATAACTCCTCCCCCACAGTGGCAAAAGAATTACACCCAT
The DNA here is from genome assembly GCA_037013685.1 of Acridotheres tristis. Classification (NCBI taxonomy): domain Eukaryota; kingdom Metazoa; phylum Chordata; class Aves; order Passeriformes; family Sturnidae; genus Acridotheres; species Acridotheres tristis. Next base: position 14,772,305 of record CM072884.1, on the reverse strand, counting down.
AAAGAGTTCTCACAAACAGGCTATGTGAACTAGCAAGTATTTATTTTAAAACTACTGCAAAGTTTAATTTCTCTACCCCATCTCATCTCTAAACCTACTTAAACAACCCAGCTCTTTGACAAACTTTCAATATCCACAGTGAACCTGACCTGCAGGGCTTCTGCAGTGCAGATTTCCAGGAAGACAGAGATAAATGTGCCATCACAGGAATGATGGAACAGCAGAACCAGCACTACAGGTGACCCTTTGGAATCAAGTCCCCAACATAAGAGCCCACCTCAGCAATATCCAAGGCAGCAGTGTTTAGTGCAGCACTGAGGACTTGGTACTAGAACAGAACACGTCTGAGACCCATCTTCAACAGCAGAGCCTGCTTAGTTCTCTGTCAGCCATGAGACCCAGGCTGACCTCCAGCCTGTGCAGGCCTAGTGAATTTTTCCATGTACACTTAAACTTGCCAAGAATTACCTGTTAACAACAGCAAGTTTCATGGTGAACTTGGCAGTGCTGGGTTAATGGTCAGACTTGCTCTTAAAGGTCTTTTCCAACCTAAATGGTTCTATGTTTCTAAGAGTACAACAAAAGGCTTGTTCACCAGCAGCACGTTCAGGCACCCTGAGAGTTCGAGTGACTTTGCAAAGGAAGAATCCCATTTAAGCATCCTGCTGGAATTGGATTCCCTGTTCCTTTCTGAGGCTGAACTGTCTTGGGGATAGGTAGTTCAAAAGCCATATCAAGGTCCCTCCCTCATACTCAAACTGAATAAAACTTGCCAACAATCTTACATAATAGTCCTTTCAGCTGTGTGCCCTTCCAAAGGGATCATGTTCCCTCCTAGCCGAATTTGACCCCTGCTCCCTTCCAAGTCATCCAGCTAATTCTGCAGTCCCAGAGCAGTCTGGCAGCCCTGTCCCTCTTTCTGCAAGATGTCTGAACCAGCAGGAAAAATACAAGTATGTGGCGAGCAAGTTACAAGCTGGAGAACTGAAGCTATTCCCACTGCGGGAAAACCCACTTCTCCAAAGCAAATAGACTTTTGAGGACAAATTTTAATGCTCCCTGAGAAGTGCTAAGACTTTTGGTGAACAGAGGTCCCAGATACTCTGGCCCAATACATCCCAGAGCAGAAGTGTTACTGGAAAACAGGCAAAAACTGAGCTAGATTTTATGATTTATAAGAGGGGAACAGTGTTAGGGTCAGGCACTACACAGGACTGCTGCAGCACAGAAGAGAATCAGAGTGATTTGCACTGGAAGGAACCTTAAAGATCATCCAATTCCCTCCCACGGGCAGGGACAATTTCCACTAGACCAGGCTGCTCCAAGCCCCATCCAGCCTGGCTTTGAACACTTTGAGGGATGAGGCAGCCACCACTTGTTGGGATAACCTGTGCCAGTGTCACCAGAAGCTGGAGAGATGAAAAAGGATTATAGATTGCCTCCAAGAATCTGGTAATACCACTAGAAACAGCAGCTTCTGGGAATCACATTGCCACTAAAGGTGATACATTTCAAATTTTCTAATCACAGCTGCCACAAACACTAGTATGGCAATGCTGAGCCACATCCTGCTTACAGTTCAGTATCACAGATAGACTAGTGCCAGTACAAGACACTGAAGTAGTTAAATCCCAGGGTATAGAGTTAAACTTTTACTTACTCTTATTGGAAAATAATCCCTGAAGTACCTCCATATGGCCCAGTTTCTCACCCACTGGGACCTTCTTCCCCCTGTTGAGAAAAATGAATCATGAATTTAAAGCTCTTTCTACATGGCTGTCCACCAAAAGCCTGAAGGACTCCAGCATTTGCTGTCTCACTAGAGGAATCAAGACTAATTCCTCCACGTGGGACACTTGCATCAGTGCACACTCTGGAATACAAGGTACTTCAAGCAAAGTAGGCCTGACTACAAATTCCTGGTAGGCAACTCTACAATTCAGACTAGAAACACTCAGATTCAACCTTTGGGAAAGGACAAAATCCTCGATGATTTCAGTCATCTTGAAGCAATGGAGAACTTGCTCATCTGGCTATAAAAGTAGCTGCCAAAGCTTGTTACCACTGCTGATTCCTAGAGTGGGCTTCTACAGGTTTTTTGTTTTGTTTTTTTTTCTGAAATAAAGTCTTCTGCTTAATTTGAAGCAACACTAACTCCATAGAGGAGCCACATCTTAATAATCACATCACAATCTGAACTTGCAAGACCCGGAGAGGACAAAGGTCTTGAATCTTTAGATCTTTCTGAACTAGGTCTTATAAATATGTTAGTAAAAGCCAGCAATGGCACAATAGTAGTGAATATTAAGTTCGTAATTGCCCTCAACATCAGTGAAACCTGCAGTCACTGCTTATGCTGAGGGCTGACATTTAAATTCTTCACTGAATAATGCTTTTGGTCAGTGATTCAGTCAAAGTCCCACTAAGAAAGGAAATCATCCATTACAAGGAAGTATTTCTTTGTCCAAACATGGAGACATGGACACTTTAAGGATCTGTTCTGCAATATTTACCTTTCTTTGGTGTATTCCAGTCAAATACCAGCCAAGCTAAATACAGAGCAGCAATCGCCCAGCAATCTGTGCACAGTATGTACATGAGGATTAAAGTGCAAGCAATACCTGGGAACGTGCAAGAAAGAAGAAAACAAGGTTGCATCAGGTATTGGTCTCCATTTACACCCCTTGCCTTTTGACTCTTCTATGCTGAAATCTTAGTCTCAGTCTGATGTCATTAATCCTCTACCAAATTGGATTTGGCTCAAAACCTCCTATGTAGGGCTGAGGCAGCTTCCTCTAGAGCTCAACCTTCCCTTAATGTTGCCTCTAGGCACCTCATATCTCCAGGTAGGGCAGCTGCTTCACCAGACTTGATGAGCACCAAGATTTCTTCTTTTCCCCACACATCTCCCACAGGATACACCAGCTCTGCATCAGCCATCCCACCAGGGTGCCAAGGATCCCACCCACAAATGACATTGACTGCTCTAAGCATCTGTCTCACTCTACCTTCCCAATTCAGTTTGTGCTAAAACGACAGTCTCCAGTTTAATTATTATCAATCCAATGGAGGAGAGCAGCCTGAGGTTTCACATAATCCAAGTACCCAGGGACAAACAGGCTTTACTCTTTTACTGGTTTAACACAAACATTTCTTGCCCATCTCTGGTACCCCCCTTTAAGGAGACCAAGTCAAGAGGAAGACATTCCTGTTGCAATCACTTGCATCAGTTACAAGCTGCTTCTAAGAAATCTCTGTGGATATTCCCATGAGCAAGCCAAGTTAGACATTTCCAATTGCTTCAGCCTCATTTGCACGTAGACAGGCACGAGCTAAACATCAGTCAGTCTTTCCATAGCTCTTATGATTTTCAAGAGCCAGGAAAAGTAATTTATAGTTGAAAATATCAATGTAACTGGTTTACAATATCCACGCACCCCAGGAACTACTCTGCTGCAGTACACATCTAGTAATTAACGTTTATGTAAAAGTTAACATTTTTGCATTAAAATTCATCCAGAATTACAGCCAAAACCCCTTTGTTTTAGGCCAAAAGGTGTTACCCATGATAAGGAAAGTGAGAACCCATTGCAGCACAGAGATGATTTGGAGTTGTTTCTCTACTTTGGATTTCAAGAGCCAGAACAAATCCTGCAGAGCAGAAAGAATGTTCGATCCCGTGCCTAAAGAAAGAAAAATAAAAGAAAGTTACACTTGCACACTGAGCAAAGGGAAGAATATTTTTCCTTTGAAATAGAATCATAGAACGAAGAGTCATCAAGTCCAACTTATTTAGTAAGAGTTTTCAGATAAATGTGCACTTTGCTTTTAGAGCAAGGCTTGCTAAAAGCTAATATTTTCCATGGAGTTTGGGCATCCTGGAAGAGGAAGGATTGCCATGTGCCAACACCAAGCTTTTTTCAGAATACTGGAGGGGATCAGTACCCACCTGAGCAAGCCTCTGTTCAACTGACCATAAAAATGCAGAGGATGTTAACACGTGTTCCTAACACATACCCTCACCTCAAACTGTCAGTTCCTGGAAGTGGTGATAAGAGCGAACTCCATGAGCTCACAGTAAGATAAAGATCAGCTGCCTCAAACCACGGGCAAGCAGACACCAGGCTGTGGTCTGAGCTATTCTCATCCACCCTTCTCAAGGGCTGTTGCACAACTCCCAGTGCTGTTCAAGGAAAGCTCTGTGCTCCAGCCTTACTCAGCACAGCCCAAGGGCTAGTTGAGCAACACCTCAACATACCACTCTGAGGATCCACAGCTCCACGAGTAAGGAAAACTATCAGCACTCCTAAAGCAGTAAATAAGAAGAAAGGAGCTGAAAGCCACTCTTGTAGAAGGTTAAGATATGCAAGCAGGGAAAAACCCAAAAGTGAGTAAAACACTGAGAACACTTGCTTTCTATGTGAAGAACCACCCACTGCAGCTTTTGGCAATACACTCAGCCCCTGGAAGGAAGCACTTGCAAGTGGGTTTTCCTCCACTTTTCTTCATTACTTTATTTACAAGCACTGGCCAAAATACAAATCATGTTTGTATTTTGTATTTACATATTCCCTTTTGTATTTAAGGATCAGCCTGTTATTAGGACTATGAAAGAAGCTATTACATTGAATAGGTTCAATTCTTGCTGACAAGACATGAGCCTGCTAGTGGTAATAGCATAGCAAGTGTTCACACTCAGTCAAATGAAAGTGGTTGAAAATAGCTTCTCTAGATATAAGCAGGCACTAGGATTTTTGGTAGTTTCTACAAAGATACCCTCTCACTGGTACATCCTTTAAATATGTAAAGCAACTGTCTCATAGGAATGAGGGTCAATTTAGATGAGACAAGGAAGAATTCTTCTGCTATGAGAGTGGAGGCATGCTGGCACAGGTTACCCAGTGATGCCTCATCCCTGGCAACATTCGGGGGGAGACACACTAAAGTCTGCAGTCTAAATCTAGAGAAAGACCACCCAGTTCATACCCTTGGTTCTGCTTAGTCCATATTACATGGACAATCCCAGTAGTGTGCTGGGCATTACTCTAATCAGACCAAGTTTGGGATAGATCATACCACTACAACTGCCAGTAAACTGAAACCTACAGCACTAATCCAGGCTGAAGCAGCAGCTAGAGCAGTAGGCAGTTCTTTACAAGATAATACAGTGCAGTATTAAGAATGAATCCAGCAAGTAGTTCTCCTGTTTCTGAGGCGAGACAGGAGAATATGTTGAGTTAATTTGTCACCGTACATTGATCTGCCACACTAGAGTATCTAAGCAGTGATATTCAGCAATCCCATGCTGTAAAATCTAGCAGCTAAACCCCAAATTTGGGGTAAGGGATAAACTTCACCCTATTTTTTTTTTACAAAGCCAGTTGCCTGTTCAAGGGTAAAAGAAATCTTTGGGTTTGGAATGGTTTGTATTCAAAGAGACCTTTATAGCTCATCTCAATCCAATGCCATGCCATGGGCAGGGATATGTTCTGCTAGATCAGGTTGCTCAACTCTTGCAGAGGGACCATAGCTCCAGGAACTTGCTGTCCCAAAAACCTTACAAAACTGCACGTGGACAGAATTGATGTAGACTAAGGATTACCAGGAACAAGTTTAAAGAAAGCATTTAGCAATAGTGGTGTCACTGGACATATGTCTATGTCCTTAAAAGAAGCCAGAAGTCTTAGAGATTATTTGTGACTCACAATAAAAGCCCAGCCCCATGTAATTTTTTTCTTCAAGTACCTGCATTTACACTACTAAACCTCTTTGGCTGAATAAACCCAACACTCCAGCCTTGGATCAGCTAAATCCCTATCCTCTTCCCAAAAAGAACTGTTTATCCCTCTAGATAAAAATTTGTCTGCATTTTCTAGATGTTTGAACAAATTGTAAGCATTGCCAGCCCTCTAAATAGACCAGTATTGGGTAGCACAAGTCAACCTGTCAGCTTGCTTTTCAAGCCACATAAAACTCACATTCAACTCCTGCAGTGATTTGGGAGACAGCTCTAAGCACCTGTCCTTAGACAAGTGTCCTGGGTTGGTTATTTGTTGAAAGCAAAAATACCCTTCAAAAAGAACAAGATTCTCCACACCAGAAAAGTCAGTAGTTACCATGGCCTGAATATTAACATTTAATTCCTAGTTAAGAAATGGAAGATGCCCAGTAGGAAAAGAAAGGACCATGAGAATGGTCAGTCAACCTAGCAAGTTCATCAGGTCTACCTTTGCACCAAACCTGCAGACTCTAGATTAATCCATTTCATCAACCAGGCATCTACAGATTTTAGTGCCAAGACAACCCTTTCCAGACAGTCCTGAGCTTCCTTTCCATCATGTCAGACCTGACACTGTGTATTCAGCTCCCCATGCAAGCCTTGTCTCCTTTCAGCTTCAGCAGCCAGGAGGCATATTTGGAAAGATCCTCCATGCTCTGGAGAACCAGGCCAGTGACTAGAGACACAGAACAGAAAGGCTTTGACAAGTCAACAGAAATGGGGGTTGGCATTCAGCCACAGAAGAATAACCCAACATTGTCACTTGACTTCAGTCCATTAGAGAAAATACTTCCTTTTAAAGGCTCACCATCATTTAATTCCATTTAACATCAAATGCAGGACTTGCTACCAAGGAGATTCTGGAGTCAGCAAGTGGTTTGACCAAGCATTTGACTCCTGCAATATGGACTCAGCATCTGGTGTTCTTCTAGCACAGTTTATTTCAGATAAATTACACAAACAACATTTATCTAGGCAGGGAAGTAGAATCAAAGAACCCAAGAGTAGAAGTAAACAGGACTTCATACCTGGACACCAGAAAAACCCAACTGACAGGACTTAATTAAAAATCAGCCAAAGAAATTAACTGAGAAGTACAAATGTTACATACAGTTAAAAATACACTGAAATCTTGTTAAATCCAAGCTTCATCTGCCATCTTTTCCAGAAAATTAGCACATTAATTCTTGGCCAAGAATTAAACTGCTTCACATAGTTTATTTAGAGGAAAACTGTATTCAAGCCATTAAAGCATTAGCTGTAACTGGACATTTTGAGCTACATATTTGGCAGAGAAGCTGAAGTTGGAGGTATAGCAAAGACAGCTACGATAAACAGACCAGTACTAGAATATTCAGGAGAACTCAACATCCCATGCAAGAGCAGGAGCCCACACAACACGCTGGTGCACCTGTAAAAACCCCTTGAGCAACACAAGTTCTTTTGTGTCTTGGGTTTAGCTGGGTGCCCCAAGCACAAGCATATTCACTATAGAGTAAACAATTTGCTAAGAAAATAATTGTTACATGAGGTCGGAGGTTGGAGACAGACACAACTCATCATGCAACAAACAGTTTGGGTTATTGTTCCAAACCATCTTTTATACAGGGTTCAAAATTCCTGGGCTTCAACAACTGACTGGTCAGAGTCTCAACACCACCCAGTTCCCTGACTAATATATCTGCATCCAAGATAAAATAGAATTAGGTTGGATTTAAACTTAGAGGCGACTTCTGCTATCATTGTCCGTTCAGAGACTTGTTTACTTCTCTTCTATAACAAGCTAAACTAACCAAATTAGTTATACTAACTGTTCTAGCCAAATTTATCTGTCCAGCTACAGACCAGCTGTGCTATGACAAATAATGAGTAACCAGCACAAAGTATACTCATCCTGCCCTGTACACAGCTTTAGAGGAGTTTGCTCCTGCCCCAAGAAGCTACTCAATCCCATATATCTGCAGTACGTTGTAACTACACCTGGAGATCAACAGTATTGTCAACAGGGATATGCAAATAAAAATTTGTATCAGCTCCTTTAGAAAGGAGCTGGGATTCTCCAGATCCAGTAAACTGATCTGTCATGACACTTCTCATGTTAGCTGTGCATTTACTCTCAGCACTAAACTCAGCCTCCACACTCACAGCTGTATGTAGGTTAAAGTGATGGAACCACAAGACCCCGCTTTCCCAGACCAGCCAACAAGTGTAAATTTAAGTTAGCAAGACCGAACAGGTCTGGACAAGAGAAAATGACCCATCCTACTACAGCTCATCAGTGTGTCCAGAGCATATGAGAGCTCTCAAAGAGGGGTTTCATATGAGCAAGCCCAGACCTCCACCTCTCAAGCAAGAGAAAACACCTCATTGCAGCCAGCCATGATCCTGTTCTCCCAAAACAGGAGCACCCAGGCTGCCCACCCCAGAGCAAACTGAGCTCTGGTAAACCTCACATGCAGTATAAGACTAACTCCATGGTAAAGCTAAGCAAGATCACCTTCCTCATCCCAAACTTCTGACTGATGAAGCAACATTAGAAAAGACACTTCAGCACAGGGCAGCCTTTCAATGTTCCAGCCACACTGGCATCTTTCCTCAGGAGGGAGGGATGAGAAAGACCTCCTTGCTGCTCTGCCAAAAACAAGGAGACCTCCTGGGCATCCTATGGCCAAAGTCAGGCAGGTCAAGATGAGGAGACCACAGCACGTCCTACCTGACCACGTGTCTCAGAGCATCATCCAACCCTAGGCATTGGTCCACAATCTGCTCTGACTTTTGCAATGCTGGGTTGATATCAAAAGACATTCCTCTGCATATATATACAGGGATAGATATAGAGGCAGATGCCTGCAACGCCTTTTTTTCGCTTGTATTTAAATAAGATCAGACTTAATTCAGCCAAATTTATAAGCACCAGGACAAAATCAGATGCCAGGAAAACAATAAGACTAAAGGACAGTATGAGCCATTCAGATGTTCATCCCAAAGTCAGGCCTTTGTACAAGCATGATACTTGGAAAAAAAATTCACGGAGGTAGGAAATCTAGTGGGTTTGTTCCTCTGTAGCAGGGGAAGTTGTCCAACAAGCAGTACATAAGGTCTCATGAATGAACCCGTACACCACATCATCTCTGCCAGTTTTGATCTGCAGGATCCCACATCACTGTCCCCAAAATCCAGCCCGATTCAGAGCTCTTCTGGGAGGCACCTGGATTCGGCTTTGAAGTCAGTCCTTTGCTTTCCTGCCCAGGCAGGCTACAGCGCTAGAAAGGATTTGGTGGATGTTGAAGTCACCAAGGTAACATCCCAAGTCTCCCCAGGCAGAAATAAGGTAAATTAAGTTAAAAAGCACGATTATCACTGCAGGATCCCCACGAGGTGCCTCAGAGGAAAACTGACCTGAAGAGAGTTAAGACAGCTTTCCATCGCTAATCAGGATTATCTAGAGATGAGGCCAATCACTGTCCCTAAACCACACTCCATTTTGAATTATGCATGTGTCCTAGATCCATCAACAACATGCCAGTGCCAACAAGGTGGCTGCTGAGGTCTCAGGTCAACCCTACATATTTTATAGGTTTCCTGAATTATTTATTCTCTGCACTTAGTTTGCAGTTAACTCTCAGTATAACAGTTCACATGCTGCTAAATTCAAATGACCTCTCTCAACTGAAAATATAACTTGTCCTCTGTTAGTCATGCAAGCAAGCCACGTTATTTTAAGAAACAGATCTGAATACAGGAAACACATGCAGGTCTTCTCTCCAATCGGTTCACAACTGATCCTTCAGATCAATCTCTAATATCCTTCTGGCTGAGATGAGCACCAGCAGCTCTACACCCAAGACTGGGCAGGACAAGTGCAAAAGCAAGACCTCAGAGGTTAATTCACCAGGTTCATGTCCTTTCAGCTCTGCTAATGATTTGTTTAATCAATCCATTTCACAGGTCTCTTCATCCCAGGAGATATTAGCAATTTCACAACACAGAGCAATCACTCAAGGAGTCTCCACAAATCACAGAGTAAATCGCCGTCCACCTGCATTTTCACCAAATCCCCCGCTGTTTGCAAATCCTGACCTTTCTCTAGGCAAGCAGAGAGGATACAAAACTCTATCCAGCCAAACATTTAGACTTGAATTTTTTCCTGCAAGATCCTTTGAGATACCTTTACAAGCAGGCAAGGTAGCTTGTTGTTTGGGATTCCCTATACTCCGAAGCATTTAAGCAACATGTTCCAGCGTGCAGTGAAGTGTGTTGGGTGTCTGCACCAGCTCTGCCCATGATGGGTGCCAGCCACTGACACCCATTCCAGTTCTCCCAACAAGCCCCTTACCAGCACGGAGGGTTGGTAAGCGAAACAAAGCGAACCTGGCAGAATTGGTAACCACGGGAACTCCTGAAACTGAGCACAGTTCCTCGTTATAAAACAGCAAAAAAATAGCAACATGTTGCCATTTTTCCGCTTCCTCCTTGATGTAGGTGTGGGGAACGCAGCATTATGAAACAGCAGAACTTGCTAAAGGGGCCTTTTCCAAGCTAAATGATTCTATGGAAATAAAGCTGAGGCTGAATTTTATCAGCCACGCAGTGCCGATAAAATTACTACACTTCTCTTCCTACCATGACAAAAAGGGGAGGAGGAAACACTCGTTTATTCGCAAGTGCCCCACGCCCCAATTTTGCCAAGGTGCAAACTCACTATAGTTTATATATATATATAGGCAAAATGTGCAAGACCAGCCAGAGCCGCTTCCAGCAGCCCCAGGAGCGCGCCCCGAGCCTCCAAAACACAAAACCTGCGCGGAGACCTGTAATCCTCAACCCAAGGAAAGCTACAGCTACCTCCCCGCCATTGCACATAGCTCTTCCCCCTCCTCGTTCCCCGTGAACAGCGTTCCCGCGGCCATAGAAAAGGCGGAACATCACAGAGCGGGGTGTTTGGGTGCTGCTCCCACCGCAGCCCGGAGCAGCGCAGCATCCCCCTCCGGGCACCAGGGCTCATCCCCAGCCCTTCCCTCCGCCCCCGCTACCTCGGAGCACGCCGGAGTAGGCAGCGATGATGGTCTTCATGGTGGGCAGCGTGCTCCGGACCCGGGCAGGGCCATGGGATGGAGAAGGGCACCAGGCAGCACAGCGCCGGTGCAGCCAGCGAGTGGGAGAGACGCGGGCCGCGCATCCATTTATAGCCGGGAGAGGAGGAGGAGGAGGAGGAGGGCACGGGGGAGGTGCAGGGGCGGGCCCGGCCCTGCACCGAGCCCGGGTCAATCAGCCTGGGCGAAGCTCCTGGCCCCTGCCATGCCGCTTTCGGCATGGGATCGGGATTTGGGAGCGGGGAGACCGGACAGAGGCCCGCCTCCTTATACAAGCTGTTTCGTGCCCTGTTGTATAGAATCGCAGGAGGTTTGGATTGGCACAGAACGCTCAGGCTCATCCATTTCCAGCACCCTGCCGTGGGCAGGGACACTTTCCACTAGAGCAGGTTGCTCTGAGCCGCATCCAACCTGGTCGGGAACGTTTCCAGGGATGGGGCAGTCACAGTTTCTCTGGGCAACCTGTGCCAGGGCTTTGCCACCCTCACAGGGAAGAATTTCTTCCCAATATCCCATTTAACCCTGCCCTCTGTCACTCTGAAGTCATTCCCTTTTGTCCCATCCCTCTAGACCCCTGTCCAAAATCCCTCTCCAGCTCTCTTACAGCTATTTTAGGCACTGGCAGGGGCTCTAAGGTCTCCCTGGATCCTTCTCCAGGCTGAGCACCCCCAGCTCTCCCAGCCTGTCTCCAGAGCAGAAGTGCTCCAGCCCTCAGAGAATCTCCATGGCCTCCTCTGGACTCTCTCCAGCAGCTCCACATCTTTCTGATGCTGGGCACTGGAGCTGGAAGCAGCTCTGCAGGTGAGGTCTCACCTGAGTGGAGCAGAGGGGCAGAATCCCCTCACCTCTCCTCCCCACACTGTGGGATCAGCCCAGCACACAGGGGACCCTGGGCTGGCAGAGCACATGGATGGGCCATGTCCTGTTTCTTGTCTGCCAGCACCCCCGAGCCCTCATTTTCAGGGCTGCTCTCAATCCATTTCTCCCTCCTTCACTGGTGGGGAGGGAATCACCCCATTCCTCTACTAGTGATGAGCTGTTTAAGACACCCTGTCCCTCTTCTTGTTCAAATGCTCTCCCGCCCCACTCTTGGCTGATTTTATCTTCCCCAGTTGTCTCTGCGAATTCTGGGTTCCTGAAAGAATCATGAAATTAAGAGAAAAGGTAGAAAGGAGAAAAATTTAGTCATTTTTATGTATTTTTAAATGAAATTTAATGAAAATTGAATTAATGAAAGCTTTAAAACTTAACAGAAACTCTAATGGTTTCATTAAGTATCATTTTCATTAAGATAACTTGCAGGTAATGTGTAAACCACTGACCAAGCCTCATTTTCTTCTAGCAGCATGTTTTAAGGGTCTATTCAACTGAACAATAAGAAGCAAGGTGTTATCTAGGTTTGCACCAAGGTTTTAACGTAGCTGCACTTGCCACTTGAGATTTCTGGGGACAAATGGGTCCTTCCCAGCTCCCATGACATTAAACCAGATTCTTTATAACTGTATTATGTCTGGGTAAGTTGGTAAAGGAAGGACTGTGCCATGGCTCTGGACAAAGGATCAGGCCTCTGTCTCTTCCCTAATCTCAATTGCATCTTCTGTAATTTGGAGAAATTAGAATAATCTGTATTTAAGAAACATTTCAACATGCCTCAAAGAAAAGCCTGTGGAAAGCAATGAGCATGTAGAGCTTTTTACATGCAGAGGACAGGTAGCAATCACTACTGAAACAGCCCTGAGAATGCTTCAACTTTTGACTAGTTTTTTGGGTGGGAGCAGGATCACGCCTAGCTGTGTCAGCAGTTTTTTCCAGTTGCTTCTGGAGATGCTCCTGCAATATCCACTTTTTGGCCCAGAGAGACATGCCTAGCAGTGTGTTTCATTGAAAAAAAAAAAAAAAAAGTCATATATTCTGCTGTGGAGAGCTTAAATCTACGATTCAGAGGTGAAAGAATGGTTTATTTTTCTTCTCAGTCCCCTGAGGCATTCCCACACCCATCCTTATGAGTCAAAATAGCACCAGGACTTGTTTGCTCCCCATTAGGGCATAAGGCTGTGTTCCAACACTTGCAGTAGCCCGTGGAAATCTGCATAATAATGTAAAATTACAAGAGCCTGTCTGAAGAAAGGGTCTTGACCAACAGGTCTTGGCTAAGACCTCCAAAAGGGAGCCCAGAACCGAAATAAATCACTTTAGCATACTGCTGAGTGAAAAGAGAATGTTCTCCTGCCTGCCTGTGTTCCCTGTTGAATTAAATAGTTATCTTCAAGCAAAGAAGGGCTGAGGTATCTCTTCTTATTGTAACTGAAGGAAAGGCCTGCAAAAAAAGTCACACTGCTATGTCATGACAGGCAGATAGAAAATAGCTGAATTGCTGGGATCACTATCTGTCCAGATCCATCATCTTACTATTTTTATATTCACCTTTTATATATTTTGGTGGAAATTCTCTGAATCCCGATTATACAATAACAAAATATAAGGGTTCTAAGGAAGCTAAAGCTCATCCATTTCCAACCCCCTGCCATGGGCAGGCACACCTCCCACTAGACCAGGTTGCTCTGAGCCCCATCCTACCTGCCCTTGAACACTTCCAGGGATGGGGCAGCCACTGCTACACTGAGAACCTGTGCCAGGAACTCACCACCATCACAGCCAAGAATTTCCTCCCAATATCCCATCTAAGCCTGCCCTCTGGCAGTGGGAATCCATTCTCCCTTGTCCTGTCCCTCCCGGTCCTTGTCCAAAGTCTCTGCCCAGGTCTCTTGAAGCTCCTTTAGGCACTGGAAGGGGCTCTAAGGTCTCCAGTAGCTCCACATCCTTCTGATGTTGGAGGCAGCACTGCAGGTGAGGTCTCACCCGAGTGAGGCAGAAAAGCAGAATCACCCCCTCTCCTGCTGCCCATGCTGTGGGATCAGCCCAGACCCAACACATGGGGGTTTTCTGGGCTTCTTTTATTGCTCCATATACTGCAATGGTATCCCAGCCTAGATGGGTGCATTAAACTTTAAATAAATAAACTAATAATAATAACAAAATATTTTAGCATCTCATGGATTATTACAACTGTCAGGAGTAAAGATGCAACCACCATAGGTAGCCTCAGCCTCAGCAGCTGCTTTAATTTGTGACTTGAAGTTGCAATTTGTGCCATGAAGCTCCTTGTAAGGAAGGAGAATTTAAGCCTCGACCTGATGTTACCACGGAGCCCTAGAACAGCCTGTACCTTCACAAGGGCATGTAGTGACACAATCAGGAGAATACCTTTAAACTGACAGAGGGCAGGGTTAGATGGGGTATTGGCAAGAAATTCTTGGCTGTGATGGTGGTGAGGCCCTGGCACAGGTTGCCCAGAGCAGCTGTGACTGCCACATGCCTGGAAGTGTTTAGGGGCAGGTAGGATGGGGCTCAGAGCAACCTGGTCCAGTGGAAGATGTCCCTGCCCTTGGCAGGAGGTTGGGACAAGATGGCTTTCAGGACCCTTCCAACCCAAACCATTCTCGGATTCTTTGAGTCCACTACTTGAGCAGTGCAGTATCTCACTTCTTTTACCAGTGCTTGTCCTGAAACTTTTTTTTCCCTTTCCCATCCCACTTACTGAAAATCAGCAAACAGTCCCAAATAACAGATTAGAAATATCTTGGCTGTGTTCCCACAAGGCTGTTTTTCCTAACAAGGAGCCATATACCAGGTGCTGGTTTTATGGATGATTTTGGAAATACCCAGGACTTGTTTTCTTGATGTTTTGGTTGATGCAGGAGATACACAACTTTGTCTGTTATTAACCTGTGTGTCCAGTATGATTATTCTTGAACAATAACATCTTTTAAAATACCCTACCATTACTTCACATGAATTGAGTCTGAAAAACATGGGCTGTGGACAGACAAACACAGATAGGAGCCAGTCCTCCAGCTCTCTGCAGCCAAGAACAATTCACAATAGTTTTAGACTCCTTTATTTCTAGGTTTTAGTGGCAACAGACTCTCACAGCAGTACAGCTACTTAGCCACAGAAAATGCCCTGTTTTCAAAGAATCAGTGTTCAATGTCTTCACTCAGAGGCTTGGATGTATTTAAGAAACTTCCTGTATTTGGCTTGTCAGAACACATTACACTCCAGTGTAGCGCTTATGTGTCTTTGTAATCACCTTCTCTGATTTATAACCATAGAATCATTTACCTGCATGAGTTAAACCCATGCTTATGGATTTTCAAGTTTCCTCTTTTAGAGCAGCAGTGTTTTTAGGACATTTTTGTTTCAAGAGTTGATATGTGTCTTTTAAAACAGAGGATTTAACAGCTATCAGGGCTGTTCATTAATCCAGTAATCTTGTCCTGCTTGGCTGCCAGGTGAAGCCTCTCCAGGGACAGGGATGCCTGCACAGTCTTCATAGGGATCTTCCACCTCCTGTGTAACATATGTTGAGGCATAAATAGGAATCTGACTGGTCCCTCTCAGAAGATGATAGATCTGTTCCTATGGTAGAGACCACAGCTCAGGTACCACAATCAGGTCCAACTCAGAGTTTATTTTGTAGAATCACAGAATCCTTTGGATTGGAAAAACTCTCTAAGATTGAGTCCCACCAGTCCCCTAGCACTTCCAAGCCCACTACTAATCCATGTCCCCAAATGCCATATCTACATGCCTGTTAAATCCCTCCAGGGATGGGGACTCCATCACTGCCCTGGGCAGACTGTGCCAGGGCTTGACAACCTTTCCATTAAGAAATTTTCCCTAATAGCCTATTTACCTCCCCTGGGACAGCTTGAAACTGTTTTCTCTCTTCCTGTCCCTTGTTCCTTGGGAGCAGAGCCTGACTCCCACCTGGCTCCACCCTCTTGTCAGGCAGTTGTACAGAATGAGAAGGTCTCCCCCGAGCATCCTTTTCTCCAGTCTGAGCCTCTGCAGCTCCCTCAGCTTTTGCTCGTGTGACTTGAGCTCCAGACTCTTCCCCAGCTTTGCTGCCATTCTCTGGACGTGCTCCACCATCTAGTCTGATGTCTGCAGTGGGATGAATTCAGATTGGAAATCTCTTTCTGCACTCTCTGCAGACTACTTGTTGTGCATGAGGAGCATCTTCATGGAAAGGGAAAGCCTTGCATTAAGTAGGACTTTGCAAGAACACCAAGTTTGTTCTGCCAAATTAAGCCCTATCAAAGACCTCCTCTCAGACCACAGGGACCTCCAGACCATGCCTGCTTTCATGCCTATATCCTCCTCAGAACCATAATCTTCCCCTCACAGGCAGCGATATAAGTTTTGCCATCAGTGAATGACAAGGCTCTCAGTAAGAGCTGGGATTTCACAAGGAGTTTGATCCTGAGTCAGCAAACCAGCAAGATTTGCTTTGTCAAGTTGCCAAGCAGGCAAAACTGTGACAAGACCCCTTCTTACTCTTACAGTAGGTATTTTTCTGACTTCCATAAATGTGGCATCAGTGCTTACTTTATTTGCACCATGTGTCAGCAACAGCGTTCCCCACTTTCTCTCCAAAACATTGTGTCCTTTTTCTTTGCCAGTTAATTTAGGCACAGGAGGCTGGGAAGAATCAGCCCAAAATGCAACCTGAGTCTCCACGTGGCACTTGGGAGGCTCTCACAAACATCAATGCTGTCAAAATTATGCTCTTGGACATCTGCCCCTGCCTTTTGGTAGGTCCATCCGTCACCTCCCTGAGGGTATTTTTAGCATTTTGTACTGAGGTAGCAGAAAGTCAGAGGAGGGTTCATCTGTCTTTTGATCATTTTGTCTACCTCAATGGGAATGCTTCAGATTCTAGGTAATATTTATGGAAGTGGGCTGTTGGCTCATACATCACCTGAGTGATGAGCTAAATCTTGAGCTAAGGGAGGTGTATTCCCACATCATCTGCTTCCTTACAGAACTTCAAATAAACCCAAAAGCTGTGTAACCCAAGAGTGTGGAGAGGGAAACTGAGGCACAAGCTCACTGGGGAACTAAGCTGCTCTATCCTTCTTAAGAAACAATGCAGGGGTTGTAGGAATTTCATGCTTGGTCCTTCATCACTTTCCTTAGTCTTGAATTCATGAGCTTCAAAGCTCCCTTTGGTCTCTCCTGCTTCTGGCTGTGGCTTCTGGTAGGATCCTTCAAGTCCTGTTTGCTCTTGTAGGTAGGTGGAAGTGTTCTGTCACCCCAGGTTCACATCAGTGCCTGGACTCTCTTCTCTGTCCATGCTTCTGGGCTAGGTATTATGATTTTGGGAGCCCAGACTGGTACTTTCCAATGCTCCATCACCAGAAAAGTGCCTGCCATATGAGCAGGAACCAGCCACACTTCAGATGTGCAAAGCAGGTGCCAACCAGGGTATCTCTGAACACATTAACAAATTGTGCATGGCCCAATCTTTATTGTACAAATGACAACCACTGATCATAGAATTATAGGATCATAAAAACACAGAATGGTTTGTGTTAGAAGGGACATTAAAGATCTTCTCATCCCAACCCCTCTGCTATGAAGATGAGCAACTTCCTAGGTTGTTTCAAGCCCCAATCCAACCTGGCTTTGAACACCTCCAGGGATGGGGCAGCCACAGCTTCTCTGGACAGCCTGTGCCAGGGCCTCATGGGAATTTCTTCTTAATCCCTACTCTAAACCTGCTCTTTTTCAGTGTAAAGCCATCTTCAAACTGAAACATACTTTAAACTGAAGTACACTTTCCAACAGGAGCATAACAGGGCAATGTCTTACAGTCACCCTGGGTCAGGTCATTGGCATGGTCCAGTGACATTGGTTTATGTTTTCCAGGGTGCAAAGACGTCACTTCCATGTCCAGAGCCAGAAAAAGCTGAATGAGCAGGGAGCAATGCCCCCCTCTCCAGGAGACCTCAACAGAGCCCATGCTGAGATACCTGTGGACATCTGAGCACTACCACGATCATTGAACTGGTTGACCTGAGGATCCACCTCATCTGGACAAAAAATTGTCCAAGCCCCCAGACCATGGCTTGATTTTCAGCCAAGTTGTGCTTTACATCCTTCCGTGTGTTAGTGTCACACCCTGTGAGCTGTTATCTCACAGGGATTTTTCAGGATTTTTGTTCAAAGAATTTGCTTGGGAAGGGGATGTTTGCATGACAGAGCTTTGCAAACACTGTTCTCTGGAGGGATTTCTGCAGCTATGGGCACCTGACACATAAAATCACAGAATAGTTTGGTTTGGAATTGACCTAAAAGATCATCCAGTTCCCTCTGCCGTGGGCAGGGACACCTTCCACTAGACCAGGTTGTTCAAAACCCCTACCAACACATCCCTGGGACATTCCCAGGAAAGAAACTATGAAAGAACAAATATTTATTTAGCTGGTGGGGTACAGCCTGAATTTATCCAGACTGTGTTAAAAGCAAATTTGACTCATGACTGAGACCACTGATGAAAGAAAGGGACAAGCAGAGGGTAAAACCCCAATGGGCATGGAAGCACAGGATCATTTGGGATGAAAAAGCCCTTTGACACCATCATGTCCAACTGTTAAACCAGAGCTGCCAAGGCCACCACTAAACCATGTTCCCTGTGCCACATCCACATCCCTTTCAAACACTTGCAGAGATGGTGATTCCACCACTTACCTGGGCAGCCTATTATAATGCCTAACAACTCTCTCAGGGAAGAAATTTTCTCTTATATCCGACCTCAACCACACCTGGGGCAAATTGAAGCTGCTTCCTATTGTCCTGTCACTTGTTCCCTGGGAGCAGAGCCTGATCCTCACCTGGCTCCACCCTCATGTTAGGGAGCTGAGGAGAGTGAAAAGGTCCCCCTGAGCCTCTCCAGCTCTCTCAGACACTCCTGGTGCTCCAGAGCCTTTCCCAGCTCCCTTCCCTTCTCTGGGCACACTCCAGCACCTCAATTTCTTTGTTGGAGTGAGGGACCCAGAACTGCCCCCAGGACTGGAGGTGCTTCAGCAGGAGGAAATGTCACATTTCTTCTGCCCACTTGTTGGATACTGGTCCTGTATCCTTTCTGATGCCTCACCACCTGTTTGATATTGTCTGGGGTAGGAGCACCAATACTGCAAGCCTCCATGCTCAGTGTACACAGCCATTATTGGAGCAGAGTATTTCCTCTGCACCTCACTGGTTAATGGTACAACCACTTCAAAGCCCAAAGCTGGCATCAGCTGTTTTCATAGCGCTTGCCTTTTTTGTTCATGTAGTTAAGTTATTTAACATTTACAGAGGTTTTGAAATGTAGCCATTTCTTCCCCTTCTAAGGTGCACTTACACCTCCTTTTTTTCACAACTGGAAGCAAAGTTCAGGCCAAAACTGCAAGAGAGACACTTCACAGTGAGCTTTGTGCTAGAGGGCATTTTTTTTTTTTTGAGTCCCACCCTCATTTTTCCCCAGCAGGCAGATAGGAAGATTTATGCAAGTTAGAGAGCAAAGATTTTGGCTGTTGGCAGCAAGTCATGGTAGAGCTGCCTAGCTGCAGTCTAAAATTAGAGCACCTAAAAATTAACTGTATGTCCAAAGAACTTTGGTCCCTGTGCTGAATGAGCACCACTTCAGCACAGGAGAGAGAACAGGAGGAGAATTACTGATAGACAGCTGATGAGCTCCACTTTTAATCCAATTGCAGGGTGTTTTGTAAAACAAGGATTAGCATACATAGACCAAAATGGGTGATTTTAGTGTTTTTCTAAAATAGATTTCCTTTCTTTGGTAAGAGGGGTGTGGGAGAATGAGACATGGGAAATTGGTTAAATATAATAGGAAAAAAGTTATAATTGAAGGGTGAGAGATTTTCATGATCTTTTAGGAAGCATCTTGCTATACGTCTTTAAAAATGAGCATTTTCAGCTCTTGCCCATGGTGAAGATTGCATTTTCCTAAAGGCTTCCCTGAAAAATCCTCAAACCTCTGCTTTTTTCTGTGTTTGCAACCAGACAGTTGTGGGACAGCACTGATCTCCAAACACAGGTGGGGAAACTGAGGCACAAATTTTAGAAAGGTGGTCAGCCACACACAGACCATTCATTCCTGATGGAGCCAAGGCAAGTGCTCCTCTGCACCTCCCTGCCTCCATCCCAGCTCCCATGCCAGACAAATTCCTAGCAAAAGCATCACACACCCTCCATCCCCTGGGCACAGCAAGGGCCGATAAGCAAGGCTTTAAAGTTATTAGCCAAGGTTGTCCTTCCCTCCCAACCTTTTGGCCAGTCAGACCTCTCCAGGGCTCTCCACCACCCTGGGCATGACAGGTACAGCCCCAAATCCTGTGCATGATCCATCAGTCCCAAGAGCATAAGGAAAAAATGAAGAAAGTAGAAATTTACCCAACAGATCACTTGCAGTTTGCAAGGACATATGCAAGAGTTGCCCCATGGAATTAGCCCATCCTGTGCTTTCCAGCTTCCAAGGATTTTACCAATTGCAGCAAACCTCCCTGAGCCCTTTGGGGCCCCTCCAGCACCAGCACCTATTGCAGAGAAAAGCAGAGGCTGGGAAATCCTCCCTTTACCTCAGACTGCTGCAATCCTCTCTGCAGGTTTCAGCAGGATGACTTCAAGCAGGGAAGAAGGAAAGATGTGCTCCAGCCTTGCAAATCAGCCTGGTGAGAAGAGACCACCTTGCTACAATGCAGAGAGACAAGTTCCCCACTGCTGCACAGGCACCTGGTTTCTCGAGGTTGTGAGAAGCATGACACGTTTTGGGTACATCTGCTCCATGAGAAGCAGTTTTGGGTTGCTTCCTAGGAGACTGTCTCCCTTAAGTTGGTGTATCTCTGCTCCATGTTGTTGGCTGCTTGTCTCTTCACTGGAGAAAAGCTGTAGGATTTTAGAAAGGGAGGATGGGTCCCTCCTATAGGAGGATGCTTGTGGCCTTTTTAAGATGTTAGGAAGGGTTCCTTAGGACTGCAAACTGGAAGGTGTAGTTTGGAGGCAACAGGCATTGGTTTGTTATTAAGTTCATGTCTAAATCTAGGGTTTTCCCTCAATAGGAGGAGAGGAGGTGAAGAGTGCACATGGATGACCCCCAGCATGTGGATCTCAAAGGAGAAGATGAAGGGGATGTGCATGAGAGCACAGGGATAGGGGAGATCTTCCTGCAGCCTGCCAGTACTAAAGGGGACCTACAAGAGAGCTGGAGAGGGACTTTGGTCAAGAGCCTGGAGTGACAGGACAAGGAGCAATGGCTTCCCACTGCCAGAGGACAGGGTTAGATGGGATATTGGGAGAAAATTTTTGGCAGTGAGGATGGTGAGGCCCTGGCACAGGTTGCCCACAGAAGCTGTGGCTGCCTCATCCCTGGAAGTGTTCAAGACGAGGTTGGATGGGCTTGGAGCAACCTGGTCTAGTGGAAGGTGTCCCTGCCCCTGTCACGGGGGCGGAATGAGATGAGATTTAAGGTCTTTTCCAACCCAAACTATTCTGTGATCCCATGATTCTTTGATCCCATTTGATCTCAACATTTGAAATGTTGAGGCTGAAACTTCCTCCAGTCTGAGCTGCCCTGGCCCATCCTTGGTCTGCAGGACCAGAACTTCTGTGAGCTTTGTGCGGGGGAAAGGTGCAAGAGAAGAAATACATGGCCATCTGCTGCATCATTTCCCCCACTGTGTGAGGTGTGGGTCTGCCCACAGTCTTGGGAACACACTGTCACCCACCTACCTGTGCTTTATGGGTAGTGCAGAGGCCAACATTAGTCTGTCCAAGCTGCCCTTTGAGGTCTTGAATCAAATGGTTTGATGAGGGGCTGGAAGCCAAACAAGGGGACTCAGGAGAGTCTCAGATTGAGCAGATCTCCATCCCAAGAATGCCCTTCCTCCCCAGGCATCTTGGAAGTCTGATTTCACCATTTCTACCAGAGATTTAACGTTTTTCCCCTGTATTTTCACAGATTTTCCCCCTTGGCTAAGTCTGGCTGCAACTTCCAGCTACAAAACAAGATTGTGATACCAAATCAAAACTTACTGAACTAATCCTTGGACCACACATAAGAAGCTCTTGCAACACAAATCAGCAATAATGATCTGAAATTTAGCAGGACATTTGTCTTAGTTTGAAAGACAGATGTCTACTAAGGAAGGCAGGAGCTTCCCTTGAAATGGCAGATGTAAACCCCTCTCTCCAAATTTTTATAATTTTGAAATTAAGAGGCTCTTAGGCAAAGATATGGGAATAGGAATAACAGTTCTTTACTAGTGTGTGTAAATATAAAAAAACCCCAACCAAACGAATAAACAAACAACAACGTAATAGGAAAATTAAAATAAAATGCAGTAATACAAAAACACTGACAGAGTCAGAGTACAACCTGACAGCCTATTGGTCAGGGTGTTGGTAGCAGTCCCATTAAATGGTGGCTGCAGTCCACCTGCAGTGACAGATGTGGTTCTGTTGAAGCAGTGCTCCTGTAGAAGGTGCAGTTTTCCTCCGAAGGTCCAGTGATGATGTGGAAAGGTCTGGTTTTCCTCTGGAGTCCAGTGGAAAAAGGCTGCCTGGGCATTCCAGATCTCAGTTTTCATTTAGGTAGGAAATGTTTGGCTCCTCCCCCTGGGTGGAGCATCTCCCAGTGGGATGATGTAATTTTATCAGTCATGCAGTGGCACTCAATGGCCCATTAACAGAAGATACTTCCCTGGACAGAGGATGGCTCCTGGAAAACATAAAGAACACTGCCCCACCTAGTTTTAACAGATGGTGATAGAATACACACTTTTGGTCACATACTGCATTGCAACCCAAGACAACATTCAAAAGAGGCCCCAGATCTGCTGCAGATGCTCATTTAGAAGCCTTCGCCTTTGAGAACAGCTGCAATCAAACCTCTGCTTGCAAAGATCGTTTTGCCTCCTTTCACCGTGTCCCAGAGCTCTCTCCTCTGAATGCAAGAAAGCACCACTGTTGGGAGATACAAATGGCACAAATGCTCTTGCCCTGAAGTACCTCTGTTTATAAAAAGCTGCATCTCTATACTACAGAAATGGATGGAGAAAAGTTTTAGGGCTTGTTTGCAATGCTTTAGTTTGCTGTTTTAGAGCAAATGTGCTCACCAGCCACCACACCAATTAAAATTGAGGGTTATTCTAGCACAGAAAAAAAGTTAAATGCTCAAATTACAAAACTGGTAATGCAGATGCAAAGAGAAAAAGCATAGAACTCTTAGAGCAAAGTGTCAGGACTTACCTGATTTTCTTCTGATGTTCTTTCTGCAGCCTGGTTTCTTCTTAGGCACTTAGAGTCCTAAAGTCATAGAGTCATAGAATCCTTTGGGTTGGAAAAGCCCTCTAAGATTATTGAGTCCAACTGCTCCCCTAGCACTGCCAAGGGCAACACTAAACCATGTCCCCAAGAGCCACATCCTCACACCTTTCAGTTTCAGGAATGGTGATTCCACCACCTGTTCCAGTGTCTGAACACCCTTTGGGTGAAGGCATTTTCCCTGATATCCAACCTAAACCCCCACAACTTGAGACTGTTTTCTCTTGTCCTGTCACTTATCCCGTGGGAGAAGAGCCCAATCTCCACCTGGCTGTACTCTCCTTTCAGGAAGTTGCAGAGAGGGAGAGGCCCCGGAGCCTCCTTTTCTCCAGGCTGAGCCTCCCCTAGTTCCTTCATATGCTCCTCATAGGACTTGTGCTCCAGTCCCTTTCCCAGCTCCATTGTCCTTCTCTGTACACCCTCCAGCACCCCTTGCTACTAAAAAAAACCCAGAAGACCCTTCTTGGCAGGGCTCTGGTACAAAAATATCTTTTTCTCTGGGTCTTTGACTTATGCATGGTTGGATATTCTATGCTGGCTCTTGAATTTCAAAGCACAACTCTAGAAGCCATACATGTCTGAAAATACCTCCCCATTGTGGATGAAGGAGGGTCTTGCAGTAGAAATTCTTCTCCTTCCCTCAGGAGGGCAGCTAACACACCATCCCCACTGCACTTTGCATGTTACAAAACAGAAATTGTTTGTGGACATCCTGTGGGAGGCTGAATCTCAATTCTTCCTGGGTCAGCCAATACGAGCAATAACCTGAGCCTCCCCACTGTGTTAGAATAGCTTGAAATGTGGAAAGCATATAATTTATATAATATTTTTACAGCACTGCTACGGCAGGAATTGATGTTGAGATTATGTGTGATGTGATTGCATGTGATGGACCAGAGCTCCCTGAGTCCACCATGCTGTTAAATTTAGGGGGTTGCATAGCAATCAAATATAAAACTATAAAAAGCTAAGAATTAACAAAGTCTGCAGGAAGATGGTGCCAGTTTTATTTCACCACTCCTGCAGGTCCCAGTAGAGTTGTTCCATAAATGCATGTGGGCTGTAGGCACCAGACTGACTCAGTCTTACAGCCCTTTATTCACCAGGGAGTCATGCTGACTGCAACAAGAGTGTTTCTGCAGATGCTCCCTGTGCACTCCACAGCTGCAGGAACAGGCCAGGAAATGCAGAATAAGAGTGGTACTTCTTGTTGCCATCTACAGGCTGAAGGACAAAAAACTAATCTGGTCACCTGAGGCTGTCTTTACTGTCTACAGAGCCTTTCAATGGCTCTACATCTCATCCCAACATTTCTGGAGTGTTCTAAGAAAAGTTTATCATAGAATCACAGAATGGTTTGGGTTGGAAGGGACTTTGAAATATCATCTATTCCAGCTCCCCCCTTTTCATGGGCAGGGACATTTTCAACTAAACCATGTTGCAGGTCTTTTCAGCGATTTGCCACATGAGAAATTTCTTGGCCAAATATGGACTAGTGTTTTGAGGACACCCAAAAACAGATCAACAGCTTTGGGGTATAAATAGGAAGAAGATAAATCCTCCTTTCACAGGTCATTTTCTATCAGCTCTTTTGTGCTGGAGTACTTTCAGACTCATGGAAATCCTCATAACCCTGTGTTGTCCAACTCCAGAATTGAGATGATCATCAAAATACACGTTTGTGTACACTCAAGCACCCATTCTGATACAGATTATTATGGAGATTTTACTAGATACAACTCATCAAATAAACATGGTTTAGCCTGAAAAACTGTGGATTGAGAAGACATGATATGTGATGACATGAAGACAGACAGAGAAGGGAATAATCTTATCTTCATTCCCATACTGGATGGGGAGAAAAAAGCCATGAGCCAAAGTACATCCTTGAGAATTTGAGTTAAAATTCGGGTTAGGTATAAATTCTCTGGGAAGGTTGTGGCGTCTTTATCACAGAAAGTCTTCAAGAGCATGTTAACACCATGTCTGCCTGGTGACATATGACATGGACGGACTTGATCCTTCCTTGAGATAAAGGGCATGGCCCCACTGAACTCTTAATACCCCTTCCCAGCCCTGTTTCTCTGTGACTGCAGTCCTGGGAACAGCAATATCAGCCACATTGTCACCTCCACTGCTCTAAGAGGATTTCCCACAGGATATGCCTTAGCTAATAGGCTTCAGAAGATCTTTTGTGAGGCCAGCTTTAGCGTGACCTGCTAGGAAGTGGTGAATATTTCTTCCTTCTTGCAGACACCAGTGTCCATTGGCTTTGCTTGTTACTGGGTTTCATTGCTTCTAATGCTTCTAACACTCCTAATGCTCTGCACTGGTCAATACAAATGAAAGTGAAGTGGTAGAAGGCCTCCTTACCCAAATAAAGCTTTTAACAAAGATTAACATTTCCTGCTGCTCCAGCCATGGCCAGCCCTAAAGTTTGGCAAGGAAGAACCAGCAGCACATCCTGTCATCATCAGAGTGGTGTACTAGGGCTCACTGACCTCAGTGCTGCTGCACACGTGCTCTCAGTGAGATGTGAAATCCATTCCACCTCAGTTTTTGGCCAAAGGATGTGGACATCCATCCCAGACACAAGGAGGTCTGCAACAAGTGCAAGAGTTTCTGCAAGGGAGAAATAGAGTAGCAGGCTAAGAAGGGAGGAGAGGGGAAATAGAGACTAACAGAGATGGCTACTGGAATAGGAGGTGGGGCTGCAGGGACTCCTGAGCCATGAGGCTAATGTGGAGAGGACTTTTTCTGTGTCATTTGCATTTTCCAAGGAAGATAATAATTTTTGTACCCAAATACCTGTCAAATCTGGTCATCACTTCTTTATTTCTAATTTTTAAATTAAAATTTATCCATTCTGCTTGCTTGCCTTAAAATAATTCTAATTTCAACTTGTTTGGCCTATTTCTTCCTAGATTGATACTCTTCTTTCTCCCCCTCTATGTTTAACTATAAGTTAATTCACAGAAGAGAGGATCGATTCAGTTTTTTGCAATAAGGGTGGTGAGCTATTCTATAATTCAGGAGGATTTGGGTCTCAATTTTGCTACAGTCTTCCTCTGACCAGCCACAAATAACATGGATCTAGATGATCTGAGAATCTGGGCCACAGATCATGCTTATTCTTGCTCTCTGGCCTTGTGACATTCATGATCTTGGGTTGAGAGTAGCCCAGCATCAACAGAGGGGTTAAAGGAGTTCCTGCTCTACCTCTCCAGGGATTATGGATCCTATTTACTTGTAAAGTGCTTGGCAGTTCCTGGAAGCAAGGCACACTGTGGGGTTTGTAGGTAATGTCAAAAACACAGCATGGAAAAATCTGGCACCCAGCTCATCCATCCTCGAAGGGACACTGATTCTAGCAAGCTGGCATCTCTGGATTTTGGGGCTGCTGATGAGGAAAATGAGGTGCTCAGCTTTCCCAGGAGATCCTGCCACAGGCAGCTTAGAGGATCTCCCTCCCAGAAGGCAGAAGCTAAGCACTTTGTAAATAACTCTGAAAATCCTGACCTCACAGCCCTGTTTACATGCTCTTGACAAAGCAACGCTGCTCTTCCAGTTCAGAGTACTCTGTGATGTGGAGGTGAGCTCCTCAGCATCTACACGCACTCTTGTCCATGAAGCTTTTCTTTGCAATGAGCAACCAAATTCTGTCCTTGCTGGCAGTGGTGAAGATAAAAGCACTGCTTGCTAGCACTTGTTCCCTTTCAATTTTAGGGGATCAGAAAACTTTCTTTACCAAGCATTAAGCATGATTTTTTTCCCCTTTGCATTATTTTTCTTCTGTGCATGCACAATTTTCTGTCAATGCATGATATTCTGTGTATTACAGTTTTCTGCCAGCATTTCATAAACCCAAATGATTTCAAATCCTTCCAGTACTGCTTTTTGAAGTAATTTTCTGTATGTGTTGAACTGCTCATTAAAGTCATGCTTGAGCTGTATTTTGGTGGCTTCTTATAATCTAACAAAGTATTAATTCCTTTAGCTCACTGGAATTATTTTGTATCCTGACATCCAAGATGCTGGTTCACAACTACCTGATTTTACAGGTGCTTTCCCTCCTGATAAGTGCATTCTCTGTTGTGAAGGTCCCATGTTGCCTGAAACACACAAACCTCCTGTGCCCCAGAGACAAGGTGGCTCTGTAGGTTGCCAGCCCAAACTTAGTGGCTTAGCATCTCCAAGGGGGCTGGGGTCAGGACATGGGCAGGAGTAAAACCAAGCACAAGCTTAAAAAATTGATAAATCATACCAAATAATCCTTTAAATCCAATATATACCGTCCTGCCTTGTTGGTCATTGTAGATAATTTCTTCACTGATGGGTTTTTATAACCTGAAAAAGGTGGTTTCCCAAAATCCTGTATCAGCTGTTTCCTCCAAGAAAGGTTGTGTCAAGAGGTGAGCTCACATGATAGGAGATGCAGAAAAGAGTTCATTTGGTACAAGTCAGACAAAACTAACAGATTATCCAAAAACTAAATGTCAATATTCTTGAGGAGACATATGCTTTCTAAATGTTTTAAATGTTATTTTTCCAAATGTTTACATTGAAAAGGAAACGAAAAAATGTCATTTCTTAGTTTGGATTTGGTTTTGTGTTTCTTTGTTTGTTTTTTAATGCAGTGATGGGTTTCAAATGCATTTGCAATTTTATTTCCTTTCTTGAAAGGTATACCATAAGGGAGGGATGTTTAGCATACCACATTTTGGCTTTATTGAACTAAAGGCAGCAAATCTTTCCCTGAGCAGACAACCACATGTTTTTCTGCAACAGCAGAAAACCTTTTAATTTTGTTTGCAAAACAACTTCACAGCACTAGAGCTGCAGAAGGGCAAAAAAGCATTTTTTGCTTGGCTTTCCTCCTCTTGGAGATTTAGTCCATATTTTGTATCCATCAGTCATCAGAGGTTTTCTTCTGAGCCTCATGATCTGAACCTGCTAAGTAAGGCAAATCCAGATTAGAGCCTCTCACAACAGAAATACAGGAGAGATCAGGAGGGAAGAGGTGGGAGGCAGAGACAGGCAGGAGGGGAATACCAAGTCACCACACTTCTATTTCTTACTACATTTTCCAATTTAGAATTTCCATAGAAGTCCCCAAAAGGGTGGAATTTGAAATTTCTGCAAGAAAGGCAATTGGATCTATCTCTTCTCCTTGGGCTTGTTTCTTAGATCAAAACGAGCTGAGTGAGTAGGGAGTGGACATGCTGGAAGGAAACATACAGTGTTGTTTTAGCTTTAAGTGGTCCTTATTTTGAAGTGACAGCTTGAAGGTCCCTCAGTTGAGGGTAACTCCAGTTGAGTCAGTTTCAAGCTGAAGAGTCAAACCTAAACATTATTTGGTCTGGTTGATCTGAGCACTTTTCTTTCCTTTAGCTTCTCCTGCCTTGTGTAGCATCAGAGGAGTTTTAATCCTCCAGACAGCTCTGTGTGAGGCTGAAATAGCACAAAAGCTTCTTGACTTACAGTGTTTCACTCAGAGACAGCTCTGGCCTCTTGAGATGGGACCTCTCATTGTGCTGAGCTCCCTGAATGGTCCTGGCTGCAAGGATGCTATGAATTACTGTTGTTATTGTTCTATTTAACACAAGCCCAGGCACTGACCTCTCCTTCCTGGGTTATATAGGTCCCTGAGGGATCAAGGGTATTTTCCAGTCTGTGAGATAAAACTGACCTTGAAGGAAGCCAATTGCATGCAGCCAACACTCTCCTCTGGCTCCTCCTCTCCAGCATTGTGGTCTTTCTTCACCTTTGGATCTCTCTGACCACCCCAACAACTTTCATACAGCTCCAGCATTGTCCTTCCCATGCCTCCCTGAGATTTTTTCCTGACCACGCATTTTCTGCCTTTTCTCTCTTTCAGAATGGTGTCCCAAGCCAGGAAGGTGATGGGCCAGCCCACCTCTCAGGTAGGTGTGTGCCTGGCACCAGGGGCATCCCTGTGACGGCCCCAAAAGTTTGAGACCAAGGCCTCTGTGGGCAATTGGGAACACACCTTCCAACACGACTCCTCAGTGGGGTAGAACTCTCTCCTACTGACCAAATCCCTCTTGTCAGTACCAATATCTGCCATCCATCCTTGTCTGTGACCTTGCATCCTCTCCATTTCCTACACCCCCAAAACACCACCACATCTCCACCCCCAAAATACCACCACACCTTCACAAATCCTCTCCCTCCCCTGCTGCTTATTTCCACCCCAACAGCAGCACCTTTGCTCTTTTTCCCCTTTGCACTGAGGTTTCAGCTCCTCGTCCTCACCTCTGGAGACCTCCCCCATCCCTACAGCACACCTTGCTGTGACTCTGGGGACATCCCCATCACTCCCCTCTGGCGCTGGGATGTTTCCAGAAGGTCATGGCAACATTTGTGAGATCTGTGGGTGGATGGCCATGTAAAACAAAAGGCAGAAGAAAGGATAATATAGAGAAAAAACCTGGAGCTAGGCTAAAGCTTGGATGGTGATGAACTCCAAGAGAAAAGGGTGGATGATACATTTTTTTGTTTGTTTCTGGTGCAGAAAATCTTCCTACTTTAAGGACCTTTGTCCTTAACTAAGAACAAAAGAAAAAGAAAAATAGAAAACAAGCAAGAAATGTGACTTTTTTTTATTGGACTGGATTAAGTGTGGGATTACAGGAGTGTTTAGAATGTTGAGCAGGGATACATTAAATTCTTCCTTGGTGCTGCTTGTTTCCTGGAAATGGGAGGGATTTGCAGGGGGTTATTCAGATTAAGAATCCGGTGGAATCCTTGCATTGGTCAGGACAGGAGGCAGGAAAAGGAAGAAAACCCCAATGATGGTCTGGTATTGTCAGTCAAGACAGAGTTTTCAATCTTTTAACAACTTTTTCTTGATAAATGCATTTCTTGCATTTCAGGAACAAAAAATTAAGTGCATGTGATCTGTAGGATTTTTGGTGGCTCCTTGCAAGTGGGCAGTAGGATGTGAGGAAGAGAAAGAAATGCAGGGAGGGAGAAGAAGATGAAAGTATCAGGGCTCTGTAAGGGTGAGCAAAGCAGACGGCTTCCTGCCACCTGAAACTTCCACACTGCAAAATTCCATTAAGTGCAAAGTTTAATGAAATGCTGGATATCAAAAAGAAGCAGCTATTTAAAGCCTTGATCACCTGCCAAGTGTGGCTCCCCCAAACCCCAATGGGTATTTCTGGCCCAAATCACTTTTCCCTTCCCCCATGTCCTGGTCATGTTCCTATCCCAGGGGTTCCTGGGATTAAACTAACCAAACTGGAAGCAGGACTCCTAGAGTGCAGGTATGGTGAACCCTTTGGATGAGTCCCGAGACGTTATAAATTTATTTGCAATTTATATTTCTAAACTAATTATTAAAGAATGTATTCAGAGCAGGCAGCAGGCAGCTGAGGGGCAGCTGCAGTGCCAGGGGTGGTGGCAAGAGCTGGAGGCAAGAGGCTGAGCCTTTGCACAGTAAAAGGGCACAGGGACCTGTGGCACAGGCAGGTGAATGGATGTGCCAAGACACTGCAGGAGAAAAGCCCAGACTTTCCCACACACTCAGATAATAAGGGCACATAAGCCAAGGGTTTCTTTTTTTGGAGATTCCTTCTCTCTTCTGTAGTGACACCACCCCAAGCAGATATTTTGCTCTTGTATGATTAAATTATTTGAAAGATTCAGGTGTCTCAGACTGTGCTATGGGAAACCAGAGGTTGAGCCAGTGAGGAAACCCAGTCTGACTGAGTGTGGAGCTGCCAAGGGGCCTCGGTCCCAGCTCAGGTGATGAGAGTGTGACTGCCAGGAGAGTGGCTCCTGGTTTCTTTATAATAATTAGAAATATTTTATAGTACCAATACATATTTCTAATGGAATTAATTTAATTTCTTTTGTGCCAGTGGGCTATGGCATCGTGCTGCTAAGGGTGCTGGGGGATATGATCTTTCTGATAAACAGTGCTTCAGGTAGTGAGAAAAGAGCTCAGAGCAATTAAAAACATGAAGAGCACCAAACAAACAATGTTTATTTGTTGATCTAGATGAATTATATTTTAAAAAATATATGCCTCCATCACAAATTATGGTTCATTCTCCCATTTCAAAGTCAAAATAATGCAAAGGAAATAATTTAAATAATTCAGATCTGCTGGGAAATATCTGTATAAACTGCATCCATGAGAGACTGGAAGTGTTAGTTTTGTGCTAGGGAGTTTCAATTGTGCTGACCACAGATAGAATTTTTTTTTCTTTTATATCTTTTACGTGTCCTACATGGAGAAAAAAGTAAAAACCTGGCTCTACACTCATGTAAATAGTGGGAAAATCAAGCTCTTTTCTCCATGTTATGCAGACTATATGTTAACTGTGACTTTGTTGAGGTTGTGAAGTAGTTCCAGAGAAGGAGGAAACTGGGAGCTCGATCTCCATGGTTTCACCTTGCTCAAGGCACTCTATACAAATTCCAGGTGGCAGTCTTCTGGGACATTATATTTAGCTTTGTGCTTCTCAAAGAGCTCGGACAACTCATTTAGGTATTTTTGATGGACTTGATCAACTTCTTCCTCAGAAGGTCTGAACTTCTTCTGCACTGGAATTGGCTTCCCAACTGGAAAAGAAGTAGAGGTGTTAGGAGGAGGCAATGTCGGGTACCTCTGAACACTTTGAGAGCTGAGCTCAGCCTCTCCAGGATGCACAGGTCAGTAGGACCAGTTATTTCCTGGAGCCTGGGAGACAGCACAGCCAAGCAGGGATGGTGGCTCAGATCCTGACCAAGCTCTTGGTCTCCAGGATCACACTGGTCCTTGCCTCAGTTTACCCAAAGCTGGTTAATGTCAAAGACCCTCTGTGTAGCCTTTTGAAGTAAAAAGTGCTGTATCCCAATATCCCAATGCTGCCCCAAGAGCTGCTTCTCACATCTCAGATGTGCTGCAGATAAACACAATATCAAGACAGGATAATAGCTGGGTTGGGCTTTCCAAGTTGTTTCCACAGGGCCCCTGGAATCTGCATTGCAAATGGGGAAAGTGAGGAACAGGGGAGCCCCACACTGCTTAAATATATTTGCTGTGAAGGTGCTTCCACTTTGCTCAGATGAAAGATTCTGTGAAATATCTGATTTTTATTAGGAACCATTTACTTACTTACCTTTAAAAAACCATATTTTATTCATCAGAAAAACCTAGTTATTTTGATTCCTGTCTATAGAAGAGCCTTTTCCATCCCCCAGAGCTACCAGGACCAGGACCAGGTACCTGGCAGGGGACAGAGAAGATCCATGAGGTACCTCTCTTGCTCTGGTCTCTTACTCAAATTGTTTTTTGTCAAGTGAAGGGAGGATTTCAACATCTTATAGGCTATTCTTCATCCAATTAATGAAGAGCCAATGTGATACTACACAGCTCATAAAACCATTGAGACAATCCAAACAGGTAATAATACAATTAGAAGTAATTGCTGGTTGTCAAACTTAATCAGTGGTGTAAGCTCTAACAATTCCAAACAGTATTTTTAATTAAATTAATTCACAGAGCATCAGCCACACTGGTGGGCCAAGCATGGAGATGTTGAAAAATTTAAAACCAAAGATTTTCTTGAAATTTCATCTCCCACAGACATGGTCTGGTCAAAACGGTTCACCTTCACATGCAAATAGGTTTGGATTTGCAGATGTGTCTGCACAGGACAGTGAGCAAAACTGCAAACTGCTTGAGTGTTCAGAGAATCATGGAATGGTTTGGCTTGGGAGTGACCTTAAAGATCATCTCATTCCACCCCCCCTGCCATGGATAGGGACACTCTCCACTAGCCAGGTTGCTCCAAGCCCCGTCCCAGCTGCCCTTAAACACTTCCAGAGCAGCAGGGCAGCCACAGCTTCTCTGGGTAACTTGTGCCAGGGCCTCACAGCCAAGAATTTCTTCCCAATATCCATCTAACCCTGCCATTCTGTTACTCCACGCCCTTGTCCAAAATCCCCCTTCAAATTCCTTTCGAATTTGCCCTTCAAATTCCCCCTTTCTTGGAGACCATTTAGGCACTGGCAGGGGCTCTAAGGTCTCCCTGGAGCCTTCTCTTCTCCAGGCTGAACATCCCCAGCTCTCCGAGCCTGTCTCCCAGATGCTCCAAGCCCTTGGAGCATCTCTGTGGTTTCCTCTGGACTCACTCCAACAGCTCCCAGTCCTTCTGATGTTCTTGCCCTAGAACTGGAGGCAGCAGTGCAGCAGGGGGTCTCACCTGAGTGGGGCAGAGGGGCAGAATCCTCTCCCTTGACCTGCTGCTCCTATTTTCGTTTGTAAAACTGCCTTGGAAGGTGTTTAATAGGTTTAAAAAACCTATTGCAATGGTTTTTTGTCACCATGTTGGGGTTGTCTGCATCTCACAGGAGTGATGAGTTTGGCCACATTTGCTCTGGGGCTTTTCCCAGCACAGCCCAGATGGGCTGGGATCTGTCATGAGGTCAAACCAGACTGCCAAACCAGTGAGACACCTGAACAGCTCGGAATGCTGCTTTGCATATTTCTAACCCATCACTGCTTGTGCTCTCTGGCATGATGCCTCAGCCTGGCAGGAGGATGATACAACCCAGGGACTGTCCCTGTTTCCCCAGTTTGGCCATCCTGAGTGTGCCTGGCACCGTGTCAGAGCTGTGTGGATGGACTCACCCACGGTGCAGATGGGCCGTCGGTAGGGCATCAGCCCAAAGCTGTACTGGAAGATGCCTCGTGCATGGAAGAGGGGAAGGGAGATGCCCATGATCTGCTGCAGGAAATGCTGAATCCTCCGCAGGCAGGAGCCCCTGGGATTATTCACCTGGTCAAAGAGATCGTTCTCCCCAAAGGAAAAGGAAGGGACCAGGGGGGTTCTGCAGGGAGTCAAAACCAACAGGGTGTCGTGATTAGCAGAGCCCATTCCAAAACCCCTTCATTCTTCTCCAAAACCCTCCATTAAGCAGCCAGAGAGCCGAGCACCCCTCCCTCAGCATCCCCTTCCTTCCTCACCCATTCTGGATGGCCAGCCGCACAAATCCCTTCCTGTTCTTCAGCAGCAAGGTGAAGGATCCTGGGCGGGCATCCAGTGCCTCCTGTGCCCCACCAACAATGATGGCCAGCAAGTTCCC
The DNA here is from genome assembly GCA_037013685.1 of Acridotheres tristis. Taxonomy (NCBI): domain Eukaryota; kingdom Metazoa; phylum Chordata; class Aves; order Passeriformes; family Sturnidae; genus Acridotheres; species Acridotheres tristis. The sequence goes on along the minus strand of CM072884.1, from coordinate 14,738,102 downwards.
ACCCTCTGGCTTCTGCAGCACGTAGGATGCACTCTCCTTGTCAGAGGGGACAAGGCCTGGAGAGCAGAGAGGAATTAAATGTAAAACCCATCTGTCTGTGGTTTGCTCTGGACCTTTTTTTCCCATAACCTGTCTCTGGAGAGGTGCTAAACACTTTATTTTCAGAGGTAAAAACCCCAGCCCAGCTCCCTTAAAATGTGCTAGATTAGCACACACTTCTGCACACAATTATCCATTTGCTATCTGGCTCAGAAGTGAGAAGTGAGGGGAAAAATTAAGAAAAAAAATAAATGGGGAACTAGCTGCATTTGAGCCCTAGGAAAAATCTATTTCAATTCGTTGTCAAGTGACACTGTGCCCAATTCTGAATAATTCTGAAGTCAGAGAAACATTTGCTTTAGGTCAAAACACACATACATTGTTCTTTACTTGAATAAAACAGAAATCTTTAATTCAGAAATGACAAAGCAACATTATTTTGACTACTAAAAAAAATCCTTGTTGCGGGGGCTGAAATAATTTGCACATTTAAACCTTATTGTGAAATGGATTCAATTGACCTGAAAATTAGTTATGCACCCAACTCGGACATTACAGTGATTAAACTTTCCTTCACCTGGGTCATAAGTCTCTCATATACCTCACTGTTTGGATTTCTCACTCTCCATGTAAATACTCTGGCAGCAGGAGCCATAGTTTATATGTGGAAAACAGGGTAATGGATGCCCTGGGGTGCATCAGATGGAACTGGATGCTTATGTTTAGCCTATTGAATTCTGCCCACATTCAGCTGGAGAAGTGACCATTTCCAAGCCCACTGCTGAGAGGTGGAGGTCATCCTGCTGGTGTCCAAAAATATCTCAAAACTCCCTTTCGCCTCTCTCAGTTTAATTTTTACCTGTCCCTTTTCCTATCCCTTTTCACTACATCTTCCCCCCTCACCACATTCCATTGCAGCAGCATGAGCTGCTATTTTCATCCTCTCTCTGGTTGCTGCTTCCCTGGAAGCAGCAGATGCTTCAGAAAAAGAGGGTTTTTCCTCACAATTTCAAGCCTGGATATAATTTTTATGGAAAGAAACACAGGAACATCCTGGCCTGCAGTTCTCAGCGTTTCTGTTCACAATTTGCTCTGCATTTTGCTGTTACACAGCACCTGGCACAGCGATGCCTTGAGCACAGAGACCATTGATGGAGTTGAACAACAGGGATAACAGCAAGGAGGGCACATTTTAACTTCAGAAGTTTTGGGTTGCCATCTCAAATAGCTGTGTCCATGAATAGGATCCAATTTGCTGCAGATGAGGGAAAACAGACCCTTGACTCCTCTTCCCCATGCATCTTCACTCTATGTTCCTCAAAAAAGCACCCACACACACCACTCCTTACCTCCACTCATCAAATAGTCCCTGAAGAACGGGATGCGAAACCACAGAGAAAGCATCATCAGGTGGGGAGTGATGCCTGGGAAGATTTTGGAAAAGCCAGATGCCTCTGTGCAGAAATTGAGAAAGGCTCCAGCTGCCAGGACTCCGTGGGGATGAAATCCCACCAGGTAGTTCTGCCGAGGGTCCAGCTCTGCTGTCTTCATCAACTAGACACAGAGATGAAGCCAAAAAGGGGCCAGAGTTAGTGCTGTGACCTCAGCAGGGTGGAACACTGGCTATGGAGAGCAGATAAGGCATTTCTGGAGGGGAGTACTCTTCATGCTCCCACCACGCCTTTCTATTGGAAAAGGTCAACTGGAACAACTCCCTAATCTTTCACTGAGATTTCATTGCCCATATTTCCATCTCCTCCTACCCATTGACCTAAAATGACTTCTCTAACGGCACAGTTCCTTATGTTGTCTTGAACTGGTCCAGGTGCTCTTTGGAAGCAACTTTGTTTAAAATATCTTCCAATATGTTTTCTAATATGGGAGGGAAAAGGGAGAAAAGGGTGATTTCTGCTACACAGTACCTCTTAATCCCACGACCAGAACATCAGAGGGAGTACATAATCCCTCTGGTAGACCTACTACACAGCACAAGCACATGTCCCTCTCAACAGCTTGGTGTGGATCAAAGGTTTATCCTGTCCTGAAGCACATGCCAGGTGATTCCAGGAAATCTAATTCCCAGACATCTAACAGAGAAGCTGTTTTCTTCCCACTGGGGAAAGCCTGCAGGATGCCAGATGTTTGTGCCTGTGTTGGGTGCCCAGGTCCATCAAAGAGCAGTGGATGTCTGCCCAAAGCTGCTGCAACTTTAGCAAGAGGGAATGGAGAACTGGCAGCAGGGATTGCAGATACAGTGCAACTCATGGCCAGCCCTTGAAGGCTGACTAAGCAGCTTGCTAAAATCCTCAGCCCTTCTGAAAGTGATATTGGTGCCTGGGATGTACTACATGGGAGAATGGGTACCACAGAGCAAGAAGGAATGGTTAAAGGGGGACAGCTGGGAATCACACTTGTTATGGAGTGCCCAGGGGAGAGGAGCTGGTGTGACAAACCCATCCTCCAGCTCTGGCACCAAGAAGACCTTGCCATGCGTGCATCAGCCCAGGCAGAAGCAGGCAAAACTGAATGGTGACAGCTCTGCACCATTTCTGGGGGTGCTGAGGACACTCACACCAGCAAGGAAGGATGAATCTTTCCAAGGTTACTCATCACATCATTTCCTCACTGAAATGTGGTCAGACATTGAAACAAGATGACTAGGGAAGTGGTGGGACCACGATCTCTGAAACTGTTCAGAAATGTGTAGATGTGGCACTTGGGGACATGATTGCGTGGCCTTTGTGACAGTGCTGGGGAACAGCTGGACTCAATGGTTCCTAGAGGGTTTTTCCAACCTGAACAATTCTGTGATTCTGTTATCACAGAGCCACCATGCCTTTCCAGACAACTCAAAGGCATTAGTGCTCAAGAACAACCAAAGCCCTACACATTTCAGTGTCACCCCTCCAAGTACCCTGACTCCATCTGCACTCAGGGTGCAGTTAATGGTGCATGTGTTTTCCTAGAAGCAGCTAGAACTGCAGGTTAATCATGAGAGTGTACTTTATTTTCTTCCATCATGGCTCATTTCCCACCTGTCTGAAAGCACTGTTGACTGTACATGTGCCCGTTCAAGCACCTGCTCCTAATGAGGGGAATGGACAAACAAAAGCCCCACGACTGCCCAGGTACAGAGGTCTCTAGGCAGGTAGAGAGGCAGATGGCTGAATCACTGAGTGCCCAAGGCCCCTGCCACCATTTGCTCTTTTTTGAGTAATCTCAGCTTGCATCAATGTTTCCTGCATTCATCTTCAGCTTCCAAACAACCTTTCATCTCTACGTGATGTATAAGCAGGGAAACAAGATGCTCAGGCGTGTTGGAAACTGCTCTGTGTGTGCAGGGAGAAAAGAAGGGGGAAGGGTGGCAAAAGAGGGCAGCTACTGAGCAACCAAATTGCCTTAATGGGAGAGTTTGCCTGTGCTAAGACACCACACGTCTGTGAAAACACTCCCTAGGAAACATCCAGCTGCTGTCTTGATGCTCACCCCAATGAAAGAAGAGGGAGGACAAGAAAGTAAAGATCAAAGGATAGTGCTTGGAGTGATGAGACAAGGGAGAATGGTTTTTAAGAGAGGGACAATTAAGACTAGCTATGAGGAAGAAATTTTTTATTATGAGAATAGTGAGGCCTTGGCACAGGTTGCCCAGAGAAGCTGTGGCGTCCCCATTCCTGGAAGTGTTCATGGCCACGCTGGATGCAGCTTAGAGCAACCTGGTCTAGTGGAAGGTGTCCTTGTTCCAGAAAGGATGACTTTTAAGGCTCCTTCCAACCCAAACCAATTTGTGATTCTGTGGTAAGACATGTCCTGGGCAACTGGCTCTGGGTGGCCCTGACTGAGCAGTGGGTTGGGCATGTTGACCTCTAGAGTTCTCTTCCAATGTCACCCAGTCTTTGAATCCTTGATTTTTGACTCCCTGCTCTAAGCCATGGGCAGCTGGAGGGTAGCAGTTGAGTCCCTCACGGTTTGGTGGATCTGGGTAATGCTTCTACAAGAGCTGTCCTCTGAAGTAGCCCTGGGTAAAGAAGGTCCTTGTTTTGTCACAGGGTCTGTTCACATCTGGATAATTTGCCCAAAACTCACAGAGAAACTAGAGAGCTTGTACAAGACTGAGAAGGAAATCTGTAGCAGAGGAGAAACTTGGAAAAAGTCTCTTACACCACAGGTCTAGACTCTACACTATCGTTTTCTCTTTGGAAACTTCAACACAGAAGCTCCATCTTCCCTTCTGGATTGTTCTCACTGTCTCCCAAACTGAATTGTTTTTCTATCCTTCTCTGGTGCCAAACTCTGTTTCCATGGATGTTATAGTAATCTGCCCCTAATTAGGATAAACCTCCTTTGAACTTTATACTGAACAAATCCTCACGTCTTTAGCTGTCTATGGACACCTCCCAAAAACATCTCTTGCAGAATGGAACATGCAGCCAGTTTCTCTGTGGGAAGAAGCCCAATAAAGATATCCAAGAAACCCAACCAAATCCGAAGAAGGACAAATTGTGTCAAGCTGAAAAGAAGCAGGTCACCCACCCAAGGGTGTCCCGATGGGAGACCCAAAGGAAGGGCAAGTATCTGCCAGCAGCTGCTGAGGAGGATGGGTTTCAGGTCCCAGCAATGATGGGAGTCTGAGAGGGGCAGCTGGAAACACTGAGATCTTTGAGCCCTAGGGTTTTCTCCTGGTGCCAGGTCAGAGCTGGGTTTGCAGCAAACACTGGAGAATCTGACCAGCCAGGTGGATTTAAATTGGGTTTGGATGGGACTGCACCACCCTCATTCCCAAAGCTGGGTGAGGATGGAAGCTCCAAAATGCTCAAGTCCTCCCTTCTTCTGGACTTCCTTTATCCAGTGGATTAGCAGTGCAGGGTGGGACAAAGTGCTCCAATGGATCTCAGCCATGGCCCCTCTCTTAAGGACACTCCAGAACAGAGAAGAGAGGGCCAACACATGGACAGAGAAATTCCACAGAAAAGGATAGTGTGGTGGCTTTGGGCCATTTGGCCATGCCTTTCTTTTTCCCTGACAATCCCTCTTCCAGCCAACAGAAGGAAACAAAGGGAACAGTCAAGACCTCTGGAAATCAGAAATTGTATTTAATGTCATGGGCCATGGCACAAGTCCCCAGTCACAAATAATACCACTCTTCTGTGAAAAGAAAGGAAACATTCCTGGCAGGGTTTGGTTCAAATGAACTGGAACTATGAACTGGAACTATCCCCTCTACAGTTCCTTGCAATTCCCCAGAACCACAACACACTCAAATAACCTCCGTCACAGTTTGTGCCATGATGAGAATGATTGAGCCATGGGATGAAGTCTTCCCAAATTACAGCTTCAAGGCTTCAACTAATTCTCCAATAAACCGTTTTAGTTATACTAACAAAAAGCACTAATACCAGCAAGACCACAAGCACAATGACAGAGGTTTCTGCAGACAACAAGGTCCACCTGGCACTTAGATAACCCTAAGGCTTGTAAGAAATGTCACGTAGCTCTTCACAAGGAAAAAAGTGTGATGAAGACCACAGGGACTTTCCTTGTACAGAAGGTTCTTTCCAGGCTGCCCTGAATAAAGCTGGCATGATTATCCCTACTGGGGCTGCTCTGAGTGATGACAGCAGAAAACAAAATACGTCTCTGTCTTGATTTAAAAGACAAATATCTGCCAAGGAAGGTGGGAACCTTCTTGGAACAGTCAGTATCCCTCTTTCCAAGTTATTGTAATTTCAAAATTACAGGGTTTTCAGAAAAAAAAAAAAATCAAAGTCCTGGAGCCGAGTACACAAACTCCTGCAGCACTGCCTGACCTCTCTCCTCAATCCCCTTATGGAAGGAAGTCAGGAAGGTGAGACCCACCCTCACCAAGCCTTGGGTCTGAGTTCACAACCTGTGGTGGCATCACGCCTCAACTCCAAAAAACCCTGACCAGAAAAGCCCACTCCCCCAGCCAAAAACTCCCCAGCCCCACAGCAACTCCACTGGAATGCCAGGAGACTTTCTTTTGTGTCTTGATTGCTGAATATTCACCCAAAAAGCCATCCCCTCCCCGTTCCAGGGTCTCCCTGATAACAAAGGGAAGAAATTCACTGAGAAACCTAAAAAACCACGAGTCCCCAAAATCACCTAAGTTGCTAGAACAGACTCATGACCCAAGTTGTGTGATCCAAAGGTGAAATGTCTTGCCTAAGCCAAGCATCCAGCCCCAATTTTCAATCAGCAAAAAGATGGTGACTTCTGTTTGAGGACTGTGGTAAAGATAGATATTGTCAAGTTTATACTTATGCTTACGCTTTTCCCAATTCACCTTCTTCATCTGAGGTTACCAAAGCACCGTGGCTGTATGAGGGAGGATGGTGACAGGATGGGATGGGGCTGGGGACAAAAAGCAGCAGCGTCCATTCACTTGGCATGGGGACAGAATTTGATTTTACTGTTTAGGCTGGGTGCATCCTTCATAGTAAAGATGCTCTGATAAATGATGAGGAAAGGATTATGAAAATAGAGATAGGGTTTGGGCAGCAGCAGACGGATTACTGATTGCTTTTTGAACATAGCATAGATAGAGCAGTCCACAGCATCCAAAAATCACTCTGTAAGCAACATCAACACAGCTTCTGTTATCACAGGTTATCTGTTCAGGCATACTCTAGCTCTAACAGATTAATTTTAAACCTTTTGGCATATTTTCCACAGCATTATAATGCAGCTGAGCTCAGCCATGTATTGGAATTGAAGAATCATAGATTAATTTAGTCCAAGTCCAAACATTTAGTTTCAAGTCCAACCATTACCCCAGCATTGCCAAGGCCACAACTAAATCATGTTCCCAAGTGCCACATCTACACAATTTTGAAACAATTCCAGGCCAGTTGAAGTACTATAATGAGGGTACATTTAAAAATCAATCAATCAATCAGTCAATCAATATTTTTTGGAAAGAAAAAGAAAAAAAGGAAAAGAAAAAGGAAAAAAAAGAAAAAGAAAAAGAAAAAGAAAAAGAAAAAGAAAAAGAAAAAGAAAAAGAATAAGAAAAAGAAAAAGAAAAAGAAAAAGAAAAAGAAAAAGAAAAAGAAAAAAAGGAAAAGAAAAAGGAAAAAAAAAGAAAAAGAAAAAGAAAAAGAAAAAGAAAAAGAAAAAGAAAAAGAAAAAGAAAAAAAGGAAAAGAAAAAGGAAAAAAAGAAAAAGAAAAAGAAAAAGAAAAAGAAAAAGAAAAAGAAAAAGAAAAAGAAAAAGAAAAAGAAAAAGAAAAAGAAAAAGAAAAAGAAAAAGAAAAAGAAAAAGAAAAAGAAAAAGAAAAAGAAAAAGAAAAAAAGAAAAAGGAAAAGAAAAAGAAAAAGAAAAAGAAAAATATTAGAATAGATTTAAAATGCAGGGAAATTAAGCAGAAATAACTTCCCTGGGTAATGCATTGGACCCTGACTTGGTTTCTCCCTGCAGTTTTTCTCATCCCACTTTTCAAAACACTCAGGCTCATTCGGGTCCTGCTGGACTCCGATTCTCAAATCATCAATTAAGATGCAGCCAGTTCCAAGGGGGATAAATCCAAGAGCAAAGTGGTACTTTTGTGAGGGTGGTGTTGGCAGAAGGAGCAGCTTGCACACACTGCAGTGTCCTGGCTCAGCCCTGGCATGCTCTGTGCTCTGCAGCACACTGCAAATTCACACTGCCCAGAAAACAGATGCTCATCCCAACCTTTCTTTGCTCCCAAGACAGCAAACATGCACAGGGATGCCTTAAAGGCAGTGTTTAAAGCTGTTTCCTAAAATAAGACAGCAGGCAGCACTTGCTGCCTCCAAACACTTGACCATGCTAAGTTTGCTGCTGGGATCTGGTAGGATTAGGAGCCATACTTAATCTTCCCAGGATGCCTAATTCTCCAGGGCTTAACAAACTCCATCTACACACAAATACAGCCCAGAGTCTTGGAAGCCAACCCAGTCTGTGTCCCCAGATCTCATTTCCTTGTGTCCCTTGTGCTGGGACTTTGGGCAAGTGGGATTGTTCAGCCTGAGGAAGAAAAGGTGAGACCTTAGAGCCCCTGCCAGTGGCTTTAGCCCCCTGCTAAAGGGGGTCCAAGAGAGCTGGAGAGGGATTTTGGACAAGGGCCTGGAGGCACAGGACAAGAGGGAATGGCTTCCCACTGCCAGAGGGCAGGTTTAGATGGGATATTGGGCAGAAATTCTTGGCTGTGAGGGCGATGAGGCCCTGGCACAGGTCACCCAGAGAAGCTGTGGCTTCCCCATCCCTGGAAGTGTTCAAGACCAAGTTGGCCAGGGTTTGGAGCAACCTGGTCTAATGGAAGATGTCCCTGCCTGTGGTAGGGGGGCTAGAACTGCATGATCATGGAGGTCTCTTCCAACCCAAAACCTTTCCTGATTCCATAATTCTGTGACTGAGAAAATGGTTATAATGCTCTCCCTGTTATATCTTTTGTAAATTTTTCTGCTGTCCTTTTGTGGAACCTCCTCTGTTTCCCCCCAGAGAGGAGGGGAGAGAGTCTCCATGGAGCCCTCCCTCACCCAGGGAGCTGCAGCCAAGCCCTGTGATAAATAACCACGCTCCCTCTGCTGGTGTTAGTGCTCCTCCGACAAGAAAGGACAGACACGGAATGCAGGGAGGCACTCAGGAGTGGAGTTCCATGTCCTTTAGAAAGGAACAGGAGAAGGGTCATTGCTGGGCTGAGCTGGCAGAAGAGAGGTTGGTCCAACACTTCACAAATGGTGGCTTATGGCCACAAATAATTTACAGAATATATATTGCATATAATTATTGCAGTCACATAAATCACTGAATTACTGTGTGGTTTGGGTTTGAATGTGATAAATAACATAGAGAATAGAAATTTTCAGTTCCCATGAAATTGCTGAACAGAGCTTAAAGACTAACTAGCAAGAGAAGATAAAAGGATGTAAAGGTATGCACACTGGATGATAAATGTTGCTTATCAGTGGAGGAACAGATAAAGAGGGCTACAGTGGGTTTTTTGCAAGTTAGGTAACAAAAAGTAATAGCACATGCCCAAAGAAAAAGTTCAAGGAAAGGTCACCTTTAAAATTGAAATATTCACTGAATAGGACTACCAGAGATCCCTTTAGAGTCCCCTCCATGATCATAAAATAATTTCCAATAGGAGGCAGATGCATGCAGATTAGTTCTAGGAAAAGTGATGTTTATGTATTAGCTAGAAGACACTCTTTAATGAATATATGATTATAATGTTGTAAAGCCTCACCACACACATTCGATTAAAGGAGACATCCTTGCAATGTGTTCTGCACAGATAAAGAATGCTTGCTTTGTAACACTTAAAATGGTGTTAGAAAGTTTATTTTCTGGCTGATTTCAGTATCAAAGGGACCTTAAAATTCCACTCCCTGCCATGGGAATGGATACCTGCCTCTAGACCAAGTTGGTCAAAGCCCTGTCCAACCTGGCCTTGGACACTTCCAAGGGTGAGGCAGCCACAGCTCCTCTGGCAACCTGTGCCAGGGCCTCCCCACCCTCACAGCCAAGAATTTCTTCCCAATATCCCATCTAAATCTACTCTCTTACAGTTTGAACCCATTTCCCCTTGTTCCATCTCTATAGTTCCTGGTGAACAGTCTCTCTCCATCTTCCCTGTAAAGCCCTGCAGACACTGGAAGGTGCTGTGTGGTGTCCACACAACGTTCTCCAGGATGAACAGCCCAAACTTTCTCAGCATCTCCATATGGCAGGTGCTCCAGTCCCCTTATCAACTTCATGGCCTCCTCTGGACTTGCCCCAGAAGTGCAAGTTCTTATGTTTGGGGGCACCAGAACTGTGCACAGTGTTCCAGGTTTGATCCTATGAGAGCAGAGAAGATGGTTATTTCTGTTTGAGCAGCAAAGCTGGTGGGCATGTCATCCATCCTCACTTTGCTCTGGCTCCTCCTAATCCTTATCTTACACCCTACTCCATGCAGGATGGACTCTCAGTCTGGGTTCTTATTTTTTCCTCTTCCTTTTTTCCTGGTGGGTTCTTTGGCTTTTTGAGCTCCCAACTTCATTTTCCTGGACTGCAGCACCCAGCTTCTGACTGCAGGTGATCTCTGACCAGCTGGATACATCCCATCTGATTTCTCTCAATAGGCAATGTATTCCTGAAGAAATTATCTTAGAAATTCCCATTGCCTGGTCTATCCTTGAAGGAAGAGATTCCTTACACAACCTATGAGCTCTTCTGCTACCCTGCTGAGATTTGTACCAAATTGTGATGGCTCTGAGGCAGGACTTGCTGCTGCTCCATACCATGCCAAGGGGACACCAGATAAAAGAGTAAAGGCAAAGGCCAGCCACATGCATTAAGTAAATCAGGGAATGTCACAGAAGTCCCTGTCAAGAGAACAGCAGCTCTGTGAGACTGCCCAGTGCACCCCCAGCTTTACCTATCCATCCCCCTGCTCAGCAGAACGGGATACTGACATTGCAGGGCACCTGGAATCTCTTGGAGTTTGGTTAAAATTTAGCCCTATTCCCACTGGGTAAATTCTGAGCAACCTGAAGGGCAGGAATGTTGCAGTATATAGACATGGAAAACAAAGGTGAGATTTCCCTAACAGATGGAATGCAGCAAGGTTAAATAGGAGTGGAAAAGCCAGATGATTGAAGGATGAGATTTGTAAAAATGGCAATTCCCATTTTTTTACTTTGAGTAATCTGGGATCTGGGAAGATTATCCTTCAACACCAAACTCCCAGCCCCCATGCCATGACTGCTGGCCCCAGGCTGTACCCAGACTCCAAGGACAAAAGCTGGTCCCTGGGACACTGAAGAGCTGCTGGACTTACCGTGATGGGGAAATAATCCCTCATGTACCTCCAAACGACGCAGTTCCGCAGGAGCTGGATCCGCCGCCCGCCCTTGCTGGGCTTCTCCCTGTCTATCAACCACCACACAGCATAGAGGGCACTGACCAGCCAGAAACGAGTGAAGAGGAGGCCGATGAAGGCAGCTGTGCAGCACTGTGCTGAAAGAAAAGCCAGCAGTGACTTGATAGTTGCATTGGGTGGACTTTGGGAGAGGAATGGTTCATTTGGAGAGGCGTTTTGGTCCTGGGATGGAGCCTCCACTGGGCTTGATGCTGAATTTATCAGTGTGAAGGCACCTCTGATGCAGAGGTGGTTTCTTTTCTATCTGCCCCAGGAAGCTGAAAAGATACCAGGCACCTCCCTTGTAGCAACTACCAATTTCTTCAAAGGCCACCATGTCCCCTCTTCCCAAAAGACTAATGAATCTCACTCCATTCACAGTGCTCCTATGGATCAGCTCTCTCTCCCTTCGCTGTCTTGCTTTTCTCTGGAGTCAGACTGATCTCTGCAATTATAATGGCCTTGTTTTACCCCAAAATTCCTGTTAATACCCCCGATGACACCTGATATTTTGCAATGGCAGCAAAAAGGGTCCTATGTCTAGTCTGTACAGTCCCCAATAGCTTTATCTTCAGCTAATGATTCCCCATTTTAATCATTGTGTCCACGATTCATGTCTATACTCTTTACTGAATTTTTTATTATTGATTTTGGATGCTTTCCTCCACTTCTCAGGTTCAGTCTCAACTCTAATCTTGGACTCCAGAGGATTTTCAGTTCTTTCAAATCTGTGTCATCATGAATTTTTTGAGAATGCTCTATTTCATTCTCTAAGACTTCCATGACTTGGGACTTTCTCCAGTTAGTGCCAGCTTTGACCTCTACCTCCCTCCTCCCTTATCCCCTGTGTTTTGGCATGGGAACAAGCGAACAAAAGTCTTTGTGCAAACAGACATCACTCGGTACATAAAATTCCACCCAAGCCAAACACTGTCTGTCTGCAGATACTGCAAAGTGATGGTGGCCACCAAGCTGCCACCTGGCAAAACAGATTTGTGGCTGGGAATAACTGTGTCCTCTCCATCTGTCCCTCTGGAACCCTTGGTATTACTTGTGAAGGGGAAGACTGAGTGAAGAAAACCCAAAGATTAATCCAAATCCCTTCTCCAGCTCATGGATTATGTAATGTTTTGTATATTTTGTTCTACTTTGGATCTTCATTTCAGATCCACCACCCAGGGCTGGAAGATATGAGGATGGAGATGCCCTGCTCAGCTTCAGCTGTGGTATAGATGTATCCACACCCTCATGCTCTGAGACATCTTCTCCATCTTCGGGAGTCACCTGATACCTGCTTTCTCCACCTCCTCTCAGCTAAGGCCTGTCAGAGAAGTGGAATAGGATGTTCCCATCTAAGACATTCATGTACCTCCTGTTTGCTTTCACTTAAGGATAAATAAGTAGATCATGTTTGTAACTTTTTTTTTTTTTTTGTGATAAGCCACCCTGATTACAAAGTTTTGCATGGAAAAGCAAATCCTTGCCCTTTTTTAAAACACTGTCATGATGGTACCAATAATTCCTATGGGGGGACAAAAGCACAATAATCTAACAGGTTCCTAAATCCACTTAGTTCTGAAATGGGATTGCATGTCTTCCTGTAAGCAGAGACACTGCAGCAGGCACCTGGGTAGGCACTAAGAATTTTGCAGTGCGTAAAAAGCCTGCAGCTCTCAACAAAGCAACAGGTCTAACCTGTAATGCCTCACGTAGGTCATAAAGAACCACTGCTCACACCTGGTGCCGCATTTTTAATGGAATCATAAAAGTCCCCTCAAATCTGGGCTTGGACACTTCCAGGGATGGGGCAGTCACAGTTTCTCTGGGCAACCTGTGCCAGGGCCTCACCACCCTCACAGCCAAGAATTTCTTCCCAATATCCCGTCTAACCCTGCCTTCTGTCAGTGTGAACCTGTTTCCCCTTGTCCTGTCACTCAAGACCCTTGTCCTAAAACCCTCTCCAGCTCACTTGGAGCCCCTATAGCACTGGAAGAGTCTCTCCCTGGAGCCTTCTCTTCTCCAGGCTGAACACCCCCAGCTCTCCCAGCCTGTCTCCAGAAGAGAGGGGGTCCAGCCCTCAGAGCATCTCTGTGGCCTCCTCTGGATCTGCTCCAACTGGAGTCTCACAAAAGTGGAACAGAGCGAGAGAATCCTCTCCCTCAACCTGCTGCTCACACTTATTTTTCAAATGCCTCAGACATAGACTTTGTATCTCTCAAGAACTACACAGAACATGAACTACAGCTCCAGGGTCCACATAATAAATAAACACAATTTTACTGCACCTGGGAGCCAGGTCATCAGGTCTGCTACAAAACTATGCAGTGTCTAATTCTCTTTTTATCATACTGTGCAAAGCTCAAAGTACATTCTGCAAAGTGAAGGAGTAGTTCTCGTCCAAATCCATGCTTTATCTCACAATTATATAATTATTAATTTCTTCCTCGATTCATTTGCAATTCAATTTTTTTTTTTCCCAGAGCAGAATTTACGCTCAGTGACCTTCACTCAATATTAAGATTTGGGAGTTTTTGGTTCTTTTGAAACCGTTTGGCGCTCTGTGGGAAAGGAGACCATTCCTGCCCCAGAATGGACTGTCAGTTTGAAAATTACCGTGGATGGGACCAAAGAGACAGGAAGGTTGCAAAAAATGTACAGTTAAATCTGCATCCAAACCAATTCCAGCCTTAGGCAGGCACCTGATAATTTATGGTCTGTAATTTGGTGAGGAGGAGGAACTCAGTACCACTGTCTGGACACCAACACTTTCTGGGCCACCAGTGGCAGGACATGTGACACAGAGCTCTACTAGTGCTTCCCAAAAGTCATGTCAGGTCCCCAGACTGAGTCCACCACCACCAGTCCCACTGTTCAGAAGAAATGGGCAGGTTTGGGTGTGAGGTTGCATACAGATGTGATCCTCATCTCCTCCTTCTGCAGGTCTGGACTCCTGTGCTGCAGGAGTCCAGATGGCCCAATGGCACGTATTAAATTGCTATAAAATGGCTTAATTGGCCCTTACACAGAGCTGTTTCAAGGCAGACAAGGGCTGTAAGAGCAGGGTTAAGAGCATCATGCAAGTCATTGCAGATGCATCAGTTCTGTTCCCTGAAAACAGCCAGATAATTCTGGGCTGGGCTGAGATCAGCTGCTGCACTGTCTACACTGTCATGGGAGTGGAGACTGCTTCAAACCAAAACTAAAACCAAAGGGTCCCTGACAAGAAGGAATGACATGTGCAGACCCTAAATCTTGCACTTGCTGAAGAGTCCAGATTCAGGAAGGTTTCTCTATGGTTGTCCATGGTGAGGTTTGGCTCTGGATGAAGCATTCATAGGATGGTCCTGGACTCTGCAGTGCACCTGTTGAGCAGGGGTGCAGCAACTTTTCATGGTCCAGGACCCAGCATCTCACATCTACATGACTGTATGGGACTCAGCAAAGAAAAGACACATCAATGTGTATTTGATGGCTTTTTTTTTTTTTTCCACAGATCAAATGGTTTCCTGGGCTGGATTCCTTCAAAGAAGCTCATAGCAAAAATGAAGTGGTGAGTTTCTTATGCTGAGCAGTTTTGCTGTGAGCTGTAAATCCTTCTCTGGACAAGAAAATAGCCATATCATAGAGAGCACAAATATTCCATGGGCTCCAAGTGGGCCATGGGTTCCAAAGGAGCCGCAGGCTTCAGAGCACATGGAGGACTTTTCTGGCCAAGTGTAAGCAGGGGCCATATCCCATCAAAGTGCTCCTAACCCAAAATTTGTTAATTCAGCCTGAAATAGGGGAAGCTGCAGCACACAGAAAGATATTTTTGTTATCACAACAGCCCCAGAGTGAGTCAGATTCATACTGCACTTGTCAGGAGGGTTTGCAAGATCATGACAGAATCACAGAATGCATTGGGTTAGAGGGATCTTAAAGACCATCCAGTTCCAGCTGCCCTGCCATGGGCAGGGATACCTTCCTCTAAACCAGGTTGTCCAGAGTCCCATCCAAACTGGCCTTGAATGCTTCCAAGACACGTGTTGCTGTTCCAGCCTGGAGTCCCTGATTGTGGCCACCTACACAGATACTGCACCCTTGGGCACAGCTGATCTGGCTGTGGACTACACTCAGCTGCCAAGGGAGCCTGCTGGTACCACATGGCCTTTGAGCCAGCCCTGATGACTGGAAGGTTCAAAGGCTGGGTGTGGTGCTCTGGGTCTGCAGAGGCAGCATGCCCAGGTCTGCTGCCCCTGCACCGGGTTTGTTTGCCATGGTTCAGCCCTGCACTCATGGCTCTGCATGGTGTGTCTGGATGGGTGTCCATGCCCAGTGGAGAGTGGGAAGGAGAGAGGCAGAAGGAAGCAGTGCAGCAGGCTTGGGCACCAGCCTGCTGATTTCAGTTCTCTGCAGCAGCCTGGTTCCAGTCCATTACATGGTCAGTACTTGGATCATGTACTGGGAAGGCAACGAGGTCCCCACTCCATGCCCTGCAACCCATTCTCAAACCTTGCACTCCTCCTCCAGCAGCTGTCAGCCCCTGAAATAAATGGAACCCTTTGCCTCCATGCTCTTGGAGGAGCATCCTCAAGAAAACTGGGAGTATGGACCATGCCCGCCTGTTGCAAGGGATGCTGGAGCACAGCTCCTTGCCAGCCCTGGAGGCGAGCTGCTGCCCTCACTCAGCATCCCGCCAGGAATGAATGAGGAGTCCCTCCCCCAGTGCTTGGCTTCTTAGGGGATGCATTTGCACAACCATAGCAACAGCTGCCTGCAATCAGCGCTGCTGGGATCTCTGGCCAAAGGGCTGTGCAGCGGTCAGAGGGTGTTTTGGAGCCCTTTTTGGCAGGAGAAACACAAAGCCTGTCTCCCAAACAAAGGAGCAGCCGGCAGCTAAATCCTGCCCACGGCAAGCCTGAGCTCTGTGCCTGAGGATTATAACAGTGCTATAACACGAGGGGTGTTTGGCAGCTCATGGGATGAAAATAAGGATATCTCTTAGCATCTAGCTTATGCAGTTGTTAAACTGGGAGATTTTGGATGGAAAGCTCCAGGCTTAAAGAAACTTTGTAAAATAAACCAAAACATTTAGAATTGCTTCATAAGGATTTGTTACCACCTTTCTAATGCCCTTCTGAAAAGCATTTCTTAACTGCTTTTGGTTTCAGATTGTATCACCAAAAGAAACCTCAACCAAACAAATAAAAAAACCAAACAATAAATCAAATTCTGCCAGGGAAAGATTATAAACTCTCGAAGGTCAGCCACGGGAGGAGGAGTTGGTTTGGGTCTCAGCCTCATTCAGAGCAAGCTTCATTTCCCTGCACGAGGTAGAGCCTGTGTTTGCAAATAACTCCTACAACTGCAGAGGATTCCTCCCTCCTGGCCATTTGCTGTCATTCTGCTGGCTCTAGAAGTCATTTCCATCTCTGGAAAGTCAAGTGCCAGCTTGCTCCCAGTCCCAAGAAGGAAAAAAACCTCACATTGTTTTATTGGAAATCATTGTTGAAGCTCCATAAGCCCCAACTGCATCCATGCTGGGAATGGGGATGTGCTGTTGGATCCCCTGTTAACCCTGTGACCACATCTCTACTGCATCCCAGCTGAATCACGGACTGTGGAAGGAAATGCAGATGCTGGGACAGATAGGGAATCATGGAGCACTCCAAAAGGTCCCACTCTGGCCAGCTGTGTCCAAGACTGCGTGGCTCTTGCCAGATCTTGCCAAGATACACGTGTGTCTCCTCCTGCCAGGAGGTGTCCTCTGCTGGCAGAATGTTGAACACAGGTGGGATCTCTTCTGCTCAGGCAGACCCCCAACAAGTACACAATGGCACCAGGGGTGGCTGTTTGGTGCTTCTCTTCCAAAAAAAAAGGTAGCTTCACCCATCCTGGTGACCAGCAATGTCCCCTGACCTCTTGAATTGCCCAAACCGGGCTAATGTGTAATTCGGAAGAGTGATACTTATGAGAGGAATGAGGGATTTGTCTTTACAAACCGTGAGTCTGCTGGTAGATGAAACTAGCACTGAGAGATAAGAGAAACAATGGGAAAGATTCCACAGATAAATGTAATGAGAGAGATTTGTCTTTACAAACAAACTGTAGGTCTGCTGATAAATAAAATTGGATGCTGAGAGATGAAAGAAACAATGGGAAGAACCATAAATCCCATAGGAATTCCACTGATTGACACTAGGAAAAGGGCGGGGGAAGTATACATTATAGGGGAGTCTTAGGTATCAGGCGTTGGGGAAGTCTGTACCTCTCAAGTACCTCAGCCAATGGGGAAAGAGAGAGGGAAATGTGGCCGGGAAATCAGGATAAAAAGGAGGCTGCGTCCTCCAAAAATTTGAGAGACCCCGGGGGAAATGCCCCATGGCCTCTCCCTTTATTCGAATAAAGTTACAGGATTCCTCTGTCTCCTTTTCGGACATAAATTTTTGGCGTTTGTGGATTAGTTTTCCTGCCACTTGGCATGGGCCTATCCCATAGCAAGAAACTAAATTTAAAAAGCTAAGCTGTCTGGACCAGTATGGCACAGTCCCCTGGTCCATCAGATACTGGTGTAAAGGTGGCCATTCAGGCTCAGGTCTGTGGCAGATTTTGGAAGGGGCCACCTCAGAAACTGAGTGGGAGTCTGAAGCACAGCCTGTGCTTTCTGTGCAGGTATAGTTCTGGAGATATTTGTGTACCAGTACACGGATACACACAAATATCTGCTGTGTTTTGGGCTAGTCAGCAACTGTCTTGACACAGCAAATGTGGAGATTCACACACATCCCATCTGAGATTCACGACTGGCATAACAATGGGAAACTCTGTGATGTTGCTTTTCACCTTGGCTCCTGATGGGCTGTAAATGGCCCCAGACATTTTACACCGATAACCTACCTCTGATCCTCCCATCTCTTTATTTCCCTAAAACTAGGAAATACTGGGATGTTACCTTCCAGCCTGATGGGCTGTAAACATCCCCAGGCAGTTTGCATTCTCTGATGACGTGCCTCTGTGTCTCCCTGTGCATCCTATCCAAAACTGCATGTGTGTCGTTCCCATCAGTACCTGACGCTCTCCACCAAGCAGTGATTTTGTCTGCATCCCAGTTTGCTGGTGTGTCCCTTCCTCAATCTGCTTGGGTTTTCTTGGAAAAATGACCTTTTAGAATGTGCAGGGGCATGTGTAAAAAGAGAAGTGTCTGTTTCCAGGGCTGCAGAAGCAGACTTAACAACACTCTTCCTGTGGTACCATTCCTCAAGCATGATAATTCTATTTCCCATCCCTAACACCAAGCAGAGCAACAGCTTAAACCAGGAAAACTAAACCTAAAAGCTGAAAACCCTAAAAGCTGGCTTAGATGCTGCATCAGGCCTGTAAATATTCCCATGCATAGGCAATCAGCCATATACTTCCTTAGTGCCACTGTGCTCTGATCAGGTGGTGAGAAGAAGCCAAAAAAACGGGCACGGGTTGCCCAGAGAAGCTGTGGCTGCCACATCCCTGGAAGTGTTCAAGCCCAGGCTGGACAGGGCTTGGAGCAACCTGGTCTAGAGGAAGGTGTCCCTGCTCATGGTAGGGGATTGGAACTGGATGGTCTTTAAGATCCCTTCCAACTCAAACCATACTGCAAATCTATGGCAAGCTTCTCTGGCTTCTCAGAAAAAGGAAAAAGAGCAGTCTCTTACCTAGACCCAGGAAGCTGAAGATCCATTGAGCCACTGATGCTGTCTGAAGCCTTCTCTGCAGTGGCACAGACCGTGGAGCAAACTCAATCTTCATCTTGGGCTCTGCATGCACTTCTGGAGAGGAGAAGGAAGCAAGTGGCCCCTGAAGAGTGCAAAGTCACCCCTCAGTATCTGCCCAGCGTTACAGTAGAAGGGATTGTGCAACACACACAATCACAGTGGCAGCTGGCACAGCACCATCCCACACAGGGAGGAGAGAGAGGGAGGTGTCACGGACTTTACACCATCATGACTCACAGCATTGTTGCATGGTGACAATGTCATGCTTCTGCCACCCAAAGTAAGCTCCATTCAGGACCCAATTCTGCCTTCAAGATCCCGTCTCTTTCAATTTTTGCAATATTTGGATGTTGGCAGAGACAATGAGGCAGGCATTCATGCCTGGTAAGGCAGTTTTGTTTTCCCCCGTCCCCTACAAATCACAGCAGGAAGGGACAAGCAGAAGGGATGAGCACAGGCAGGTCACTTTTTTTTTTTGTTCACAAGTGATGAGATGTGGAAGGGTTTCAGTCTCAGCCAAAGAGGTGGGGAGACAACACAAGGGTGTTTCACTGCTGAGAAGCCTCATGCCTCTGCCAAGACATGGATGGATGGGGCAGATGAGTTTCCAGGTGCATCCTTGCACACATTTATATAGATGTAGAGAAAGGAAATACTATTCCTGTTTTGCATTTGTATCTCCTAGCACAGCCTGAACCTCTGCCTTGTCATGTGCAAAGAGATGCAATTTACTATGTGGAAAAAAGAAAGTTAGAAATTTGGGGGGAAAAAATCCTCAAGGAACTGACAAGCCACTCAGGTAAGCAAAGAAGTCATCTCATGGGAGGGCTGGGAAAACCAAAGGTCTCATTGTAACCAGGATACAGTATAGTACTCTGAACAGGCTGCACTGGACTATGAGCACTGTGAAAGGACTGGCCATGTACAAAGGCTTCACTTACACGTCCAAGGGGCATTTCAAATCCCAAGGTCACTGCAGCCAAGACTAAAAACAACCTTTGGCAGAAGCAAATCAGAGATGTTAGCCAAAAAATAATCCCTCCCCTTTTGCCTAGGAAGGTACTGGGCTATGAGGGATCTGCTAGACTCAGGTTTTCCCAAATCACTAGGATAACAGGGCTTTGGTGAAACCCCAAGGGATCTTTTCCTAAAGGCAAACCTAAAACTGGTTTAGATGTCACTCAAATCTCTCCCCATCCTTTGTCTTCTACTGCAAATGTCAGGACCTGCTTGCTTCAAGAAAGCAAAAGAGGTTTTTAATTCCTTCAGCACTGTTACCTGGAGACAGGATGTTTCCTGATGAGGAACCCTCAGTGATTTTCCAAAATTCTGTGGGGAGACCTGTGGGCTCAGGCCTTCTGGTCTTCCTGGACTGTGCAACACCAGCATTGTCAGAAAGGTGGATGGTGGGACCAAGGAGGGGTTATATTGGTTATTAGGGAAAATTCCTTCCCCAAAACACTTTTCAAGCTCTGGAACATGCTGCCCAGGACAGTGGTGGAGTCCCCATTGCTGGAGGGATTTAACACACATGTAGATGTGGCACTTGGGTTAGTGGTGGGCTTGGCAGGGCTGTGGGAATGGTCAGATTCAATGCTCTTGGAGCACATTTCCAACCTTAACAATTCTATGACTCTACAAAAAGTTGTTAAAGGGATATCTCTGGTCCAGTGATGATGCTTCAAGGTCTTTTCCATCCAGCACTCTTGTCCTTGCTGGAGACTAGCCATGCCAAGGAACTCTTGATTTTCGCTAGTTAAAAGAGTCACACCTGTGCCTTGGGGACACCCAGACATGTGGGAAGCATTTTCTGCCCCCAGAAATTTCAAGCTAAGCCCTAGAGCAATTGTATTGCTTAATTCCAAAACAGCTGTATTGCGAAGAGTCACAGGTCTTTGCTTGTGCCTTATTGTGATCAGGAAGCCTCATGTCTGGATTTATGATCAAGTCAGGTCCTTGGAAGAGCTGACCAAGGAGTTAAGCAATGCTCAGCTGGGTAATAAATATTTATGTCCTGCTTTGCTGTGGTTATGTCATTTGTTTTTGTCTTTCTACTTTCTTAATTAAGGAGAGAAAAATAAATACTTTGGAAAACTTCTCCTTAAATAAGAGAGGAATCATAGATTTCCACTCAGGAGGAGCTGAAAGAGATGCATCTGCTTGCTGATTGTAGATAAAATAGAGCCTGTGACTTAAAATCTCTGAATCACAGAATAATTTAGGTTGGAAAAGATCTCTAAGGTCATGGAGTCCTACCATTCCCCCAGCACCACCAAGGCCACTGCGCTGGTTTTGATTAACTGGCATTTAGAAGAGGGCATTCGCAGAAGTTTTCTCATTGAGAACTTTCTCTGTGAGTTGATGGGACTAATTGAAAGCTGGTTTGGTTGTTGACAGTCTGGGAAACCAATTGGAGAATCTGGTTAGTTTCTGCGAATTTACATTTTGAAGTGAGCAAACCCTGGGAATGGCCCTTTTTTTTTCTGGCAGGAGTGCAGACACTGCAATCATGCCCTTTAGAGCACTTGATTTATTGGTCAAATTTTCTTTTTATGCATTTCAATTATTCTCTTTATGCAGCACTCTGATATGGATTTGCTTTGGCTCCTGTCCCATTTGGCCTTGAAACAACCTTACAGCATACATGAATCATCAGCACAGTTGGCAAGGAAAACAAGAACACCTCAGGCTGAACCTTGTGAACCCACCAGGCAGAAGTTGCATGATTATAAAATGATTTAAGATGTGAGAGGCCACTAAAACTCCCCTTTAATTTGTCACCTTCAGTATTGTCATGTTTTCCTTTTCCTGGTGATAGATGTTAGATGATGTTAGAGCTGGGACCTCTCCTGCAAAGCAGAGGGAATGCCTGGAGTAAATAGAGCTTTCTTGCATCTCTGGGGCAGTGTCTCCTGCATCTCTTGTGCATCTCCTGCACACTGGGGTAGTGTGGAGCTGAACACTCTACACAGAGGGAACTGCAAGCCTGGTCTGGCTCTGCCTTTGGAGATGGACTCTCACCTGCCTTGAGCCCAGGGCATCTCCATTTCTATAATGGAGGAAAAACGCTTCTAAGGAGATGTGAGGCTCCTACCTGATTATTTTTTTTTCATTTGCACCTCATTCCAGCTTTTGTCAGTGATCTCCTGGGAGCCATGGGATGAGCTTCCATCCCCTTCCTCTGACTCTTAGCAGTGATTAACAAGGAGCTAGGTGCCTACCCTTGAGATGGCTACCACTGTATGGTGTGTGTGTTTTCCCTAAGTAAATCCATGGTCCACTCCTATAAGGTCTTGCCCTGAGCTTTGCCATGCTGTTCTCACAATGCCATAGCATTATTTCCTAAAAGAACTGGTGGATATGTGTGCACAGGGTGTGGGGGAGAATGTGTACAGACAGCATGTGGTGAGATGTCAGCTGGTGGTGTGAGAAAAGAAGCCAATCCACCTTTGTCACCACCAGATCCCTCAGCAGAAATACAAACACCTGCTCACATCGTCATTGCCAGTCATCCTGCTCTTCATCCATCACAAAATGCAGGAGAAACTATTAAAAATGTCCCTGAATGGTCTCCAATAGCTTAAGTTTGACTGAAAGGTGCCCTGGCTTCATGTGAGAATGACAGAAGAAGAAGGTTCATCACGTACCTTATTAATCAGCTTCCAAAACATCCTGGTTATCATTGCTCAGGGGATGCTTGGAGCTATTCCTTGCCTCCATGCCAGTGGATCCCAGCATGGATAGCACAAGGAAACACTGCCTGGGGCTCTGCTCAGAGTCATCAATTATTTTAGGGGCTGTAAAATATTGACCTTATTCTGGTTTGTACCACATCATGTTGCCTTTAAAATCACAGACTGGTTTGTGTTGACAGAGAATTTGAGGATCATCCTGTTCCACCTTCCACTGGACCAGGTTGCTCCAAGCCCTGTCCAATACTTCCACTGATGGATTAGCCACAGCTTCTCTGGGGAATCTGTGCCAGGGCCTCACCACCCTGAGAGGGAGGAATTTCTTCCTAATAATAAACTTTGTGGCAGGATTGTGCTGCAGACTGATGCAGTCTGATGCTGTATGACACCCATGTCCTTAACCAACCCCTCAAGTCCCACATTTGTCATCACATTTGGCCACACCCTTTTCCCAGAGGAGGCTGGAGAAAGAATTCTTCCTGCCATGGTGGCCATAATTTAAAAACAGATTTTTTTTTTAAATTTACTCCCATCCTCTCTCAGAGACGTTTGCAGCCAGCACATCAATTCCGCTGATTAGAGCTAATGGATTTTACTTGATGATGCTTTTCCATAATTGATTCCTGAACGAGAATGAGCAGCCATGCTTCAAGATATAGATACAGATATAAATATAGATATAGATTAGATATATAACCATATATTTCACTGAGACTATAAGCAATTTTTTGTAGTTCTGCAGCTTCTAACACCAGCTAGGTCTGCATGGTATCTGCAGAGCAGCAAAGTCTCCTGATGCTGCAAAACCTCACCAGGCAGTTTTGTCCATGACTTTTGTTATAAATAAAGGTGATTAATGCATGACTGTTTCCATGTGGCATGAGCCCAGGCATGCTGCAGATGAGGGACTCTCATAAAGATGCTCTAAAGCCATTTGTGTTCCAGTTCCCAAATAGGTGCAAGATGCTGTGCAAATCCCTGTGTGATGGCACTGCTGAACACAGAGCTAGGACACGGAATAGCTCCAGAGTGGGAGCTGTTGCAATGGATTTATACAGACTTGCTCTCTCCAGAACACGTTAATATCTCAGAATCACAGAAACACAGAATGGTTTGGGTTGAAAGTGACATCAAAGATCATCTTACTCCACTTACCTGCCATGGGCAAGGACACCTTCCACTAGACCAGGTTGCTCCAAGCCTCATCCAACGTGGCCTTGAACACTTCCAGGGATGGGGCAGTCACAGCTTCTCTGGGCAACCTGTGCCAGGGCCTCACCACCCTCACAGCCAAAAATTTCCCCCTGATACCCCTTCTAATCCTGCCCTCTGGAATTGAGAAGCCATTCCCCTTTGTCCTGTCATTCCAGGCCCTTGTCCAATGTCCCTCTCCAGTTCTTGGAGCCTCTTAAGGCACTGGCAGAGGCTCTAAGGTCTCCTCAGAGTCTTCTCCAGGCTGAACACACCCAACTCTCTCAGCCTGTCTCCAGAACTGATGAGCTCCAGCCCTGTCATTATCTTAGTGACCTCCTCTGGACTCATTCCAGCAGGTCCCCATCCTTCTTCCCACAAAACTTCCCTGTTATATTAAGAACAACTCATTTCATTAACAGCTCTCAGTGCAACAAGTCCTGAAACAGCAACACGGATGCACTTTGAAAGGTTTTTTGCAGGAAAGTCCACAAACGTGTGAGGCAGTTCTCAGATCAAGATGGGATTCACATGCTCAAAAATCACCATGACAGCTTTAAGATAAATGAAATTATTGAGAGTATTTAAAAAGAAACACAGTCTTGAACTTCACAAGCCAGAAAACTCGATCCCATTGCAATACTCTTATTGCACATCTTCCTTGCAGACCTTGGGTCACCATTATAAGGTCATTCTTTCCCAGTTTTCCTCACTCCTGTTTCCACGCATATACTAATATTTTTGTAATACCATAGTCCATTCAATGCAAAAGCTGTTTGCCATTAACCTGTAGTGTGCATGGAAACACAGAGCTGGGGTCTGACAGCAGCAGTTTTGGGATGACTCTATCATTCTTGCTGAAAAGGGGTGCTGGTTGAGAGTGGCTAAACGTGATCCTAGGTGTTCCCAGATGGGCAAGAGGCCAAGGGCACTTCACCTGTGTCAGCAGTGGTGTGTCCAAAAGGACCAGGGCAGTGACCATTGCCCTTTCCTGGGCCCTGCTGAGGCACATCCAGTCCTGGGGACAGTTCTGGGCCCCTCACTCTGATAAGGACATTGAGGAGCTGGACCATGTCCAGAGAAGGGAATGGAGATGGGGAAGGGTCTGGAACATGAGAAGCAGTTGAAGGAGATGGTGAGTTCAAAGGAGGCTCCTTTGCTCCTTTCAGCCCAGAGAAAAGGGGGAACATTCTTACTATCTTCAACTCCTGTGGCAGGACTTCCCCCATACCACAGCAGAGCTCATCTGCTCTGTACATCAGCTGGATAGCTCAGACATTCTCCTCCCCACATGAATTGATGGGATAACCCCGGCCAGCTTGCCTAGAGAGTGAGTTATTTCTCTCTGGTGTCAGGGTGGAATTCCCAATAAACAGCTGGCCTTGACAACAAGATGTGGGGAGATAAGCTGGAGTTCCTGACTGAGAGACACTTCACTTTAGAACTATAAAAGCTGCACAAACTTTCACAGAGGCAGAAGCCTCCCACACACACCTTGGAAATGCGTATGTCTGTTAATTTTGTGCCTATTCAGTAAATCATTCATTTTGTAATAGACCTAATCAGCCATTATCAACAACATGTGAAGAAGAGCAATCTGGGTGCAGGCCACCCCAAACAGAGCTACTGCCAGAAATCTGAGTCAAAGGCAGGACTTGGTTAAGCTCATCTCCATTCATAAAAACTCCTTGGAGGGAGGTTGGAGCCAGGTGGAAGTTGGGCTCTGCTCCCAGATAAGACCAACAGAACAAGAGGAAATGACCTCAGGTTGCACCAGGAGAGGTTTATTTTGGATGTTCTTCATGAACAGGGTTGTCAAGTCATGGCAAAGACTGCACGAGGCAGTGGTCAAGTCCCTATCCCTGGAGGGATTTAAAAGCCATGTAGATATGGCATTTGGGACATGCTGAGTGCTGGCCTTGGCAGTGCTGATGGAATGGTTGGACTCAGTGATCTTAGGGGACTTTTTCAACCTCAAAACCCAGCCTAGATGAGCACACCTATCACGGATGCACAGGAGTACAGTGCACACTTACAAGGGTGATACACAGTGCACTGATGCCCCACTGTTGTGGCTTGGGTTCTAATTTGGGAAATACTGAGGAGCTTCCTAAATCTTTAACTGTAATCCTCGCTTTTAATTGCACTGGATGTAATAGTGGGAATTACATAAATCTGGAAGACAAAGCAATGCCTGTGTATAGACACCTCTAGCTGACATTTATTTATTTATTCTCTTTCCAAAGGTGGCTCTTTGAACAATCTGTCCCCAGCACTGAGTGCTCCAATATCATCCATAAAATGAATTTCCACAATTTGCCCACAGGTAAGAATGAAATTAAGCCGTTCCAAGCAAAGACAAGCAAAGAAAACCCAAAGCCCAAAATCCTCAGGGCCTAAGAATCAACAAGGGGATACAAAGCATTGTAGTAGAGAAACAATCCCCTCAGGGATAATCCTGCCTTTCACTGCACTCGCAGCAGCTGCAGTCACTGATGAGTGGGAATTGCTTTTTCTCTTTGTAATTCAGCATTTGGGTGTGTGGATTTCACTGGTTTTATTGGAGTTCTGCTCCCAGTGGAAATGCTGACAGCAGTTGCAAGGCTGACAAAGACTGGAGGGCTTCAAGTGTGGATGTGATTTGGGAGCAAATGGACTTTATTGGCACCAGGGAATAAAGAGAAAGATGCAGAGAAGAATGGAAGGGTTGAGGGAATGATGGAGGGACAGTGGGAGAATAGGATGGAGGGATGAAGGGAGAGATGGAGGTGTAGAGTGATAGAGTGATGGAGGAATGAAGGGATGGAGAAACGGGAGGAATGGAGAGAGAGAGGGATGGAGGGACTGATGGCAGGATGGAGGAAGGGTTGGAGGGCTGGATGATGGATGATGGATGGGGTGAAGGTGGAGGCAAGGCTAGAAAGGAGTGTGGGATTTGGGGCTGTGAATCCACCCTGGGAATCATATTTCAGAGGAAATCAGTCAGCAGGAGATGGGTGGGGGGTGTTTTGGTTTGGATCTGCAGTGGCAAAAGAGGCAAAAGGAAAGAAGAAAATGTGTGTGTGACAGACATGTCCACTTGTGCGTGTTCATATGTGTGTCATATTTATGTCTGCGTGCATGTATGTGCTCGCACATGTGAATGCAGATGTGCACACCCTTGTGCATGTATGAGCACAGGGATGCATTTTCAAGCTGTTCATGTGCATGTTTGTGCCTGTGTGTACAGGGGTGAGTGTATGTGTACAGGTTTGTGTATACATGCATGCGTTTGGATGTGCTTGCCTGTGCGTGCAGTGATGTGCGTGTACACACACATGCACATCTGTGTGTACAAACGTCAGTGTGCACTGCATATACACTTACACGAGAACCTGCACGTGTGAATGTGATTTGTGTGTTTCTGCATGTCCCCATATCTGTGTGCAAATGTGTGTGTTTGTGTGTGAGGTGACGTGAGTGCATGTGCGCATATGTCTGTGCAGGTGTGTGCACACAAGTGTGCCTTGCATGTGTGTTTGCATGCATGTGTGCAGGTGTGAGTGACCACGCATGCATGTGCATGAACACATGGGGACTTTGCACATATGTGTGCAGGTATGTCACCAAGCATTTGTGTGTGTGCACACACGCATGGGCATTTCTTGCATGTTTGTGCTCTGGTGCATGCCCATGCAGTTACATGGAGACATACATGGGCATGTGTCCACATGTGTGTGCAACTGTGGATGCATGCACACAAACTGGGGCATCTCTCACGGATGTGTGCAGGTGTGTGTGTGTGTGATCACACATGCATGTGTTTGCACACATGGGCACCTTGCATGTGTGATCAATCATGCAGGTGCGTCCACACATGCATGTATGTGACTTGCCCATATGTGTACAGGTGTGTGACCATGCATGTGTGAACACACACAGGAGTGTGTGTTCGGTGTGCATGTGCGGCCTGTGTATGTGCAGGTGTGTGGTTGTATAGGTGTGTCTGTCCAGGTGTGTATGAAGTATGCAGGTGTGTGCACACACAGAGCCATGTGTCACACCTGTGTGTAGCTATGTGACTGTGCAGATATGAGCACACAGAGCCATGTGTCACATGCGTGTAGCTGTGTGGATGTGCAGGTGTGTGCACACACAGCCATGTGTCACACGTGTGTGGATGTGAAGAACTGTGCACACACAGCCACGTGTCACATGTGTTTGTGGATGTGCAAGTGTGCACACAGAGTCATGTGTCACACGTGTGTAGCTGCGTGGATGTGCAGATATGAGCACACACAGCCATGTCACACGTGTGTGTAGCTATGTGACTGTGCAGATATGAGCACACCCACAGCCATGTCACACGTGTGTAGGCGTGTGGATGTGCAGATCTGTGCACACACAGCCATGTGTCACACATGCGTGTAGCTGTGTGGATGTGCAGGTGTGTCGCTCGTGTGCGTGCCTTGCCCGTGTGCGTGCCTTTCCTCGCCCGTGTTCGCGCCAGCCCCGCCTCCCCGGCGCGCCGCCGGTGCGGGGCGGAGCGCGGAGCTCGGAGCTCGGGGCGGAGAGCGGAGCGGGGCTCGGAGCGCGGAGCGGTCGCTCCCGGCGCGGGGCCGCCATGGCGTGGCCCTGCATCACCCGTGCCTGCTGCATCGCCCGTTTCTGGAACCAGCTGGACAAGGCGGACATCGCCGTGCCCCTCGTTTTCACCAAATACTCGGAGGCCACCGAGCATCCCGCCGCGCCCCCGCCGCGCCCCGCGGCCCCCATCGAGACCCAGCCGGGCGGCGAGGCGGCTGCGGGGGCCGGAGGGGCTGAGCCGGCTCCCGGTCCCGCCCGGCCCGGCCCGGCCCCGCACGCCTCTCCCCCGGCCGATTCGGTTATGCGGCACGACTACAAGCCTTGGAAGGTGCAGCGGCCGGAGCCCAGCTGCAAGCCCAAGAGCGAGTACCAGCCCTCGGACACTCCCTTCGAGAAGGAAACGCAGTACCAGAAGGATTTCCGTGCCTGGCCCATCCCCAAGCGGGGCGACCATCCCTGGATCCCCAAACCGGGACCTTCCCCCGTCCTGGCCCTGGACCGCGCTCCCCCGGAGAAACCGGCTCAGGAGAAGCGGCGGAAGGTGCACCTCGCTCCCGAGAAGAAGGAGGAGCACGCCGAGGTGGAGGATGAGCATCCCAAAGCAGTGCGGCCCGGGGATGGGAGAGAGAAGGGTCGGAAGAAGGCGGAGGAGGCGGGCGGGCAGCCGGCGGAGCCGAGCAGAGGCCGGGCGGCTGCCGATGCTGTCAATAGGCAGATCAAAGAGGAGGTGGCGGCGGGGGTCAGCTCGTCCTACAGGTGAGAAGACATGTCCCCTGTCCATCCAGATCCCCAACCTTCCGGCCCTTCGCTAGCTTTTATCCAGTCCGTCTGTGAGCTTTCCCGAAGGAGCATCACACCCTGGGACTGGGGCTGGGAAACATTCCAGGGGGGCTTGCAGATTTCCTGCCCGGGGGGTGTCCTTAAATTCCCCATCTCTCTGGGAGTCCATGATGGGGAGTAGGTATTGTGCAGGTAGTGATTACGTGGGCGCTTTTTGTCGGGGCGGGTTTGGCAGCAGGTTTGAGTGTCTTTGTGTTCCTCCCTCCACTGCATTCCAAAATTCAGAGATACCCACCACCTTGGATTTCCATGGGGGTAATGTCTGGGGTCACCTCCATGGGATGTGCAAGCCGCCTCTGGTCCTTTCCGAGCACATCCCTGGCTGTCATGCAGCAGCCAAGCCAAAGGACCGGCACCCTGACCACATCCCAGGGGGCCCGTGCACGGATGGGGTGCTCCACTCCCAGGAGCCTCCCAGGAAGCATTCCAGGCTGGCCCACGCTCAAGACAAAGCATCCCGGGGATGCGCCAGGATGAGGGACACTCATCCTAGGCCGCTTGGGTGGGGCAGCCTTCAGACGCTGCCATGTTTTAATGCAGCGCAGCAGGGGATGACACATCCTTCTGTCCCCCCTACCACCTCCCCAGCCAGCTAGAAATGGATGCCCTTATTTCACCTCAGCAAGAGACCTTGTTTGGGATTCAGAGTGTGAAACTGCTTGCAGCGAGCTGCTGTTGTTTTTTTCTCTCCGGCTCAAGGCGTTCGATGTGTCGGGAATGCAAAAACAAAAGTGGTGGGGTGGCTGCCCTGCATGCACGTTTGCAAGGAGGGTTTGCTGCGGTTGTGTTTTCCAGCACTTTCTTTGCTGCCGAGACCAGGGTGGAAGTGGCACAGAGCAAAGCTGGGGATTGTGGTGACAAAAGTGCGATTGCAGCCTTTTTGCTTTTCCCTATAGCTGTGTGAATGCTGAGGTGTTTATGCCTTTGAATGATTTATTTTCTGTCTTGGGGAGATTAGAAGTGACACCTGGCCATCAAATGGGTAGTACATTTATGCAGATTTAAGGTGAAGCTCTGACTTGACTCCTCTGTCTCACTGGTGGCACAGCAAAGCTGACAGTCATCTGCTCTCCCTCCTCCCTAGGTGGGAAACAGTTCAAGCAGTGAGATCTTGATTTTTGCAGTCATTTGGCATCGGCTCTAAATCTCACTGGGTAATGCTGGAGGCTCAGGTGCATCCAAGTGTGATGCTTGGCTGAGACACAAGAAAATGGCCAGGGATTTTTGGGGGCTCTGTTTTGCAGGGGTGGAAAGTGTGGGGAAAGAGTCTCTAGGAGTGACACAGCCCTTAAATCTGCTGTGAACTGAGACTCAGCTTTTTGTCTGCTCACCTTGCAAGGTCTGGGCTCGTGCTGGATATAGCAGGGCTAAAGCAGAAAGCTCTCCACGAACTGGAGAGCTGGTATGTTGCTTCTCTTCCTCTGCTACAAAGGATAATTAGACTTATTTGTATATTTAAATGCAGATTGCTCACCTTTCTATCCCTCCAATCTTCTCCAGCAAATTTCTAAGGCACCAAGCTGGATTCTTCCCCAAGGAAAGGGGTTGGATCAGCAGGGATGTTAAACCTAAGAAGAACTAAAGGATTCAGCTTTCTTTGTGTTGCTTGTTGGCTTTCACAATACTCTTAGGGCTTCTCTTTCCACTTGGGAAAGTGTTCTCCCACTTTCATGTTCTTCTTCATTGCTTCATATTGCAGAAGTGTTTGCTCTGACACTCAGCTGTAGAACATAAGTGCCTCTTCATTAATGCATAAGTGATGTATTGGCTAATTGTTCTCATTTTCTGTTCAAATTAGGCATCTTCCAAGTGCTGTTTATTGTTTGGATGCTTTTTAAAAACCAAATTCTCCAAATCCTAATTACTGCCAAGAACCTGGCTGCTGACATGCTGGGTGGGTATTGAACATCTCCAAGGATGGAGACTCACAGCCTATTGGGGCAACCTTAGGGGCCACTCAGCAGCCAAAAATTACCTCCTAATGGCCTCTTGCTAGAGAGCAGTAAGGATGGCTTACATGGAGCTTTTCTTCCTTGTGCATGGATGAAGGCTCCCCATCAGCAGAGAGTGGGGGGAGATTTCCTTACAGTCCTCTGTCACTGCTGCAAATCAGTGTTTCCAAGGCTGGGAAACAATTCCTTGGTGAAACCAAAGAGCAGAGCAGCAGTTTTTAAGCTCCACTGGGTATTATTTCCATGTGAGGAATATCTGAGAGCGTGGGATAGAGTAAGTGACTAGCCCAAGGTCATGGGGGAAGTCCATGCTAAAGGGAAGAATTCTCTTTTTTAACCTCTGTGTACCTAGACAGATGAATACCACAGAGAGACGTGCCTGTGACCTCCTCCCAGGTCCACCCAGAGGTACAGAGCAGAGGTGGTGCCTGGTGGTGACATCCATGGAAGATGGAGGTTCCTCCCAGCCAGAGGGATGAGTGATTTGTTTGTATTAGCATTTGAGCCAGAAGCCTTCTGTAAGGCTGGAGTGGCAGGACTGTGGATGTCTGCTGGAGGCTGCCTGTGCCCAGGGATCCCACAGAATAAATAGGATTTATTTCCAGTATTTCTAGTATTTCTTTATTTTATTCATAGTATTTACATTATTTGTATTTTTATATTTATATATTCATTAAAGATATTTTTTAACTATTCATTATACATGGGATTTATTTATGTACTTATTCCCACTGCTCTCACTGAGTGTGCCGTGGTCAAGCAAGGTTCCAGCACTGAGGAGCTTCGTGCCTCAGTTTCCCTCCCCAGCCCATGAGCTGCCCAAGTTTACAGATCACCAAGGCGGGTTACATCTCCTTCACCTCCCCCACTCTTCTCTTTGGTCCTGCTTCTCAGGGTGGTCTGTGGACCCTGAGGGACCAAGGACCAGAGAATCCTTCAGTCAGGTCAGTGACCAGCCCCTGGAAAAGCTGCTGGTGGTGGATGAAGCTGTTTCTTGTTCAATTCTGTGAGGTGAGGGGGTTTGTCCCTCTGAACTTCTGGATGGGATGAGCAGAGCATTTCTCCCTGCTGCACCAGAGGATGGAGTGGGCTGGACTTGACCCTGGGGGTTTGCTACCAGAGAGAGCAAGCAATAAAATGTGCACACAGTAGCACGTTTTCTGGTGAATGTGAAACAAATAAAAGCACATTTGACAAAAATAAAAGAAGGAATGAATGAATACTTTCCATTTTTATTTGGAAATTGTGGGAAAATGACAGAATTAGGTGTTTCTTAGCGGTTTTTTCCCCCCCCTTCTTCTTTGTCTTGCATTCTGCTTCTTTTGTTAGCTTTATTCCCTGAACAAAAAAGATACAAAAGGGAAAGGACCATTTACCCCCTTTGTAAGGTATCAAAATGAGTACTAAGAAAATTAATTTCCCCCTGAGAAGTAATATTGTGAAACCAGATTTTTAATTTTTATTACCAAAACAATTATTTTTTTTTTTCCCTCCCACCAACTTCCTTTCCTAGCGGAGGAAACAAGACAATAAAGGCCTCAATGGAAAATTTTGGACTACCTCTAGTATTAATGAATTGCCTGTTGCTAATGTTCTGTCATTCATCTCAGACCCTGGAGGTACTAAAGATGTGGAGCAAATGAGAATTTGTAGTAGCTATAGAGATGAATGAGTCAGCACTGGAGACTTGCTGCCTGGTTTTCAGAGATACAGCAGAGATAATTTAGGGAGGGATGTCCACACAGGAAGGCTGGACCAAGATACAAAAGGGCAGGAAATTCATTCTCCTTCTTGTTCTGAAGACAGTCTGGGAGAGCTGGGGGTGTTCAGACTGGACAAGAAAAGGTTCTAGGGAGACCTCAGAGCCCCTGCCAGTGCCTAAAGGGGCTCCAAGAGTCAGAGAGGGAATTTGAGCAAGGGCCAGGAGGGGCAGAACAAGGGGAAATGGCTTCCACTGTTAGAGGGCAGGGTTAGAAGGGATATCAGGGAAAAATTCTTGGCTATGAGGGTGCTGTGGCCCTGGCACAGGTGGTCCAGAGAAGCTGTGGTTGCCTCATCCCTGGAAGAGTCCAAGGCCAGGTTGGATGGGGCTTGGAGCAACCTGGTCCAGTGGAAGGTGTCCTTGCCCATGGCAGGGGAGTGGAACAAGATGAGCTTTAAGGTCCCTTCCAACCCAAGCCATTCTGTGTTTCTGTGATTTTATCTAACCAATTGTTGAAAATCTCGTGTGGAGGACATCAGTCTTGGTGAGAATGCTAATAACACTGCTTATGCTTTAAGATGGGAAATCTTCCATTACCTTCTGAAATTTCTGATCAGATCCATAGCTATGTCTGTACTAGTAAATTAAAGAGTCCCAGGACATGTTCCTGGGTGTGGAAACATCATGTACACTCCAGTTCTTGCAACTGTCCCTAGCCCTCTTCTCACCCTGAGTTTGCTTGCACCCACTCTCAAGCCAAGAACTTATTCGTACAATCAGTTTGGATGCAGCCACCTTGGTTTTAGAGGCTAAAGAGGTTTAATAGCATGAGTGAAGGCTATCCCAGACTCCACTGCCAGAGAACATTCCTGGGCAGGTACCATTCTCCAAATCCTTGTTGTTTCAGCTATGAGAGTGTTTATTAAAGTAACTGTGTAGGCAGATGGATCCAATTTTCTTCTCAGATGGAAAGGAAGGGGCAGAATTTTTCCTTCCATCCAGAAAAGGCTGTTCAGAGAGGTGTTTGGCAGCTTTGGCACAGGCTGAGCTCCGTCTCAGGGGTCACTTGATACAGACCTTTAGTAGCAGGAGGAGACAATGTCTGCTGATACCACAGGGACCAGTTGTGTGAGTAACTAATGACTATTGGCTCTGGTGTTCACTAAGACATAGAGCATGGAGATGGATGATGCAGGCTTTGTTGGTTTTGCATGGCATGGTAGTGGAGAGGGTCACAGAGACTCCTGTGGCTCCTGTGAGAAGCTCCTGGAAGTTTCCACCATGTCTGACAGAGCCAATCCCTGGTGGCTCTGAAGATGGACATGCTGCTGGCCAAAGAGAGATGGTGGTAATGCCTCTGTGATAACATATTTAAGAAGAAATAAAAACAAAGTGGGCACAGTTGTTTTGTAGCCAGAGAAGAGGAGGAGGTGAGAACATGTGAGGGAAACAACATGGAGACACCAAGGTCAGTGGAGAAGGAGGGGCAGGAGGTGCTCCAGGTGTCAGAGCCAAGATTCCTCTGCAGCCCAGGGTGATGACCAAGGTGAAGCAGCTGTGCCCCTGCAGCCCATGGGGATCCACGGGGGATGCAGAGATCCACCCACAGCCCATGGGGATCCACGGGGGATGCAGAGATCCACCCACAGCCCGTGGGGGAGGTGCCCATGCTGGAGCAGGTGGATGCCTGGAGGAGTCTGTGATCCAGTGGGAGAGCTGGTGGAGAGAGGGGGTCCCTGCTCCCAGGCTGGAGCAGCCTGTCCTTGTTGGATGCAGCCCATGGATGAGTGAGCCATGCCACAGCAGTTTTGGAAGGACTGCTACTCATGATATTGGAACCATGCCGGAAAAGTTCACAGAGAACTGTCTCCCACGGCATATCAGGGGAATGATTTCTCTCCCTGAGCAGTGGAAGATGTCAGGAGATGAGCTGACCAAAGCCCCCAGCCCCTGTCTCCCTGCATTGTCGGTGGGAAGGAGGGAGGGGCTGGGGCAAAAAGGTGTTTTTAAGGACTTATTTTACTTCTCATTATCCTCCTCTGACTTAGTTACAAATTAACTTTGTACTTCTTAGTTGAGCCTGTTTTGCCCTTGGAGTGTTTTCTCTCCATCCTTATATCAACTCATGAGCCCTTTGTTTAATTTTTTTTCTCTCCTCTGCCCGATTGTAGCAGGGGAGGGTGAGTTAACATCTGTTTTGGGTGCCTGGCATTTGCCCGATGTCAAACCACAACACACAGGCAGAGAGCTACTCCACCACACTCTTGACCTCCTCTGGATGTAGTCCATCAGCTGAGAAAGACTGGTGGTGTCTCCAAGTTGGAGACACTTGCAAGTAGGTAGCTCCAAATTGGAGTATGTGGCAATGTATTCCCTGCAATCAGTTTAAGGTGGGCGACATCCAGCCCCAAAAGCCAACAGGGAGCTGCTCAGCAGTGTAGGTAAGACTGAATTTCACTGCTTTGACTCTGTGCAAACTGGAGCTGGTCGGTGCATGCCTTAGGACATGGCAGAGGAGGAGGAAGAGGTGGAGATGGCATTCAGGTGATGGAGTCGATGTGCTTGAGCAACTATTCCTCTGCTCCTGCTCAGCTGGGTCACCTCACAGAGACCTGGAGCTGGATGGGACCTTCTGAACCTTGAAGTCCAATTATCTGGTTCATTATTTAGTCTATATGAGTAATACCCAAGGCTCTGTCTCAGAAATGCAGAATTTCTAGTTGCATTATGCCAGCAGGAAGGCTGTGCTGAGACCTCATGATGACCTGATGATTTTCAACTCATTTCCAATCTGGGTCAATGGACAGGTTGTAGTTTGCTGTTTTATTTGGTTTGTTTATCTCTTAACATTTTTTCTGTTTTATTGGCATACTTAGTGACTTTCTCCTGTCCAAATGTCACTGCTCAGTGTCTCCAAGTACAGTATCCACATGGTTATCTCTGTGGCTCTGAAATAAAAATTTGTACTTCCTGGTATCAACCTTGTCTCTCTAGCTTTTTCTAGATGAAATCTCTGTTTCTTAAACAGAGATGCAAACTTTTGCCCTTTGGAGATGAGGTTCCCATTTCTACTGTAGACTAATGAGTCATGTTTGTGGGCATCATGGATTCACTATGAATCCCTCATTTACTCTTTGATAACTAAGATG
Source organism: Acridotheres tristis (assembly GCA_037013685.1). Taxonomy (NCBI): domain Eukaryota; kingdom Metazoa; phylum Chordata; class Aves; order Passeriformes; family Sturnidae; genus Acridotheres; species Acridotheres tristis. Next base: position 14,702,359 of record CM072884.1, on the reverse strand, counting down.
TCCATACTGTTCTCTCTCTCTTCTCCTTCTCAGACAGTTACATCCCATAGCAAAAAATTCTGGTGATTAATATCAAGCCTAGAATTAACAAGTAATTTTCACTCCATTTTGAACATGGCAGCCAAGGTCAATCCCCTCCTTCCTTTGTGATTTCCTGATCCTCCTACACATTGGTGCTCCTAATTACATTGCATCATTAGGAGGTGTCATCAATGTTGCCCTACTTTTTTAGTGCCAAAGTCAACCTTAAAAATGTTAGACACTGCTAACCTCCTTCCAGGCTGCAGCTCAGCCTTCCAACACTCAGCAGTGTCACTTCCCTTGCCTGGTTTCCCATTCTGCTGATGGTCATGCTCACTGGCTTAATTAATCATTTCCCACATGGCCCTGGATAAAATGCTCTGCTGAAACCAGGTAGTTTTTCACGTTTCTTTTGTCTGTTGAGTCAGTTATCGTGTCAAAGGACATGTCAAACATCTCTCCTCCTCCCCCTTCCACACACTTCTGTGTCTGGTGAGACCTCCAGCTTCTTTGGGATGCAGGAGATGATGCTGTAGGGCAAATCCCACTTCTGCTTGGTGGCTTCAAGCCACCACTGGAACACAAGGACTAAATAAAGAGGAGAAAGATCAACTAATTTAGATTACCATCCTTTCTTTTTCAAATAAATCACTAACAGCTGTTATAAATCTGTCTCCCCTCACATTTAGAGCATGACCTTTCCTTTTCCTGTCTCCTACCAGCTAAACAAGCTAAGTACTTCTGCACTTAATCTTGCATCAATCTCATTGTTCTTTGCTCTGAGCTGAGCGTATTTATATTTATATTTATATTTATATTTATATTTATATTTATATTTATATTTATATTTATATTTATATTTATATTTATATTATTTCCATATTGTTTCTTTGGCTAAACCTTGCCCCACTAGGGCAAGAGGATGGATGCTCTTCTACCAAGGTCAGCACCAGCCAGGAGGGAAAGGGCCATTTTAGGGAAGTTTTATAGGACGGAATTTTTTTTTCCTCTTGATATATAACTCAGTATTCTGGATATCCTTCCAATGTCCTTTATAAATAAATAAATAAATATATTTGGATAAAGGACATTGGAAGGATGTATAACTATTTGTAACTATATATTATTTATTTTTGTAGATTAATATAATTTATATACTAATGTTTTATATATTATGTTTATGCATATCTGTTTTTATATATTATTAAAATACTATACAAACAAACTGAGCTGTTCACAAAGTTACTGCTTTAGCCTTCAACTCATTTTTCCTCCCCAAATCCAGCATTGCAGGTGTTCTATTGCAAACACATTTTGCTTTCTATTAATAACTGCTTTATTTTGATTAATAGCTCCTTATATAGCACACTATTCTTTCAGTTGGTAATTTCTTTTTGATCAAAAAGTGCCTCCAGCTGAGGGGACCCTGCAGCACTTTGCACACACAGTGTGCATATGGAGAGACTGCTGCTGCTTTGGTGAGTTGGCTGCAAGCTGTGCTGCTAACACTGCAAAATAGGTTTTGGTTCTGAGAAGGTGGGGAGGCTGTTACTCTTTAAAAAAAAAAAAGAATATTTTTAAAATGTTCATTTAAAAATAAAACTTTACATTTTTAGTAATTAATTTTAAAATAAAATTTAATTTTAAAGAATTAACTGTTTTTTAGTTGTTTGAAGTTTTTTTGTTTGGGTTTTTTGTATGTGTGTGGGCTTTGTTAGTTTGTTTGTTTTGTTTTTTGGTGGAGCTGTGATTCAGCCAGGAGAAGAAAATGTTGTGTGGAGACCTCACAGCACCCTGCAGTGTCTGAAGGGGCTACAAGAAGCCAGAGGGGCACTATTCATCAGGAGCAGCAGTGACTAGGGGTATGAGTTCAAACTGAAGTAGAAGAAATTAAGGTGAGACATTGGGAAGAAATTCCTCCCTGTGAGGGTGGTGAGGCCCTGGCACAGGTTACCCAGAGAAGCTGTGACTGCCCCATCCCTGGAAGTGCTCAGGGCCAAGTTGGATGGGGCTGGGAGCAACCTGGGATAGTGGAAGGTGTCCCTGCCTGTGGCAGGGGGTCAGAACAAGATGATCTTTAAGGTCCCTCTCATTCCAAGACTTTCTGAGATTAATTAATTTGATTAATTAGTATATAGCTTCACTACAGAAGGCCACTAGTTTTTTTAAGACCACCACTTTCTCTTTTTTTCCCCTTTCTGAGCAGCAAAGCACCTGCACAGCCCCACACATCTTTAACCCTTTTAAAACATAAGAAAAAAATAGCAGCAGCCAAGCACCATTCATCAGGCACCAGCAACCTTGCAAAGTATTCCAGTGAGAAATCTCTGTCTGTGGTCTAATTCAGCATCTGCAGGGATGGGCAGATAAACACCCTGTGACAGCTAATAGTGATTTGTGCTGGATGAATGGCAAAAGGAGAGGTTATCCACATGCAGGAGAAGGAAATTCTTCAGACCTGACTGCTGAACTTCAGGCTTCCTCCCAAATTTTACTTTGCCTTTCACCTTGAAGGAGGCTGCACATCTTCTCTTGTGCAGGGAGCTTTGCTTGAAAGGAATGAGCATCACATGCTGATGGGCTGGAAACACAGGCAGGAATGTGAGCCCTGACTGGTCCCATTCCCAGGCTGAGGCAGCAGTGGGGCTGTTGGTTAGTTTATTGGATGAGGCTGTAAAGGAAGATCTGCAGATGCCTTCAGGATGCCATTTCACTGCACAGGTGGCTCCTCTCCCTTCTCACATCCATTTTGACTGTGTAATTCCATCACTGTGAGCCTCAGCAGGAAGTTGAAAGGACCTTGGGTATCTTGCAAACTCTTTTGCAGCATGAGCCACACTTTTCCATCAATCCATCAAAGAAGACTATCTGTGAAGTTCCTAAAGCTAGGGACGGAATTAGCCAACAAGGTCTGATTATTCCAGTGTGCTGGATTTGTGGACACCAGCAGGCTGGGTTGCAGATTGGGACTTTGAACACGTTTTGTGCTCTTGTTATTTGGATATAAATGGATGTGCAGAAGATGTGAGATGGGGGAAGGAAGGTGGGATTGAAGGTTGCCCAAGCAAGATCCTACAAAGGTATGAAAGCCCTGGGTTGGGTTTGCCATGGCTGATAGCCTCCAGCCAGGTATCCTGTGCATCCAGGGGATGAGGACACAGGTCTCAGCCAAGCAGTAGAGCTTTGTCACAGTGTCAGTCAGCAGCTATGGCAACTCACACAGAGGATTCCCAGAGAGGGATGTATTGGCAAGCAGCCCAGTGGAGGGAAGACACAAGAAAAAAGCATGTTTTCCCTTTGGGGAACTGGGATGGATTTTGGCAGCATCATCATGCAGAGAGCAGGGAAGGTGGCATTGAAAGTTGCAGTGATTGAGCCTCCCGTGGTGGGTAAAAGCTTCTGACAGCACAGCAGAACTGGAACAAAGCTCAGAGCAGGATGACAGAATCACAGAATGGTTTGGGTAGAAATGATCCTTTAAACTCATCCAGTTCCACCTCATGCTATGGGCAGGGACACCTTCCAATAGACCAGGTTGCTCCAATCCCCATCCAACGTGACCTGGAACACTTCCAGGGATGGGGCAGCCACAACTTGCTTTAAGGGGAGAGGTGATTTCCTGGTGTCTCATGGAAATTCTCCCATGGCTCTGTGTAACCCACACAGCTGAGAGAGTTTGCAGAATTTGGCTGGTGTGAATTCTGAGACAGGTTGTTTCCATTGACAGCCATTGACTGTCTGTAGCATCTCCAGAAGGCCAGCCAACCTTCAGAGGAGATCCTGATCCCAGAGCACGGGATGAATTGAATGTGTTCTTGAGATTCTTCCCAGCCCTATTTCCCAAGATTCTCCTTCATGCTTGTTCTAGGACTGCATACTAACATGGCATGCTGATCCTTCTACATGGAGGATTTTCATCCTCCCAAGACAGATTTCTCTTTTATGACCAGTTGCAATTTGCCTCCTTGGCTGCTCTGAAAATTGGAAACCCTCAGAAAACACAAGCACATCTGTTGCCTTAGAGGATGGTTTTCTGGTTGGGTTTCTGCTGGTACCTCTCGTCACAGAAGTCTTGGCAGTATTTTTGGTAAGTGGTTGCAAAGCCCAACTCTTAGAATTATGTGGATCAGGCTTTGGACTATATCACAGTGATGTTTGATATGGAGATTGGGTGGGAAGTAAAACTGGATGATTGTGTAAAATTGGTCTTTTCATGTCAGGCTTAGGACATGATGCAAAATAGGAGGAAACAGAGGCTTGTCCTGTAATTATGGCCTGGGAAGAGTGAAGATGTGAAGGTCATGAACCCATATTTTCTCCTGTAATTCTCACTGATACTTTATTACAGATAAGAGATTTATAAGGGATTTTTAAGAATGTGGCATTAGGACCCTCCCACCTGGGAGCCTGTCCAGAGCCATATTTCATCCACGTAATCTCGTGCTGAGTCCTTCACTTATGTTTGGCTAAATCATTTTGCATGAATTGGAATTCAAAGAGATCTTGACATATTGAAGAAATAGCTTGAAACAAAGAAGCAGCAGTTTAGCAGAGGTGAGGGCAGGGAATGACAAAGAGGTAGGGATCAGCTGCAGTGCCAGTGCAGATGGGAACAGCTGGTGGAGGAACAATTCTGCAGGGAATCACAAATCACATGTCAGTAATTGTTACTTCATTGTAAGAAACAATAAATTAACAACAAAAGCACTCAAAAATAAATACTTTGGGGAAAGTAATGTACTGAGATACCTGGAGAGGATGTCTAATAATCTTTCAACACTAGTCAAGACTCAGGTAGATTTTTTTTGTTCAGGTTTTGGTTTTGTACTTCAGCAGTCATGGACCAGAGAATGTTCTGAGGACACCCATTAGAGAGGCCAGGAGTGCAGCAGACATGGTCGTTGCAGGAAGCTGGAAAGTATGGAATGGTTTTGGAAGAGAAAAATGGATTATTAACTTTGCATCTATGAAATGTAACAGTGCGTTAGGATGTTCAAACCTGCCGTTGTCACAGCCAAGAGGAACAAAACTTGGATGTCAAAAGTTAAAAATGCTTTGAGTGCATTGCTGGACAAAGTCCAAGGGATATTGTGCATCTCTGGAGATGCCAGGAGGGAGGATATCTCCACAGTCCCTCTCTGTCAATCTAGGAGGAAAAAAAAGTCATTATCACTCATTCTCTGCATTGATTTTTTTTTTTTGTCTACAGTGACCTTGGTGCTGCTAGCTTTTATTTATGCTCCTCAGGGCACAGGTTGGATCAAACAACTAGAGTTTTAATAAAAGCTGCCTGGGTGTATGTGTGGTGACATTTGATTTCTGTTGTTTTGATGGCTTCTGCTGATCATCAGTGGTCCCACTACCCTCTCTCCTCCCTGCCCTGGTCTCAGTCCTCCATCCCATGTTGGGGTCCAGCTGTTGGAGCCTTACCCCATGTTGGACCTCGTGCATCTTTGCAACCAAGACCAAATAACCTGTGGGTGGGCTCACAGCCTCCCCACATTCGTGGTGACTTGGAATCAAAAGCATCATTGCTTGACAGCAGAGCTTAATGTGGGACCACTGAACCTGCCCTGCCTGGCTGGAAAACCTTCATGGTGTTCAGAAAGTGTGTGGATGTGGCACTTGGGGTCATGGGTTAATAGTGGGTTTGGCAGTGCTGGGTTAATGGTTGAACTTGATGATCATAGAAGTATTTTGAAATATAAAAGATTCTATGATTCTAAGACTCAAGAGCTGGCTTCACGTAGCTGTTGCAGAGATCAGTGGAAAACACCCCATTCAGGGCAGGATCAGGATTTGACCAAACAGAGCAGAATACAGCCAAGAATGACCCCATTGAATTGCTAGGACGTTAGTTAGGGTTTTTTTTGCAATGCAAAATTGAATTATTACTTAATATAAACATTTTATGAACTGCTACAGGAAGTTAATTATTTATGGGAAGGGAAGGAATGCTTTTTCTGAGCCTTTCTGCTCTGTCAGTTGCAATAAATATCAATCTAAGAATGTGTTTAAAGCTTGCATGCTCTGCCTAGGAGACAAGAACTCTGCCTTTTTCCATCATCTCTTCTCTCAATTAAATACCTGCTTAATACATTTGTCCCTAGCATGTTTTATTTTTTTGATTAATTTTGGAACAACTCCAAAGGAAGAAGTATTTTCAGATCGCCTCATTTTCAAATGAGACAAATTGTTTACCCAGCAGGATACAAATAGCTTGAAGGGGCTGTAAACATTTGCTGTGTGCACAAAAGTGGTGCTTCTAGTTTTTAGTTCCTAAATTTACTGCCTGGGAGCTTTTCCTTCTATAAGAAAGGGATTGCTGTGCACACTTTTGTGTACTGGCAGCTGGGCTTGGCAGGTAGGTCTGGCGTGGGTGATGCATGCAGAGACTGTGCAGTGGAGGAATAGTTTTATTCAGTTCTATGTTAATGGTACCTTTCTTGGGAAGTGGGTTTCCATGATCCAGATATATTTTTAAGGCTATTTACAGCCACATTATGATGGCACCATCCTCTAGACTAGGTGTCTTTGTCCACATGAGCATCAGTGCAGCGCTGTCTCTAAGCAAGTGGCCCATTTGCAACCTCCTCCAGATGTTTCAGGATGGGCCTGGAGGTGCCAAAAGATCCCAGGACATCGGATCCCTGGGTGGTAACATCCCATCAGCTTCACGAATCATGACAATGCAAGATGCTCCCCGAAATGGGAATAGGCTCTGAGTCTCTTGAGTGTTTCTGTGGTTTTCTCCCAGCCTGTGCAGCTCTCCAGGCTTTGATTGCTGCACACAATATTTCTAGAGCACCTTTTCTGGCACAGGCAGCTGTGCACATAGCCTGGGATTTTCTTTCTCATGTGTGTGTGAATGGTGTGTCTCACTCATATTTTTGGTATGCTCAGCATGATGCTTTTGATGGAGCACAGTGGGGCCCTCTGGACATTAGCACCTTTGATATAAAGACACAACCCATTTGGTCTGAGCTTTGCTTTCAGAGCTTTACACTCTGTGCAAACACTGGAGGAACCCTTGAAAATAACCAATTATTATAAAACAACCTTCTTCCACAACATGCTTTCTCATTGTTTTCCATATAAAGCTTTCCTACAGTCATCCTTACCCCTTTTTATTGCACCATGACAGCCTTGGTGTGGACAGCATGGTACCTGCAGAGACTGCTAGTTGCTTCATTCACTCTTATCAGTCCTTGTTTTTAAGTAATTAGGAGGAGATTTCACAATAGAGTCATCTATTCCAGTGCTTTCTGCTGTCTCTTCCCCACATTCCCCCAAGGCAGCTCTGGTGGTCCAGTATTTACAGATTTGGTACCATGGGACTAATCAGGTTGTTACAGAGCTGGAGTCAGTGAGTCCTCCCCACTGCATTAGTGATGTTTAAGTGATCCTGGCAGTTTCCCAAGCTTGGAGTGGAAAAATGGAGAGCACTTTTTTCATTTCCTGCGATTCATCTAACTTTTGTGTCTCCTTCTGGTAGGGATAGCTTCTAAAGAAAGATATGTTAACTGGAAGTGGAATGAATTGAGTGTTACACTTGTAAAAGTGATAAACTTGGATGGCCCTTATTCTACTCTTCATTACCCAACACAGTCCCAGTGACTTGTGCTGGTGTGCTGTATGGTTTCCTAAGAGGATGCATGGGCATCCTAAGCTTTGTCTCTTCCCAAAGAAGCTTTCCTAACTCCCAGTTCTGCCACACTGTCCCCTGAAACTGTCTGCTCATCCCACTTTAGTCACAGAGTCACAGAAGGATTTGGGTTGGAAGGGACCTTAAAAGATCACCCAGTCCCACCCCCTGCCATGGGCAGGGACACCTTCCTCTATCCCATGTTGCTCCAAGCCCCATCCAATTTGGCCTTGGACACTTCCAGGGGTGGGCAGCAACAGCTGCTCAGGGTAACCTCTGCCAGGGCCTCACCACCCTCACAGGGAGGAATTTCTTCTTAATATCTAATCTAAATCACCTTTCTTTCAGTTTAAACCCCTTCTGCCTTGTCCTATATTTTCATGGTGCTTTTTAGAACAACCTTCCTCACAGCACCCAGGGCAATTTCAACGGAATAATCCACATTTCCTCTCCAGTAATTCCACATATATTATGCAAACTCTGCACCTCAATGTCTACAGCACAAACTGATTTTATAACTGGATTTTGCAGCCTTTGCAATAACACAGTATTTAAGGGTAATGATGGGAGGGGAAATCCAACTCAGCCTTTCTCTTAGCTCAGTAATCCTTTATCTTAAGATCTTTGCTCAAGCCTCAGCTCTCTTCTTTCATCTACTTAGTTCCCACCCAGATCTGTTATGGTTTTTCCAGTTAAAAAGAACTACAGCCTCTTAATTTTAACTACAGAAACATTCAATGGCAGCATTGCACAAGAAGGCATCAATTGACAAGCAGAATTCAGTCAAGGCCAGTGACTGGCTTGTGACTTTTAAATGTTAAAAAATACTTTAGATTCATTACATATATCAAATTTTGTAAAGAAATAGGACAGCCTCCAATACTCACACATGAGCATGGCAGAGGCAGGTGATTGGACCAAATGTAGGTTAATCTGCATTCATCCACATCTGTATTGCATTATTCAAGGCTGTGTAGTTGTCACACTACCAATGTAGTGTGTAGCACGTCTCACTGTCCCTGACTTGTGTTACACACTTGGGACATGGTTGGAAATGGGGAAAGGCAGCTCATCAAGCTGCAGAAATGTTTGCTGTGGAATAGTCATCATGTTGGACCAGGTACCCCAGTGGATGAATTCAAGGGTTTTCTGACAGAGTAGTTCTTGCAAAAAATATCTACAACAATATTTTTTATTGCTATGTATTTTATATACTATACATAATTATTTATGTAGTATATATAAAAACATATATATTCTATTAGTATCATGGTTTTTAAATATTATTTTATTTGTATAATAAATATAAACCACTACCTGATCTGGGCGAGCTAATCTAGTTGAAAATACCCCTGCTCATTTCAGGGAAAGTAGACTACATGATATTTCCCTTTCAACCCAAACTATTCCATGCTTCTATGATTTTAAACCTCTGCACAGTGGGAGTGCCACTAGAAGATATGCCTTGAGGATGGATAAAGCATCATGGATTTGAATTCTCCTTCCATTTCCAAGAATAAGATATTATGCATCCAAAGCATATATAAATACAAGAAGTTTGGATTACATGTCTGTATTTGCCTTTGTACACTAAAACGGGATAAAATTGGGTATTTTTGGACTCTAAGCATGTGTGTGTGATTTGCTTTCACAGGAGGTACTTTTGGCTTGGAGGCTCTGAGATGTTAAAACATAAGATCACTTACATGGTACCTGGTTGTTGCAACAACCCCAAGTTCAGTGATCGAACAGAAAACAAGAGGTTATCCTGGCTGCTTGAGCTGAGCTGCAAGCTTGTCTATCCTATAGGCATCCATGGTCATGAGAGCAGTCAGAGCTGTGACCTCACATCAGTATCTCCCTCAGCTCTGCAGGATCACTGAAGGTGGGTGCAGGGATAATGCCAGGTGACTGCAGAGTTAGATGATAAATTTACCTGCCATGAGCAGGTAATGGACAGAAGAAGTCAGCAGTATTCAAAACTCTCTTTGCATTGAAATTTCAGCTGTGTGTCACTGCTTCCAGTGCAAGGAAAAAACTCAATTACCACAGGATCAAGGCTCTGGGGAGACCTTAGAACCTCTTCAAGGACTTAAAAGGGCTCCAAGAGAGACAGAGGGGGACAGCAGTGACAGGATGAGGGGGAATTGCTTTACACTGACAAAAGGCAGCGTTAGGTGTGGAATATTGGGAAGAAATTCCTCCCTGTAAGGGTGGTGAGGTCCTGGCACAGGTTGCCCAGAGAAGCTGTGGCTGCCCCATCTCTGGAAGTGTTCAAGGCCGGGTTGGATGGGGCTTAGAGCAACCTGATCTGGTTGAAGGCTTCTCTGCCCATGGCAGGGGGCTGGAACAAGATGGTCTTTAATGTCCCTTCCAACCCAAACCAGTCTGCAATTCTGTGATATTCTGGGTATAAACTTTGCCATAGGACTTGGTTTACTGGTTCTTTACTTAGTGGTCAAGGTTCTTGTTCCTCATGGGGATCCCTACTCATAACCTGCCTTTTCCTAGCATCTGCCTTGTTCCCACTTTGGACATGTAAATTGTTTGAAAGCAGGTGACTAGTTCTTTGAAAGCCCACACTGAAATTGGTTTCATATATTAACTGAAACTCAGATTGTGATGTCTCAGTTTTGAGACAAATTTAGGAGAGGACACTCTTCTAATGAGTCGTCTCTTCTGAAAGAGTTCCAATCATCCCTTTCCACCAAAAGGAAATGAGTATTAATGTATGAAAGTGAAAAAAAACCCAAACCCAACAGTTTATTAACAAACAGAATGCCCACAAGGCAAGGGGAAGAAAAAGTAAATAAATGCTAACTATTAAAGTGTTAGACCACTCCAGGAAAAATACCTGCTCACAGCATGCAGTACAAAATGCTACCAGCTTCTCTCTCAGGATAAAAACCAAACAGGAGCTTCACACAGCAGTTTGAGCAGCAAATGAAAATTCAGTGGCTGTCTGGCATCAACCTCCCCTCCATGGCAGACAAAGCAGCCGGGCTGGAGCCTCTTGGTGTTCTTTCTCTCCCTGTCCCAGTTTCCCAAAATTTGGGGGCTGGAACGGAGTGACCCAGCTCCTGCTGCCACCGGTTGCACTTCTCTGGTCTCAGACCAGCAGCTGTTCAGTTTATCTCAAAGACAACTGAAAAATTGCTGCTGCAGCTTCTTCAAGGCCAGGGAAGGAAAAAGCTTCTTGCCTGGGCCTACAAAATCAAGCTGGCCAAGCAAAACCAAACTGCACAGGGTCATGGAACACCTTGCTAGGAAGCCTTTGAAAAAAACAGCCAAGGAGCCCAAAGGTCCCCACTCCCCAGCCCTGCACACATCTAGTCCTGGGCCTTAAAGATACAGCAACCAACCATTTTTGGGCATAAAGCATGGAATCATGGAATAGAGTATCATCATAAATCACTCCAAGACTGGTGACTACCTAATTTCTTAATTTTTCATGTAAATAGTTAAATTTTAGGGCATCTGCCTGTAGCCGTGGAAGGGGGTTTTAACCCTTTAAGTGTGGTGGAAATAAGAAGCACAGCTACATGGTTGTTTTTCATGACAGGAAGAAAGAGACAAGTTTATTCAGAAACACACTTGGTTTTATAGCATGACTCACAACTCCAAGAGTAGAGAAAAGGTCATTGGTTCAGAGAGAAGACACCCCATTCCCAGGGCTTGGTTATGCACTACAACAGGTGTTCTACCTTGTTATTAATTCCTTTTTATTTTGACCAAATTATCACTTTGGGAGAAATTCTCCCTTGCCTTGAGCTGGACCAGCTTATCAGCTGGGAACAGAGCTGAAAAGCTCCAGCCTGGAATATTTTTTTAGGCTGTAATTTTCTTACTTTCTCAATATGTGTCCCACATCTGCCCAATCAGCATTTACAGAATATTGAGATGCAATCATATGGTAGCTACTGCAGTGAGGAGCAAATAAGATTGCCCAAATCATCTATGGAGGGATGAAACATTATTGCTGCTGTTTAATTTTCACAATCTTCATCCTTTATCCACCTTTACTGGTTAATCTATTTCTGCTCCCATGTGAGTAATTACAGTTATGCAGACTAGAAATGAAATCTAAGAACAACATTAAGGAAGAAGGGAGGTAATGATTCCCTGCAGGGAGCAGCAAAATACAGCAAGTCGAATTATATTACTGTGACAGAAAAGATACTTCTTGTCAACAGTGATGTCCTGACCTTTCTCCAGGGAGACCCATCCTTCTGTATCCATGATTTGGATGATAATTGAGAAATTCAGACAAAATCTTACTTGTGGTCCCAGGCACCACCCATTTCCATCCTTTGCCCCAAGGGCAAACCTCGCAGTTCCCATGCAGTGGACTGTAGCATCACCTGTTGGAGAAGGGGCAGGATTTAGGAAACAGGAGCTGGTGATGGGCTCAAGCAGCTTCACAGCAGAGCTTCCCATAAAGTCTGGGAAGGAAGGTTTCCCCAGCAGTCCCTGCCCAGCACTATGAGAGTAATTGGAATTAATGAACTCTCTCCTAGCAGTGTGAATGGACACTGGCACAGGTTTCCAGGGAAGCTGTGGCTCTCCCATCCCTGAAAGTGTTCAAGGCCAGGCTGTGTGGGACTTGGGGCAACCTGGTATAGGTGGAAGGTGTCTGTGCCCATGGCAGGGCAATTGGAGTGACATGAGTTTTAAGGTCCCTTCAGCCATTCTAGCATTCCATGAATTTGGACCAGAGGTGTTGTCAGCAGTGCCAGTCAGTGAGATGCACTTGTCCTTCATCTCCTCAGGCAGTAGCTCTTCAATTCTTTAACCAACCATCTGTCCTGTCTTTGCTGAAAGTTGATGCCTTGGGCTTCTGTCCTCATCCTGCTGCTGGATCTCCACCAAAGACTAATGACACTGAGTTTGTGAAATGCAATGGCTTCATTTGACCTTAAAAAGCTTCATTTTCCTAGGTGTTCATTAGCACATTTTGCTGCACCAGATTCTCCTCTTACAAGTCATATCATGGATTCACATGGATTCATTCATAGCTTTTGCAGTATGAAGCTCTGATTCAGGAAGTTGTTTATTGTCAATATTTCCATCTATGGAGCAGCTAAGGGCCACTATGCATGTGCTGAAGTTTTCTGATGAACTGAAATAATGCACTTTTAGGTCATCTGCAATTTGTGTCTTCAGACACTTTATATGAGGTGTGAGAACATCTCTCTGCCAAGAATCCCACTAGAACCAAAGGCTCACAAGGCCCTTAGATGAGGGTTGTTCAGCCCTGGCACAGGCTTCCCAGGGCAGTGGTAGAATCCCCATCCTGGAAGGATTTAACAGGCAGATTTAGCAGGGCCAGATAGATACAGCACTTGGAAACATAGGTTAATGGTGGGCTTGGCAGTGCTGGGGGACTCAATCTTAGAGGGCTTTTCCATTCTTAAAGATTGAGTGATTCTTTGTGCCCTTTTTGCATGAGGATGAGCAGAGGCAGGCAGCTGCCAGTTTCTCTGAATCCAATTAGATATTTGAATTATTTCATTGCATTCACCATGAATTGCACTAAAAGAATCTTTGCACTTTGAGAAGAATTTCCAATGCTATGTTGTCTTTGCAATTTCTTCCACTTTCCTAACATGAATGTTTCTTCTCAAGGGTTTTTATCCCTAGGACCCTAATAGATGAGCCTACTTAATTCACATGTCCATATTTCTGTGCAGTTGTGTATGTTGTCTTGAACAGAGAGTCAGATATGGGATGCTCCTGGTTCAGCAAACTCTCAAAAGAGCACTTTGGCTCTGTTATGGATCAAGTGAGTGTGTTAGGCAAGCCCTGCCTTAGGTTCAGATTTTTGGCAGCAGCTTTACTCAGGTGACCTACAGCTAAATCACTCTGGCTTGCAAATTCTTAAGAATGGCCAATCAGGTCTATTATAAAATGAGTTATTTCTTGAATAGACAGGAGCTTAATGGATGAAAGGCCTTAAACAGAGTTACTTACTACACAGGATAAAACAAAGGATTACTACTATATAACATAAAACAGTGCATTATACAAATGCTAGCAAAGAAACAGTATAGATTAGGAGTCAATGTAATTTATCACCAATTGATGGTGGGATACCCAAAGTCCTATCACTCAACCCCTAGAGGAGTAACCATGAAAGTCAGCATCTCAGCTTTGGGGAGAAGACTCCACACATTCCAAGGAGCACGCAGAAGATTTCTGCTTTGTGAAAATATGGTGTAGCTTTTATAGTTTATAAAGTGAAGTGTCTGTCAGTCAGAAATTCCAGCTTATCTTCCCATATCTGCTTCCACAGCAAGATGTTTGCTGTTAGCTGAAAGCATCAATCCTTTGGCACTAAAATAACTCACTGCAAGGCAAAACTGTCTCTCACCAAGGCTTATGTGGTGCTTACTCCAAGCAAGATGCCCCGAGTTATTGCACCAGCTGACAAACAACAGATAAGCTTTGGGCAGAAGTTCTGCTACAGGCTCTGCTCACCCTGTTCTGGTCCCTGCAGCCTATCCAGATCTGCCTGTGGCAACACTTCTCCCAGTCCTACAGCACTCTATAGATGAAGAAGCTGTTGTGTCAAAGCAGCCATGCTGTGAATTGTTTTGTTTGTTTAACTGTGTGGCAAATTTTACAGTCATCTGTCCTTTTGGAGGACAAGGGGGCTGAGTTGCTGCTCCTAGACCAATCCACTAGAGAAGAGATGTACTGGCAATTAAATGAGATGTTGGCAGAACTTTGACCTGATCCTGACCCATTTTCCAGGGGTGAATGTGACATTTACAGATGGATTATTTCTGCAAGCAAGCTCAGGCTGTGATCACCCTGGGAGCTTTTCCAGCAGGCTGCATGGGCTGGCTTCCTTGGTGACACCAACATCGAATTCATCATCTGTACTGGCTTGAGCCTGTATGGAGACATGAAAACTACTCTATGGAATGGTCAACACGTGTCCCTTCCTTAGCAGGACCCGTAAGTTTATAATGCACAGGGAAATTCAGAGTGGTATAAACTGGCAGATTTCCACAGGATTGTGATTCACACCAGGAGGTGTCAGTATTGTTTGGTTTAACCTCTCTATAACTCCATATACACCTTTTCCTGGTTTCTGGGATTTCTGCTGTGGGACCTCCCAGTGTTCGGCTCCCCAGAGTCCATGCTGTTCCCTTTGCAGGTGTTCAGCTGCCAGGAGATAGGGATGGCTTTGGGCCCCTGGACTGTTTTAGATGCTGATGGATATCCTTTACCAGGCTCAGAGTATGTTCTCCCTGTGGCTGGGGAGCACAGGGAACTGGGTAGGCAGGCTGGAGGCTGGAGAGCAAATCTAAGGTGAAGGCAGTAGTGGAAAGAAGGAAACAATTCTGGAGGTGCTGGTGTTTACCCTGAGGTCCACAAAGTTGGTTTTGTGTGACAAAGCTGCCTAGATGTGCCACTTAGTATGAGCATGAGGATTTATCTCACCCTTTTGCATCATACATGCACCTGGGATGTTACTCTTAGAGTTAATCACCCACAACTGTGTATCTCACTCAGCTCTTTGGCCCTCTGCAGTGTTCACCATCACCTTCAGTCCTGGTTTTGTGACATTTTAATTATGATAGCCTGCACAATAATTCTTCCTCCTTGAAAGCCCACATTACGTGGTCCTCAGGCAAAGCAATATCCATTACTTGGGGGCTGCTGACTCAAACTGCTTTTATAAATGGATGGCAACATGGTTCTGCTCTGCCAAAGGACTTGGTTTCATCCTTTCCAGTACATTGATTGTCCTGCTCATAACCTCCTTCAGCCAGTGCTAAAGTCACCTTCTTGAAGGCTCAGTACTTTTCTTTTGTGCCAGGGCTGTGCTTGATGGGCTCTCACCAGGGATGTTTAGAGATGCTCATCCCTCCCCATCCTGCTCACATCCACTCCATTGTCCAAGTTTCAAATTAATTCATTAATAAATTTCACATTGTTTTAGTCTTTGTACACAATTGGCTTATCCAAACAGACTTGCTCTCTGTACATACATTTATATATATGTGTATCTGTGTGTGTATCTGCAAGTCTTAGAGGTTGATTATTAATGCTTGGGGGAAAAATAATCTTGGCCACCAGGAGCTTCTTTGTACCATTCACAGCCTCAGTGAAGCTTTACAGTGAATTATTGTGTACAAGATAATAGCACAGGCATTAGAGCATAAATCTGTGATTAAGCCTCCATGTAGGAGTTGGAGATGAGGCACTGGATGCAGCAGGCAGTGACAAGGGTGTTCTTATACTTGCAGTGGCAAATTTATATATTGACAAGACCATTGAAAACAGGAGTTGGTTGGAATGGACCTTTTAACCAAAGAAGACTGGGATGGAAAATAGAATTAAATGGCTGAATCAGCATCACAGACTGGTTGGGGCTGGAAGGGACATTAAAGATTATCTTGTTCCAGCCCCCTGCCATGGGCAGAGATACTTTAAACTAGACCAGACTTCTCTGAGCCCCATCCAACCTGGCCTTGAACACTTCCAGGGATGGAGCAGTCACAGCTTCTCTGGGCAACCTGTGCCAGGGCTTTGCCACCCTCACAGGGAAGAATTTCTTCCCAATATCCCATCTAACCCTGCCCTCTGTTAATGGGAAGCCATTCTCCTTGTCCTGTCACTCCAGTCCCTTGTCCAAAGTCCCTCTCCAGGTCACTTGGAGCCCCTTTAGGGACTGGCAGGGGCTCTAAGGTCTCTCAGAACCTTCTCCAGGTGAAAACTCTCGGCTCTCCAGCCTGTCTCCAGAACAGAGGGATTCCAGCCCTTGCAGCATCTCCATTGCCTCCCCCAAACTCATTCCAACAGCTCCAGTATCTTAGGGTGCAGGGGACATGTTGTGTTGCAGTAAAATGTCAGGTGAAGTAAAAAAATCACTCTGCCTCAGAATTTTAGGTTTATTTCTTTGCAAGGCAAGAGCACATTATGCTATTTACTATTGCATGAGGAACCTCAGCATGGGACAGCATTCCTGCTGGAAATGGGTTAGGAGGCAGGTTTTGGCTCTTGCAGAGCAGTAACCATTGATCAGGCTTTAAAATCAGTTGTGTTTGCAGGAGGATGCACCTGTTTATGCTGAGTCCAAATGTATTTATTTCTGTTCACATTAGAAAAGAGAACAGCTTTAGAATCAAAACACAAGCCTGCTCCTCACCTGAGCAATCCTTGCTGAGCAGAATTTGCCTGGAATCCATGTAGTCCAGTATTTTTAACCAATCACAGCCAGAATCAGACAACCAGAGGGGGGTTGGAGGAGATTCCTACCTCATGGAATAACTCCTGCTTTGGCTCATGGTTTTTTGGGAGCAGTTAAATGCTGAAGGCAACTCTGAATACTTTTGATATCCATGTAAACAGCCATGACTTAATTAAATCTCATTATATACTGAAGTTCAATGTCCTCCTTTGGCATTGAGTTCATCCAGCCATTATTATGGATTTTGGGTTGCCCACTACTTCATTTCACCAAACTCTCTTTTCCTATTTTAAGAGCAGGAAAATACTTAAGTGACACTGTATTCTAGAAAGGCAAAATAATTTGAAGATCCCAGACATAATTTCTGCTTAGTTTGGCTCAAATGTATCTTTTTATTTAGAGAAACATTAAGGAGAAATCTGATGTTCTGAAATAGTCTTTGTGAAACATTTTGATGTTTTGCTTTGTAAGAGGATTCATAGTTTTTGGTGTGTTCCTGTGTAGAATAAAGGGGAAAATTGGATAAAAAAAGAATTAAAGAAACTGAAAAAGAAACTTGAAGTTTCATTTTAGAATTAATTAAATGCTTCAGGCCTAGCATTTTGTAACGTTTTCTTTTTTTTTTAATGAAAAATCTGAATGTTTTTCTTCTTTCATCGAGATTAACTTTTCCAGATTAAGCTAGAAATATCCCTCCTGTGCAGGACTCCACCATGAAGCCCCCATCTCCTTTTTCCGCATTATTCATTATTTTGTATGTGTATACCAAGAAGAGGGAATTGGCCTGGCTCAGTGCCAGCAGAGCTGCTGTCAGCAGCGTACATCGAACACCCTGTGCTGTTGCTGAGCAAATGTAGCCTCTCTTTAAAGTCCTTCAAAGAAGGTGGAAGCTTGAAGAGGTTAAACCTTGCCCTGTTCTGTGTTTCCTTCCCGCTTTCGTCTTTCCTTTGGCATCAGTAGATAAAGGCAATCTGTGCCTACAAAGGACTTGACAAAGCATCTCCAACTGGGAGCTCATTTCAACCCCAGTGTGCCCTGGCTGGGCTGAAAGAGGCTGTTCAGGTCATCTTCATCTTGCCACCACCTTCAGCAATCCTCAGTCAAAGGGAAAGTGCAATTAAAACAACCAGTGTGCACAAAGCCTCAGCAAGAGCAGTGTGGTGTTCACTGATCTATGTGGAGATCAGGCTTGGCTTCAATGGATGTGGATCAAGCCACCACCTCCCCAGGCTGCTGTCATCTGATAAGATCTGCTGCATTTTACGAATTTTGATTTACAGATTTTGCATTTGTAATGCATCTGCCCTGTCCTGTACAGCCTTATGTTCTCATCAGGTCTGTACATAGATAAACTCTCTTAACCCTCACTGGGAAATTTTCCTGTTGAATGTGGCTTGCAAAAGGTCACCTGATGCCTGACAATACTCTTTTTCACTGAGTTTTATTTCAAGTTCCATTTCAAGTCAGCACTGGGTTCCCTATCAATTCTAATTATTCTTTGTAAGGCTAGGACCAAAACTAGGCAGAAAATTAGGAGATGTAATTTGCTGCTATTTCAGTTCAACCCTCCATTTCAGGCAAAGAGAGAAGTTCTTAAAATTTTCCTCAGCAAAATTAAGAGCATTGAAAATCCCTTGGATGAAGAATCTCAGAGCTGGACTAAGCTGTGCCTGTTGGTTACATCCAGACTGGAGCTGATCCATACTTGCTGCTTGAGCAAAGGTTTAAGTGAGCTGTGAGACCAACCTCTTTTAGGATGTGTTCTAGCATGTTCCTTGAATACTTTCAGACCTAATTTGGTGTGCAGAATTCTTTAAAGGTCCAGAAACCACTGTGACCTGCTGTTCTGAAAATAAGGGGAAAGTAACATTTTCAGGGCTTATTTCAGATTATAAAAGGTATTTGTAACTTTTGGGCACCTTCCCCACAAATTTGCCTTGGAATGTTAAATAATATTGAAGGAAGTGTCAGAATAACTGGATCTTTCTCCAAACCAGCATAATTACACATAAATAACACATTTTAGTGTTACAAGAGCAACCAATATAGTACCTTAGAGTTCAGATATTTTTAGTATACCCAGAATAAATTTTTTTTAATGTAATTAACTTTTAAAGCTGCTAACTCTCCTCTTACTTCTTCACTGCATATAAGAAGTATTTAAATGTATAGCACAACATCTCTGAGTGGCATAAAGATCCTGGAGAATCAGGCCGGTTCCAGATGATCGAATCACAGAATGGTTTGGGTTTGAAAGGATCTTAAAGACCATCCAGTTCCAATTCCCTGCCATGGACACCTCCCACTAGCCCAGGTTGCTCCAAGTCCTGTCCAACCTGACCTTGAACACTTCCAGCAATAGGGCATTGCACAGGAAATGCAGTGCAACTGCCCGGAGAGCTTATAGCTGTGCCATGCACTGTTTGGACCACACAAGGTCATGGTGACATTGAACAGCATCAGACAGACATTTGATTGAGAGCCATCAGACCTGGAAGGGGGATTTAGGTTACCTTGCTGAGACATCCCCTTCATCCCTACCAGCAGTAGAGATGCAGACCCCAAGCAGGGCACCTTCATACTTTGCATTAGGAAATTCCCTCTGCCTGACACTCAGACACAGTGACCCAGGTTGCAAGGTTGCTAGCACACTCATGGCTGCAATTCTGGCCCGTTGCAACTAATGCTTTTCCAAGCAATTGTT
The DNA here is from genome assembly GCA_037013685.1 of Acridotheres tristis. NCBI lineage: Eukaryota > Metazoa > Chordata > Aves > Passeriformes > Sturnidae > Acridotheres > Acridotheres tristis. Next base: position 14,682,787 of record CM072884.1, on the reverse strand, counting down.
GGGTTGGATTCAGGAGCTGGCATATTCCAAGGGCACTTCCCAATAGGTTGTTTTCCCTCACTCATCTGTGCTAGAGATGGAGAGATTTAGGAATTCGTTCTCACTAACCACGTTGAGTTTCTGGGCACTGATGCAAAGGATGCACAGAGGATAGCCTGTGTCTATTCTAGTAACACTTGTTTAAGTTTTGTGTTGCCTGAATATCATAATAGGCTTTGAGACCAGCCTGTTACACCAGCAGTAACTGTAGTAAATGGTCAGAGATTCTCTCCTCCTGCTGTCTCTGCAGCTCTGGATGGCAGATATGGAGAACTGGACACACTGGCTGTTTCAGTGACCTGCTGGGAAGTGTCCCTGCCTGTGGCAGGGCGGTTGGAATGACATGACCTTAGAAATCCCTTTCAAATCAAACCAGTCTGATTCTATGTGTGTGGTAACAAGAGGGAGAGGCTGGTCCATCCCAGGTGTGGTAGGACTCCATATGAACCTGGTCCATGCTCTCTCACATACTTAAAGGGACCAGATGTAGTATATTAGCTGGTGTAAAAACATTTGCCTGAAAAGGATTTAGATTTAGAATATAAACACAGAATCACAGAATGGTTGGGGTTGTAAAGGACCTTTAAAGGTCATCTTATTCCAACCCTCCTGCCACAGGCAGGGACAATTTCCACTAGACCAGGTTGCTCCAAGCCCCATCCGACCTGGTTTCGAATTCTTCCAGGGATGGGGTAGCCACGACTGATCTGGGCAACCTGCTGTTTCTAGATTGCACTGAATCCATGTGACATACTGGTATCTAGAATTTCTTTGTCAACAAGGTGTGGCACTTCTAGATCAATTGCTTTCTATCCTCCATTTCCAGAGGCTGTGGCTGAGCTATTCCAGAGCTGGAGACACAGTGTATTAGTGCACATACACCTAAGAATGGCTGCTGTTCTGTTATTTGCCTGCAAACGCTCATCTTGGGAGACATAAAGTAGTCAAGGGTCAAGTCCAATCACCAAGAGCAGTGGAGCTGAGTACTCATAGAATTGTTACATCTCTATTCAGACCAGCAAAGCAAGGATGGAGACAAGCAGTCTCATTTTTCACTGCCAGATGAGACTGATTGTTGCATTAAGAGCTCAGCTCTGTTGCAGAAATGCATTCCCTGACAGCCCACAGGGAGGACAACGCTTTTCTGTGCCTTTTCTGCAGACATCACAGGGGGTTGGGAGACAAGCCCGTCACTTCCTGAATGTTTATGTTTGCATAATACGTCTGCTAATGAAGTTACCAGGCACTGTGGTAACAAATACAGTCACACTGCTTCAGAGCTCACTTCTGTGTAAACCAGCATTCTATGAGCAGCAGAATGAATAAATCCTGGTTTGTGTTCCACCTTTAAAACCCACTCCCTACATCCACACCACAACAGCTTTTGTCCTTTGTCTCTTGTGTAGACACAACCTGTGCTTGGTCTTGCTGGTTGATCTGGTGATCCATGGGGGCTGCTTGTTCAGCTGTCCTGAGAATGGTTGAGAAATATTAATTTTACCTCTTTCCCTCAGCTGCAGAACATCATTTGGATGTTCCCCATGTGCCCATTCACTGATCTTGAGGAACGCTATTGTGATTTTCACCTCTGAGATTTCCACTTCTGCCACAAATACAGTAGAAAATAGCTGATGGGTTTTGAAGTCGCTAGGAAAGGAATGTGAGAGACAGATGGGCAGAGAGAATTAGACCACCATTTTGTTTATTTCCAAATATTTGAAATATACAGTCTACTTTGGAACAAAAGTGGATCCTAGGAAGAAGCCTCTTTTGAGGAGTTTAGAATGAACTTTGAGTCTGTCATTCTGTCTTGGTTCGAGCCAATTTAAAGGAGAAGGCTCTGGAATGAATTGTCTCCCTTTATAGGTTCTAACAATTCCTTTCCACCAATAAGGAACATAGATGAGTAGATAACCGAAAAAATAACAGTTTACTAACAAGCTGCAACAGGCAAAAATAAAAAACAGATACAAAACTGCTAAATCTCATGATGACATGCACATGTCCACACTTAAGCTTTCCTGATCCTCTGGACTCAATACAGCTGCTTATCTTCATAGAAGTAAAACCGAATATCCCCATTCTGTTTGATAAATTTGGTTGAAGCTGATTAAGATGTTCAAAAGTATTACAGGAAGGGATTACACATCCCCCTTACACAGAGTTCATTTCCCTAGTGTTGGGGGTTAGGATTTTTTTTTTCTTCTTTAGAGAATTTTCTTCCATTTCTTCTCATAGAAATGGTGAATGGACCTCGATTTAAAGGACAAAAGATGTAGCCAGGGCGTTGGCATATCATTGGAATGGTTCTGGGGGAGGGAGAGAAGCAGTGTGGTGGTTTCTTGCCTTGGGGTGGGTCTGTTTTGTTGTTGTTGCTTTTGTCATTGATATTTGTCTGCCTTGTTTTATATTCTTATATATATATGCATAAATATATATATTTATTTTAGTAAAGAACTGTTATTCCTTTTCCCTTATTTTTGCCTGAAAGCTCCATAATTTCAAAGTTATAATAGTAAGGAGGGGATCATATTTTCCATTTCAGGAAGGTTCCCGCCTTCTTAAGCAGACACTTGTCTTTTAAACCAGGACACCTAGTAATCCAGGCTGAAAATTAATAATACAGCCCAAAAGTGGTTAAGTGGAACAGGCAGGAGGGGCAGGGTCTGTAACTTAAGAAGGTTAATGCCTTGGAAGTCCTGAAATTAAGACAAGATCTTGGAGCAACCTGGTCTACTGGAAGATGTTTCTGCCCATGGAAAGGGGTTGGAATGAGATGAGCTTTAAGGTCTTGGCCAACTCAAACCATTCTGCAATTCTGTGATTTCCAAGGGAAGTTCACTCCTTTGCAGAGGGCTTGTATCAACACTGGTAGGATAGATCCTGGTTTGAATTGGAGTTTTAAGGCTATAAACACTGTCTTGGCCTATGTCAGAGCACAACCCCCAAGTTAGCAACCTCTTTAGGGTTTCTCCCTCCCCATTCTCAGGTGAATGGTGAATTTTAGAGAAAAATTGAAATGGTTTGCTTCAAACCTGGAAGGTTGATGCTATGGTATTGGGAAGAAGTACAAAAAGCAAGAGAAGGAAGCTGTGGATGGGAAGCAGAATGTGTCCAGAAGACACTGATCCACACTTTCAACTGTGTTTGGGGCTTTTTCTACCAGAACTTGCAACTCTGTCCAAAAAAAATGAAAGATGGTGTTACTTTTGCCCTGTAATTCAGGAATCCACTATCAGTTGATAAAGGGAAGCCATAGCTCACAATATACCTGACAAACTGCATTCCCTTCTCTGCTTGAGTTTACATCTTAGCTGGTATTGTTAATTGTGTTGTCTATTAGTCCTAATTATTTATCTGTTAGTATAGAATTAACAAAATTGTTCTGTCTAATAGGTGCAATATAGGTGGAATCATACCAATCTCTGCTTACAGGCATGGCTAAGGTGTAAGATCACAGGCTGATTTTAATAGACCACATTTCATTTTAATTTCTCATAATGTGTCAAAAGGTTTTGGATGAGGTAAAAAATGAATTGTTGGGAGACAGTTTGCATGGAAGCAAAATCCTTTCCACAAAGACTTGGTTGAGCAATGCAAGACTCCATTCTCATGTTATTGTTGCTCTTCTGTTGGTTTCATTCCTGAACCTTTCTCCTTTTTGATCTTCAGAAATGAGTTCAGACCCTGGATAGATGTCAAGCCTGTGAAAATGATAAAAGCAAAGCCCCAGTACAAGCCACCAGAGGAGAAAATGACCCATGAAACCAGTTACAGTGCTCAGTTCAAGGGGGAAACCAGTAAGCCTTCTCCAGCTGATAACAAATACCTGGAACGCAGAAGGATACGCACCCTCTACAGCGAGCCCTACAAAGAACCTCCAAAGGTGAGAAACACGGCAGAGGGGACCCAGGGCCATCCCTGCTCCTGCTGGGACGTGTCCAACACAGTAAGGCTGGGCTGAACACTGCTTGCTGTCACTCCCCTTGTGTGGTATCCTCATTCCAGACAACAACTGCATCTCGGGATCCACCGTGGAGATGGTGGTGAATAAAAGTCTAAACATGTCCCACGGCCACGTGTGCTGCCAGCCCAGAAAGCCTGCAGGGTCCTGGGCTGATCCCACAGCGTGAACAGGGAGGTCAGGGAGGGGATTCTGTCCTGCTGTTCCATTCTGTCCCCCTGCTCTGTGAGACCCCCATATGCAGTGCTGCCTCCAGCTCTGGGGTCCTCAGCTTGGGAAGGACATGGATCTGTTGGACTGAGTCCATGGAGATGCTCCAAGAGATGGAGCACCTCTGTTACAGAGACAGGCTGGGAGAGCTGAGGATGTTTATCTTGGAGAAGAGAAGGCTCTGTGGAGACCTCAGAGCCCCTGTCAGTGCCTAATAGGGCTCCAGGAGAGCTGGAGAGGGACTTTGGACAAGGGCCTGGAGGGACAGGACAATGGAGAACGGCTTCCCACTGCCAGAGGGCAGGATTAGAAGGGATATTGGGAAGAAATTCTTGGCTGTGAGGATGGTGAGGCCCTGTGGCTGTCCCATGCCTGGAAGTGTCCAGTGCCAGATTTGAGGGAGCTTGGAGCAACCAGGTCTAGTAGAAGATGCCCCAGCCCATGCAGGGGGTAGGGAATGAGATGTTCTTTAAGGACTCTTCCAGCCCAAACTGTTGTATAATTCTATGGGCTCTAGGACAGCTTGAGGCACTTTGGAGACAATACTACCCTACGTGAAACTGTGAAGAATTGAGGGTAGGGCCAAGATGAAGAGGTTTTTCTGTTGCCATTTCCTGTGTGATTATCCAGGCAGTTTTTTCTTCCAAAATTTTAGGAGCCCCACATTACATTTTATGCCAGGAGCCAAACGTCTGCCATTAATTCAGATCATTCCTCAGATTTGGACAGTATACACTTCTGGCTTTGATCAGATTGAGAACACGTGTTGAGAAGGGCCTGAGCTGAAATGTCTTCCAGCCTTGTTTTCTAGGACCAGCAGAGGATCTGCATATAAAAGGAGTCAGTCTATGAAGTCTTAAATGGAGGACCATAAGCTGTTCCCTAAGTTGATGAGTGCTTAGGTCTGTGAGGACTGAGAGGGATTGCAGGGCGAGCATGTAGGAGAGGAGAGCTTCTGTTCTCCCTTAATTTTTGTGACTGTCCTTGCTATTTTGGGGGCGTCGAAATAAGACATTGTTGTGGAATTTTCTCATGTGCCAATTAGTGTTCTGCACCTCAGGTATCCCAAAGTAATTTTTCTCCATTTTGGGAATCTGTTAAGGACAAACAAACAGAGGAGTCCCCTCCTGCAAGAGAGATAGAGACTTATATCAGCTTCTTTGTCCTGAGCATCATTTCTCTGCTTCCAGTCCAGAGAGAGACAATCCTCTGTGGATTTGCAAAACCCCTCCTGAAGTCAGAGAAAGATGCAGAAATTGATAAAATGACTGATAATATTCCCTCTCCTATTCACCCTTCTCTATCCTGATCTGGATTCAATGGGCTCTGCTGGCTCCAGGGGCAGTGACTTCAGGGCATCCTGAAAGGAGCTGACCATTTGCAACACAGCATAAGCTCAGCTGCTCCCCTGCCTCTGAGGCAGGGCAGAGATGAGCAGATAAGTAACATTTGTGCTGTTTCAGATCTAAATCCTGTTTTCCACTTTTCCTTGTGTCTCTCCTCTCTCCCTCTCTCTCTTTCTCCATCTGTGTGTTGTCGTTTTGCCTGTCGCCCTCCATGCAGGTGGAAAAGCCTAGCATAAAGCCTTCCAAACCAAAAAAGACCACAACAAGCCATAAACCTCTGAAAAAGGCCAAAGACAAGCAGATTGCATCTGGCCGGGCTGCCAAGAAAAAGAGCGCCGAGACCTCCAACACTGCAAAGCCAGAGGATAAGGAGAAAAGTAAAGAGATGAACAATAAACTGGCTGAGGCAAAAGAGTAAATGTCACTGCACTTTCCTTTCTTTCTCATTTTTTTTCCTTTTCTTTCTTCCTTCCTTCCTTTTTTTTTCCCCCTTTGATTAAATAAAGGCCACAAAATTAATTAGAGGCTTCTAATCTGCTTTTTGTTCTGATTGTATTAGAAGCTTTTCTGTTTTATTTCCAAGGAGGATTAGGAAATCCTTGTTTCTGAGGTCAGGTTGTTCTGCTTTGCCTGCACAACACGGCTCTGCACAGAGTGAGGGATGTGAGGATGCATAAGCAGGGTCCTAAGAGATGAAGGTGATGGATCAAGAGTGATTACATCCAACAGCTTGTCCCTTTCCTCAGGCTTGGTTCTTCAATGCTTTGACAGCATGGAAGTGCCCACTGAGCCATGGAGGGGCTGTGCTCTCATCCCATGAAGCCCTTTTGGGTTGGCCATTGTTGTGTCATCTCCCACTGGTGTCAACAGGTTTGGAGGCAGAGAGGATCAGTTCATTCATGGTGCCATGGAGATGCTGTAAATCCACCAAAATCAATGGTGTGGCCAAGAATTATTTCCCCTGGTGGCACTGATGGGAATTCTGCTCCAAGAAACAGCGGGAAAGGAGATCCCATGGAAACAAAGGGCCAAATCCTCCCCAAGGGTAGCTGGGAGTACATTTAGCTGCATCAAGGCAACTTCATTCATCAACAGCGCTTGAAGTCCTTGATTTAATACAAAAATGGTGAGGAAAGGTGCAGTGAGCAGTGAAAACTTTCCAAGCACATGGCAGGTTAGGCTAGGTTGTCAGCAGGTTGTTCTTCCCTATCGTTTCCCCTAAGTTATGGATCTTGTTAATTATTCCTGGTTTGTTTTGAATCTTGGTCTGCTTTCTTCACTTCTGGGATGCCAATAGGAAGAGCTAGGTTTCAAAAAGTGGTTTAGTTTGCAGGTGTGACCTTCCAAGGGGTAGAAAGAAATGTGTCACCAAGGTTGGCTAGAGCTGTCAGCCCCCCGTTGTGTTTATTCTTCCAGCTGTTTATGTTCATGTTGGCTCATGAGAATCTCAAGAGGGCCATAAAAAAGTTGCTGGGATCCCTAGACTCCCTCCAGACAAGATCTCAGGGTTTCAATCGTATTTACTGTGCTCTTATTCTAGGAAATCCCCATGACCAGTTTGGAAGCCCTAAACACAGCAGGACCATTTGTCAGCGAGTATGAACTGGCCCAACAGAATGGCATTGCATGCCACAAAATCTGGGTCACTGGATTAGTGGGAGAGTTGTGGTCCCAATCCAAATTTTTGTGCCTAACTTCTGGATTGAGTCCTAAATACATAAGGATTAATCTTTATCCCACCAAATGGAGCTGTTAAACTCTCCCATAGAAGAGTGGCTGCAAGTTAAGATGCAGGGTTCTTGTTACTTATTTTTGCAGCTCCAAATTTACTCTCCTAATATGAAGTCCAGCTTGAAACTTCCAGTGGACAGTTGGGAAGCATGAAGACAGAGATGGGAAGTAGAGTAGGGAGGTGATGTGTTGCTGTAGAGGTGGTGGAATAAGGAAAGTCTTACTGCTAGGGGTATTTTAGAGATGTGAAAATATCTAGCAGAAAAATGGATGGGTTGGGAGGGTGAGGAGTCCCGTTTTTGGGGTTTCATCCCATTAGAATTGGGTCTTTTGGAAACAGAAACCAGTGGTGGGCTACAAGGCTGAGTGAAAGTTTCCAATGAGGAGGAAAGCTCTGTGATATACAGATAGTGACATTTGCTGGCCTTAGTAATGAATAAATGCCAAGTTCAGTGTATCATGTGGTGTGTCCTGTTTGCCTTGCGCTAACAGCCTAAACCTTTGAGTATCAGTAAATGTAGTGTTCTGAATTCAGTGGTGTAATTCCAAGCTTAGCTGTGTTAGAACTGTGTGCTATGAGCTAGTCAGGTTGTGTATGTGGAAAATATATATTCATATATAGAAATATATATATATATTTAAACCTCCGCTGTTTAGGAGGAAACCAGGGAAAATCCTCCAGGAAGTAAAACTGTGGAAATCTTTGTGAATGTAGTGCTTTTTGCTTTTCTGTTTTTTTTTTAATATGCATGCCTCATGAAGATGCTAACCTGTCCATATTGATCATTGCTTTTCTGAGTGCTCAGAAGCCCCTGCAGCACTGCTCAGCTCTCTCTCCAGAGCAGCTCAGCAAAAGGCTTGTGTTGAGCTGGTGGAGAAGCGAGCTGCTCACAGCTCTTCCTGCCTGTCACATAAGGACAACTAGCCAGAGAAGATGAGCTCCCAAGACTTGGTGTGATTCCTTGGCTTTTGAGATGCTTCATGCATCTTCACACTCCTCAGTAACGTCCTTTCCTACAGGATGTAGCATAAGCTGTGAAGATGATATGTCACAGGAGGCAGAACTCATCAGGAAGGCACTAGACAATTCAAATAGCTCAACACACCAATCTTACATAAGGACAGACCATGCAAAACAATTCTTCCTATTATTTTTCAGCCCTGAGTTTCACATTTAAGGGTACACCACACTTGCCACAGTTTCACCTGGAATCCGATGAGAATTTAGCCCTTGACTTCAAGGTGAACTAAATTTTTCCCAAGGAACATCACTAAGATGCTCAGACCACTTAATCCAAGCATCTCCATGGCTCGGGATGAACTGCTTGGGATGGCATCTGTCTCTTAATGAAGAGCATCCATCACAGTGTTTGAAACATACACAATGAGTGGTCAGAATATAGCTTTATGTTTCCATAATACATGAAGTTTTTTGGTGTTGGGGGGCTTGGAACTAGAAGATCTTTAAGGTCCCTTCCAACTTAAGGCATTCCATGAGGTCATTACAAAGCTACGTATGAAGTGTCAGCCAGTGGTTTTAATTCCCTCTCTAGTGAAGGAACTTTCCAAGGGCCATTGAGCTGCCTATTTTTGACACCAGTCTTTGGGTGGAATGAATGGTCCTTGAAAGATTTTCTTTGCAGAAAGAGCCTGGGAGACTGGTAAGGCCTAGGTATCTTCCTCTCACATCAACAAAGTAGGGATAGAAATCCTGGCTTGTGCTCCATGTGCACCATATCTGCAGCATGCATCCAAGCACACACACATATCCAAGCACACGGGCTGGCACTGCATTGAATACCAGGAACTACAGCAGAGGCAAGCCTCAGGGTGAAATCCTGCATTGCTGTACCTTCCACGGACTCTATGCCCATCCAACCCACTCAGGTTTATCAGAAAGGAGACCAAATCTCTGCCATTTCAAATTCATTTTGGGCTCTGAACTTGTCAATCCCACTGGGAAACAGTGTTCTGCTGTTCTGTGTTTCCAGCTACCACAATGCTGATTCTGTTCCACTGCTGATTTGTAATATATTTTACTTTTCATGTAAAAAGAAAAAAAAAAAAAGAAATGTTTTGCTTTTTACCCTGTGAGAGTTGCTGTGCTATTGCTTGCTTTCACATTTTCACTGTATTCGTACTGTTACTCCTTTCTGCAAAATGGTGCTAATTGCTGACTGAGCTCCTGTTTCCTGACTGCTTTGCACACCAATCACCTGCTTCTTCATTTGCAGCACAGCAGTGCCAAAACCTGGCACCCATGCATTCCACAAACTCTTGCCTCTTGGAGGCAGATAGGAAGTGTCTAATTAATATTTTGTGGCCTGGGTTTGGTTGCATATCACAAATTGTCTCTTGTAAACACGTTAAGCACACCTCCTTGTGGTGCTTTTCCATTGTTGATATTCTGATGAAAGTCTCACACACACACACACACACACACACAGAGACACACACACACACATATTAATGTACCGCCAATTGATTGTGACGTGCTTGTGATCTTTGCTTGCTCAAAGGGTTCTTTTTCCAATGATAAATAAATGCTGAAGACGAATACCACCTCCTTGATCTTGTTTTCTCAATCAGAAGCACAGTTTAGTGAATGAAATGCCCATCCAAGCAAAATGAGGTTTGTGTTGCTTAGAGGTGTCACTTTCCTGCCTGCTGTAGGGACAGCTGGGCTGGCACAGTCTAACTCCCTTTAGGTGGCTGCTAACCTCAGACCAGTTTGGCATGAGCTCTAAGTGCTTACAAATGCAAAGATGGACAGTGAAGTCATGTGAATGGTGCAAGTTTTCTTTTATTTTCTATATAAAATGTCTTTGAGGAGAGGGTCCGTGCAGTGCCTTGCTCATGTCCACCTTGTCCTGGCTCAGGGAGCAGAGACCAAATCCCAAGGAGAGATGGAGGGAGGGTAGATGATGTGTATTTACCAATGTTAGTTACACTTTTTTCCAACTGCCTACAGCTTTTGTTTTCTCCCTAAACCAAACCTGAAAAACCTGGTCTGCTGGAAGGTGTCCCTGCCCATGGCAGGGGATTGGAACTAATTGAGCTTTAAGGTCCCTTGCAGCCCAAACCTTTCTATTGTTCTGTGAAGAACATCTGAGAGGCCAGTGAGATGGTTGAAGGGGCTATAAATCTTCTTTGGAAGGAGGTGGCAAGTTCTTGGGTTGAGCACTTTCAGTGCACTGCAAACCCAGCCACTGTTGAGCAAGTGCTTGGCAGACTCTGTAGAAGTGCAAAGCAGAAATTTTATATTAATGAAAGCATTGGCTATCTGGAAAAAAATGATGCTTGAGAAGAAAGCAGGACTGAGGGCACAATTTTATTTTTAAGTTGTGAACCCTAATCTTAGCTTACTTTCTTTTTTCTTTTAATTAGCCTGTAATTCCAATTTTTAATCACATTTTCTCCTTTAATGGATATCCCCACCAACCTGAAGAAAATTACTGTATTTTTGAGCAAACTGGTCTACTGGAAGGTGTCTCTTCTCATGGTAGGAGGTTTAGAACTCGGTCTTTAAGGTCCCTTTCAATCCAAACCATGCCATGATTCTGGTTTTGAAACCTCTCCTCCACCTCCTCCTCCTCTCTGTTGACGTCCATGGGCCACCAAACTTTTCTGCCTTCCTGTTGCTAAGGGTGCCATTTCTCATCCCTGCCTGGTTTACAAATCACTTTCTGAATTTATTCAATTTGTGACCACAAGCTAGTAACAGTGCTGCTTTCTGATGTGCTCTGTATGACCCTGCCTTCCCTCTCCCTTCCCCACCAGTTTCATCCATTCATCAATCACACCTACCTATATGATCATTGGAGTGTTTCAGCCGGGCTGTAGGTTACAGAATTTATCATTTCACTCTCTACAGCATAGAAAATGCTAATTTCTAAAAGTTTGGTTATTATTGGGGCTTATCTGTGACAATCCATAATGGGCAACAAAGTGCTTTTCCCATGACACAAAGGTACAGGGTCTTTTCCCTGCTGCAGTCTTCACAGGTACTCCATCTGCTCCCTGCAGCTGCCCAAAGTGAATGCTGGAAGACATGCCCTGGCTTCCCTGCTGATCTCTGAACTCACTCAGCCTCACAAAGCCCAAATACAGGAAGGGCAGGATGCATTTCAAGGGAACAGTAGGACCTATTGGGCTGATGGAAGGCCTGGACTCCCTGGTCTTTAACCATCACTGTCTGAACCCACTGGTGCTGACTGAGTCCTTGATCTTCACCAAATCACTGGTGACTGGCACTGCCCACCTCTTTCCAAGGGCTGTGCTGAAGGGCTTCACTGAAAATGGAGTGCTTGGTCTTATAAGAGCATTTAGTGTGGAGGTGTGGAGGCACTGGCTGGAGGAGAAATAGTCTTATTTGTCAATGTTGGTGTTTGGGCGAAGTGAACAAGGAGGGGAGACAATAAATTGAATTTTGAAAGTCGAGTCTCCCTCTCAAATACTTAACAACAGAGCATCTTAGAAGTCTTTTCCAACCTAAATAATTCTGTAACCTGAGAGTGATCAGGGGCTTTGCAGAGGTGTCACTTTGACTGCCGTGAGCAGTCTCATGAGGGGTTGTCTCTCTGCTTCAAATTTTACTGAGCTGCTTTTAAATACATTGTGTCCACTCATCTAGGAACCTTGTGCAGGGATGGATGAAGTTTTTCCTTGACACCCTTCATCCTTCCACTCCAGCCTGGGCACAGATCTGAGCTCCTTTTGGAAACCTCAGCTCAATGATTAAAACATCATTTTTACATCCCTGACTGGTAAAAGGATGTTTCATCTGCTGAAATATCAGCCCTTATCCAAATGCAGCCTCTTGTGTCATGATATTCTTTTGATTTAGGGTTTAAGTAGAAATGTGCCAGTGCAGCAGAGAAAGAGACTTTTTAAGAAGATGCTTCTGACATAGCTTGTACCTCCCAACGTCCAGGGAATAACAACCATCCCCAACAGTGACATCAGATCAAGAAGAGGAGCCATACAAGAAGGAGGAATTCCCTGGTATAAACATGATGATACGGATGTGCTCAGCTCCAAGAGCATTCCACATTTGGAAAATATTGTGATGCTCAGACACGGGCTCTGCTCTGCCTTGTTACAGCAGTGTCATGGTAAGTTTGATTCAGTTGGGGAATTGGTACCTCACTTCCATTTGCCCTTATTCACCTGAGCTTTCTGGGTTAGGAGCAATTCCATTAATGCCACTGGGTCTGCTTCCAAGCTCAGGGGTGTGTGATGAGGGATAACACAGCTCTGAGTACTTCAGGACTGGTGGTCTATCATGAACTCTGAATTGCTTGTAAACACTCTTAATTTCTGTTGCAGGGTGCCTTGGGAACAACTCCCTAATCCTGACTGTCATGCGGAGGACATCTGAGGCAAGAATAAAAGAAAATCCTACTAGTGGATTGAAGGCATCTTTATGCTTTCAAAAATGTCAGCTTTCCCTTCAGGTAGTCTACTCCATGGAAGCCAATGACAAGGACCAGCCACCAGAAAAATGATGGATGGTAGTGGCAGATCTTAGTGATATGTGAGAGCCCTGACTGCTTTCCATGTGTTCAGTGGTGTGAGAGATGGGAAGGGGAAAGGATTTCTGAACCCTCCTTGTTGTCCTCTGCCCACCCCAACCTAGCCTGTGGCATGCAACAACCCTAAGCCCCAAACAAAGCTGGATGTTCCCATATCTTCTAGGAGAGACTGGTGTATCCTCTCTAGCTCTGAAAGAGGTCTGGAGAACTGGGTCACAGCAAAGAGTGAGGAGCACCCTGCATGGCACATGGTGGAGGGAATCTCACCACATGGTGGGTGGCAGATGGGTTTGTTCTCATCAGTTAACAGCACCCATAAGAACTTGATGGTTCCAGTACCAGATGGTCAAGGCAGGGAAATCCTGAGAGCAACCCCTGGCCATTGGACTGACCTGCTCCTTGGTCTGGTTCAGGATTTAGTACCCAACTGAAGACAAGTGCAGCTGTGGCCACCTTGTTTGGACCCAAGAGATTTGCCCAGAGAAGCTGTGGCTGCCCCATCCCTTTAAGTGTTCAAGGCGAGGTTGCACTGGAGCTGGAACAACCTGGTCTAGTGGAAGGTTCCCTGTCCATGATAGGGGGGCTGGAACAACAGGATCTTGAAGATCCTTCCCATCCAAATAATTCTGTGATCCTGTGATTTTTCAGCAGAGACACAGCCCCTCAGTGAACCCTAAATTTAATGAAGCACAGTGCTCTGGAGCCACAGACAGTGAATGTCTTTGCCCCCCTTGCCCTGCTCTCTCCCCTCTCCCCAAGGTTCATTGCTGATCAGAGATCCCTCCCCCTCGGCTCCTTCCCTTGCAGTCTGCAATGCCCTCACCTCCCCATCTGATCCCATTTGCCCACCACACCACCATTCCTTCTTGCCATCAGAATAATTTTCCCTCCATCCCCTCTGACAGCTTTTGTGTGTCTGTCCCACAGCTGCTTCTCCAATCCTTTGCTTTCTCCCACCTCTCCCCTTCCAGCACCTTTCCCCTCCACATCACCCCAAATCCTCAGCTCCACCAATGACCTTCTCCTTCCCATCCTCCTCAGTTACTGTCTCACGTCCTGTCTCTCTTGGACTGTAAGCCTTATTCTTTGCCTGTACTGTGTGATATCACTCACTGCTTGAATAAATGATACCTCACCTACCAACTGCTCCTTCTCTCTCTGTTCTTGGTGTGACTTCACTAGATGAGTCTGCAAGTGTCTTGTGTGTCTGTCCTGGTGGCCAGTCAAGCAGTTGGTCTTGCCTCCACAGATCTGTCTGTCTTTTAGGATGACACTGCTCATGCTTTTGTCCTCTGGTACCTTTGTTTCTTTTTTTTTTTTTTTTTTTTTTTTACAGCCACAGGGACAAGCTTTGTTGTCAGTGTAGGAGCCTGGCACATCCAGAGCTGCAGGATCTTCTGTCCTTTGCCACTCTGGTGCATCTGATAAAGAGTTTGGCTTTTCTCCAGCTTCTTGCAGAGATGTCCTGTGCTGCCAGGTGGCTCAACAAATTCAGCAGCCAAGGAGAATGAAGGAGAAATCTTATAGCCCAGAGCAGAAACAGCTGATGGTAAAGGAACTACATTCCCCTGTAACTGGAAGCAGTGGGCAGAGATGTGTCAGTGGAAATCCAAGCAGATATATCTCTCAGGGGAATCAGCAAAAGCTGGCTTAGCATGTGTCAGAGATGGATGCCCAGGAGGCTTCTTGTGGCTCAGAAGTTGCCCTGGACACCTGCTTCCTTCATCCCAGAGGAGGACTAGACCTGTCCATGGTCCCTCCTACCTGTGAGTACATCAAGGAGCCAGTTGTGACTCAGTCTCAGATGGCTCCTTGCTGCCTCCTTGTCCTAATTTATTGCCTCAAAGTACTAGTTTGGTCAGTGCTGGCAGGAGCTGTTGGTGCACATGGAGATGTGGAGAGGTGCTCCTTACAAACATGGGAAGTTGCAGGAGCAGCTCAGTTCCTCTACCCTTACAGTGACCCTCACTGCCTGTGGTGTGACACCAGCCTGCCAGAAAGCAAAGCAGGCTCCAGGTCATGCTGAGTGAGCTCAGAGCATGGTCACCAGTCTGGTTTCATGAGCCATCTGCAGGAGTTAGGTCTGAGGACCTAATGAGAGGCAAATCTGAAGCAGTTTGGTGGACATGGATGGGAGAGGGATCAAGCAGTGCTCAGTCCCCTGGGCTTCCTTCAGTGCCTGCTCCCGTCCTGTCCTGCCTGCAAGAGCAGACAGAAGAGATGAAATGTGTGGGGAGCTAAAATCCTCAGTGAGGAGCCTGGACATGACATCTAGGACATGCAAGACTTGCAGCTGGGTTGTGCCTGACATCTCCAGTCTCCTGGAATTTTGGTGTAGGTGCTGGAAAGAGGTATTGGGAAAGAGGATCAATCATCCCTTTATGTAGGTGATATGCTGCATCCTATCCTATGTGCCACCATGACTTACTTCCACCTGCCTTGCTTCCACAGTGCTGCTGCCTCCTCCTCCAAGCTGTACATTCCACCAGTAAAAAAGCGCTGAAAAAATCTCAGCTGCAGTTTTAGGGACTGACTAGTATTTAGGACATGATTCCTCCATGCTCCTCAGGTCCTTATCTGACTTGGAGGTAGGCAGAAGTCTTCTAGCATACAGATTTCTGCTAACAGAGCTCTGTAAGGGTTTGCCTATCTGCTGCTTTGGTTTGAACTCCAAAGGGCTGAGGTCCTTGTTGCTCATCCCACACCTACATCAGACCAGACTTCACAACCAGGCACTTTCCTCTTCAGACCTTGCTGGCCCCAAACAGGTGCACGTTTCCAGGTCTCACACCTTTACAAGGACAGCAACCCCTCTGCTTGCTGAGGTATAGAGCAAGGCTGGAATTCTGCACTTCCCTGATACAATGCACAGTGTTACCTGTACTGCTCGATGTGCCTTTTCCAAAGAATGCAACTGACACCAATTATAAAGTACCATGTTAAGACCATTTTTCAGGACAAAAAAAAAAAGGTTTGTATTTTTGCTGCTGTTTTGTAAAGACAACAACAAGTGCACAAAGGGCAACACAACATTCAGAAGACAGATGTGACTTGTCATAACCTACTCATGACCTAACTGGGAATTGCATTTGCCCAGAAATCGAGTTTTTGTCTTCTGAGGAACATGAACCTGTCAATGTCCTCCTGGATAAGGGCACCAACCCAAAGGTAGTTCCTCAATAGACAAGAGCTGTCTCCTCGCCTGAATTCTCTGGGAAGGAAAGGACAGATTTCTCATGGTTTTTTTTCTTTAAAATGTTCCTTCAGCACCAAAGTTCTGTGCCTGATGCTGTTTGCTGTTTCTGAGCCACTGGTAGAGGATTCCTGCTGCTTCTAGTTCTCTTAAAGGCAACTTTTAATTTTTCTCTGTGCCTATACAGACTTGTGACAGCTCCCAAATAGCTAAACTGCTTTAAATTAAATTAATTTTGCAGAAGAGAATACAAGTCATGAGCTCATTTTGATATGAGGCCACCAAAACATCAAGATGTGAATTCACAGAGGAACAGGAATGAGATGTGAGCAGGTCCTCCACATCTCTGAGGAACAAGATAATATTGCTGGAGCTGTCAGAGGCAAGTTTAGACCCAGGTCACAAAATCCCAGCTCCATGTGGTTATACCAGGACCAGCAAAGAGGAGATGGTGCTATGTGTGCTCATGGGGGCCCATGAACACCTCTTGTTATTTCCAGACACCTTGTGCTGCCTCTGGAAAATGAAATCCTACTGAATTTAATAGTCTTTCTGCACCTCTCTCAGGCATAACAGGAGGAGAAATCTGTCGCCTCCAATTCATCTCTTCTACATTTCTCACCTCCTCACAAAATTAACCCAACAATTTGCCATCAACAGCCCTCATGAGGGCAAAAATCTCCAAACTCTTTCCTCGCTTTGCTTAAACAAAGATAATTTTATAAATGTGACTTCATGTGTGTTGGGGCTTGTTCTGTTTCAGGATCAGGCTTTCCTTTCAACTCTCCAATTTCCACACTGCCTCTCACTCTTCCCAAGGCTCGTACCCAGGGGTTGTTCTCTGCTATGCATGCTCTGTTGTTTCTGAATAACAACTCCAGGGGAAAAGAATGTAATTACCTACCCCTCACACTCCTTCCAGATTAAGACAGCTTTGGATGTACAATCATACAGTTATTTATTTATTTATTCATGCAAACAAAGAGGAAGCCTGGGGATGAGACGGGACAGTCTCTTTCTCCTCCTCAGGCTTGAAATCCATGGCTGAAGGATGCACACAGTCGTGGGAAAAGAGCCAGTAGATTAAAAGGAAGAACATACACTGCAGGCAGCAGCTTTTTGACTGTCTCAACAGGGAGGGACCACCCCAGTGCTGCTGAGATGGAGCAATTCCCCGAGGGCTCAGGAAAATGCTGGTGGATTGAAAACAGTCCATGTTGCTTCAGGCAGAGATGATTTTTTGCTTTCAACGATCTACTCTGAAATGCAGGGTAGCAGCAAGAGCAGGGTTGGATACTAAGGAAGAGGTGGGATGGCTCTGGTGTTGACCCACCTAGATCGGGTTGAACCTGAATCATCACTGGCACAGGACAACCTGAGGTCATGCCCCATAGTTCCTGCATCCTCTCTCACTAAATGAGGTGTGAAGATGTGCTTGGTACATGGAGTAGTTGCTGATGGCCTTCGTGCAGGTGCTGTTGGGCACCATTTCCACTGGCAAGGATGTGCAGGCACCTCCAGCCTTCTCCAGAGACCAGGCAGTAGGTCCTGTCCTAGCAGATTCCTGTGCATCAGCAGTATGGACCTGGTCTACCCTGACAGTGGGCACTTTTCCAAACAGAAGCTGCTCTGCATTTTCCCCCTAATCCTTTGATTTATGGTGCTGGGCTCACCTCATTCCCATAGGAACTACTGGGCTGAAAGAACTCAGCAGATTTCCTACCAACCTCTGCCAACAGCCTCTGGCAGCAAATGTCTCTCCATAGTAAGCAAAAAGGGCAAGGTGAAGGTGAGTATTTGGGAGAGAGCTGTCCTGCCAGGGCTCTGCCATGGTCCTGCCCCATGAGCCTCTCACACAGAAATGTTTTTTCTTGTGTCTGGGTTGGGCTGATTTCATAGACCAAGAAAATGATAACCAGCCACTCCATGGTGTCAGCCCCTCCTTCCCTCCTCTAACCTGGAACCATTCCCTGCACAAAAATGATGCAAGACTGGTTGACAGATGGGGATCTCCACAGTCCTTTGATGCAACCACCATGTAAAGCTGCCCATTTTAAATCTTAACAGGTTTCTCGTTCATCATCAACTGTTTTCTGCCTTTCTGCACCCTTACAGACTCATTCCCATCCATCCATGTCTCTCCTCATCCCCAGACATCCTCCTCCTCTTTCCTAGTGAAGACTGATTCCCTTGTTCCCTACAGGTTTTCCTTTCCCATCCTTCCCTCTGTGCTTTCTCAAGACACAGCCTTCCTTCCAACACATATCCAGAGCTTCTACTGGCAGCATCTACTCAAACTCCAGGGTGCCTTTTGTTCTTCTTTTTGCTGCCATCCAAGACTATCCAGGTGACCCTGCCAGGCATCCAGTACCTTGGTGCCACCATCACCTCCTTGTGTCTCCCTAGGGGTACCAAAGAGAAAAGGGGTGCTCTCAAATTTGAGCTAGTATACATTAGCTGGGCTTGCTTTCCTGCCAGTTGTTTTAACAGGATCCAGGTTAAAACACAAGAGCTTCCTGAGTGGCACAAGAGCTCAGCTCCACTGTGACAGAGCTTTTACCACCCATCATGGGGAAAACAAACTGCTTCTTTGTGAGACAATTTTACAGCAAGGTGTTTGTTCCATGCAGGTTATAATCAATTGGCAAATATTTTTTGTAGATGATGGTGGATGTGATCCTGGTCGCAGTCAAACCAAGAGCTGGTTAAAAAGTCCAGCCCAAGCCCTCACAAGTTTTGGGGACATTTCCATGGGTTTTGGACCAGTTCCTTGCAGGGAGCAGGACCACTCACCAGCTGCCTGGGGACATACCAAATGTGTGGTTGCTTGGGGAATGCAGAGCCATTGGTCATGGGGCAAAGTCCAGCTCAGGGGTGGCATTTTGTTGTCATGGGCCAGCTGATTGCTCTGATAGTTTTGCAATGATGCTCTTTCTCTGCTTCCAGGACCCCTGAAAAAAACACTGGTGCTACAGACCACGAACCAAGTACCTTAGTGCAGGAGCAACTCACATGAAGTCAGGAACTTTCGTCCGAGCAGCAGCTGGAGCAAATGTGTAGTCCGCATGAAATGTGTCTTGTCTGGCTGGCATAAAATAAAGCTGGTGATGAAAGCTGAATGACAACTTCTGTTGTCTCTCAAGCACTTTGAAGTTATTGTGTGATGCAGTTAGCATGTCTGTGCCTTGATTTATGTATAGTAAAGTTACAGAAAGAAATGGGTCCAAGTCTCTCTTTATTCATAGATGGAAGCAGCACTAGTTTTAAGGGTCTCTCTATTTTACATGGGCAACAGAGAGATAGACTCATATCCATAGCTTGTAGAAGTATCACACTGGATTTCAGAGATTATGACAGTATCCTAGTTGATAGAAGCAACAACTCTCTTCAAAGATCCTCGGAAGATTTAATGCACTATAAATTCTTACTGCTGTCAGGATCTTGTATTTGGATATCTCCAGGTGATGCTGGAATATTTACAGCTTATTAAGAAAAAACAATAATTTCTCCATTCCTAGTATTTCTCTTCCCTCTCTCAGTGTCAGTTCTATCCTCAGACACCTGCTTACTTCCACTTTTTGTTCCATTATCTTTTCTTTCCCTACATGTTATGTTCTCCTCAGATTCCTCCTACTCTCAAAAATAATCAAGTTACTAACTGCACTGCCCATCCCATGTATTATAGAAGATGGCAAAGTCTTTGCAGCTGTGAGTTTCCCTAATTTTGTGACCTGGTCATCTTGATCTTATCCTGAGGTATTACTGTAATACATGTGATAGTAGGAATTCTCCTCCCATCACCAAGCTTAATTCAGTGCTGCTGAATTTTGCATGCCTGCTTTTATCTGTGGTGTATGTGGCACATTCTTCCAGCCCTGGCTATGGTTTCTGTCAGCAGTAGTGTAAATGTGTAAGACTGAAGGAGAGGAGGAAATCCCCCAAGCAAAAAAAAGCCAAGGCTGAAATAAGAACAACACTGGAGACCAGAAATTAGAGCAATGAAAGAAAAGTAGTATTTCAAACTCAGAAATTCATGCAATGGAGGCAGATAGAAGCCAGGGGACAAAGTTTTCTGTTCCTCCATCCAGGAGCTGGATAATAATGCTGGTCCAGAGAATACACATCCCCTAGAGAAGAGGAGCAGCAGTACTGAAAAATGAAGAAGAAAGTGCTTGGGAGAGTGTTTCAGGCTGGATTTCCCCCTTTGAAAGATCCAGGCCTCACAGCTTTGAGGGCATTTGCTGATTTTTCAGGGAACAGCATTGCCCAGGGATAAGGAGATGTGTAAAGTTCACACTGGAGATGCTTTACTCACCAGCAGCACTGGCAGCATGGGCAGGGATTAATGCTGCAAAGCTCCTTATTTATGGGCTATTTCTTTTTAATGAGGCAGTGTTAGTGGCTAAGGAGAACTCCCAGACAGATCCATCAAAGACCAGGGCAGAAGTGAGGGAGGATTCAATTAGGATTTGAGGCCAACAGCATCTGTGGTGTAAAGTGACCAAAACTTGGGATTGTTCAATCTGATTTATGGGTTATGTCCTTGTTCTGCTGTAAGAGAAAGCATGGGGCGTTCCTTTTAACAGACTTCTCAGGCAAAATCAAGTACAAATGAGCCAGATATTACATGTGAGAATTATTTATTATATATAGGGATATGTGTCCCGACTAGAGAAGGGCAGAAAGTCAGGTAGAGAGGGGAAAAGCACGACACAGAGAGAGAAAGGACAGGGACAGAACGCTACCCCCAGGATTCTGGGATGCACGGTCAGCTTTCCAGCGGCAGGTGGAGCCGTGTTAGGGCTCAGCCCATGGAGTAATTTTCCACCCGATGTCAAAAAGTGGGTTTATAACATCAAATCCGGAAAAAGTTGAGGCATAAATAAGAATTAAATTGGTTCCTTATAGTCCTGTTAAGGTGTAAATACCCAGAACTAGATCGACTCCTTGCTGATTTACCCGAGTCAAAGTCTATCCAAATGGTGATTCAGAGGAATTGACAAACAAATGGATGGTCTGCAAGAGCAGAGTTGTCAGGAGAGCACCCCACCTAAGTGCTGCTCTGACACTTAAACATTTCAGTGGGTTTATATAACAATTTAACAAAAAAATACCATACATGCTTACATTTCTAAGGTTAGTATTGATAAGCAAGCAATTAGAAATATATTGCATCAGATTCCTGTACTTAGTGTCCACACACTATCCACACACAGTCTACATAGCCTAAAGCAGCTAGTCATCCTTATTGCTTCCTTGATTCCCTACTTGCCTGTTAACTACTCTGATATACTAAGTCTAAAATTTTTTGTCAAGTCACACTCACCTCAAGCTAGGTCTGCCAGGCTTTCTTATTATCTATACTTGTGCTAAGTACTTAATTATTTACACTAATTTCTTCTTACCTAAGTAAAACAAATTCCTTATTTTGAAAGAGTTAAAAGCATTGTGCCTAGGTATTCTTGGGCGAGAATAAGACACATTGTAAGCAACATAGAAGCGAGATGAAACTTGGCAGGACATAGGGAACAAAACTTGAAAAAAAAAAAAGGACAAAGTTTGGTAAAAACAGTGAGGAAATCACTAAAACAGCTAACAAGAGACTGCAAGAGATTCCTGGAGGAGAAAGGTGAAAAGGGCAGGATGAAGAAGATGCCAAGCCTTCATCAAAGCATCACAGAGGAAAATGCAGAGCCTTCCTCAGTGCAACCACTACGCCTGCTCTTTGCCAACGATAATGGTGAGTTCTAAGAAATAGTTTGCCTAACCCCACCTTTTCTAAGGAAAACACTGAATATGCAGGAGTATAGCCACACATTGTAATATTCTGTGTACAGCTGTGTGTATTAGGAGGAGATATCCCCCATGCACCCGGCGCGTTGAATAAAAAAGTTCAATTTTTTTTGAGGTTTGGGGCGATTCAATTTCAATGGCACAAAATATCCAACAGCTCTTTTTCATGCCATGAATATCATGTTGAGTATGGTTGGTTCCCTCCCCTCCACCAGTGATTCCTAGATGACTTATGCTCCCTTGTTTCCTCAACACTCTTATAAATCTTTATCTGAATTATTTAACCCCCATTCACTCCCCCTTTCCTCCACTGACTTTTATCTTTTGTTTCCTTTACCTTGATGTGTTTATTTTCTGCTCTGTCATTCCAGTCACTTCATTTCTCCTTCTACCCTTATGCATCTTTCATAATTTACCCCACTTTCCGCTGGCAAGGGGCAGGTTTTCCTACTGGTGGAGTCAATTTTTGTGGCATATCTAGGTTACTGTCAGGACTTCTTTCCTGTGTAAAATGTCATTCATTTTGTATGAATCTGCTTTAATAATTTATCCCTCATAAAAAATGTATAATTAAATCACCATCCTGAAAATGGCTTTTCCATGTTGAGGTAATGGAGCAGAGATGGGCTGGAAGGTATTATCCCCAGAGAGTATTTTGGTGTAAAATAAGCCACAAGATTCAGGGAAAAGAGAAGGCTGGAACAGCTGAGAAGATGCTCATGTTTGGGGCCTGGATTAGAAGAGAAAGCAATGGACCCAACTTTACTTTGCCTTATAGTAAAGAACATCAAAAGCTTAAGAACAAAATTATCCCAGCCAAAATCCAGATAGATATTGAAATACTTTCACTGATGACTTTTTTTTCAGAGCTAAGCAGCACAGAGCTGAACCACTTTAAAGAGAAAGACCCCAAACATCTTTGCCATAAAATCTTATTCACGCATCTCAGGATTCCAAACCCATTCAGGATTCCATTACTTACCTTTCCTGAGCTGCATATTTCCCTAAACTGGTCCAAAATGGATCACAAGATGCAAATAAGGCCAGAATTCATCTGAATTCATAGTGTTGGGAGAGCTGCTGTAGTCCTGGTGATCTAGGGATACCTGTGAGGCAAGGCTGGTAGATGCTTTATCTTTGATGGGAAGAATGTATTTGATCTGGCTGAGATGGAGTTCATTTTCCCACAGCAGCCTTCATAGTGCTGTGCTTTGCATGGGTAGCTGGAAAGGTGTTGATAACACACCAGTGTTTTGGCTGCTGCTGAGCAGCACTATCTCTCTGACATTCCCCTTCCCCATCACGGAACTGGGAGTGGGCAAGGTCCTGGAAGGGGACAGAACCAGGGCAGCTGATCCAAATTAACCAAAGGGATATTCCACACTGTATGCTGTCAGCTCAGATATAAAAGCTAAGGGAGGGAGGAAGAACAGGGAGCATTCATTATTCTACAATATTTGCCTTCTGGAGCAACTGCTCTGGGTGCTGAAGTCCTGCTTCTGGGGAAGTGACTGAACACTGGATGTGGAGATTAAACTTTCTTCCCCTTTGCTTGTGTGTGCAAAAATCTTCACTTTCTTTTTGCTCTAGTAAACTGCCTTATCTCAAACTACTAGTTGTTTTTGCCTTATTTTCCCTCTCCTGTCCCTCTGGGAAGGGGAGTGATAGATAAACCAGAGAAGGTTTTGATAGTGGGCGTCCCTCTCTGTGCTAGAAACCAAAATATTTGGGAATCTCATTGGCTCTTTCTGAAAAGCTTCTAGATATTATCTACATTTTCTTAGGCCAAATCTTCCCTCTTGGTTTGTCTTATCTCTGCTGTTCCTCCGTGCAGAGAAAAGACATGTATTGAACACTTCTAAGCTAGAGAGGAAAAAAGACAAATTATTTGAATTGAGAAGGATGAATGTTGTGTTATTAATGGGCTTAAAAATATATGAGTTGCAATCCTTAACTCTGAGTTCTTCAATCATCTGGTTGCATGTGGCTTGGATTTCATTTTACTGCTTGTGTGAATCAAGCTAAGAGTGCACCAGTGCAGAAGGAGGTTCCTTTCTGGAAGAGCTCATTGCTCCTGAGCTGTTTTCAGTAGGGGGATCTGGGCAGCACATGGGGATGCTGGTGCTTCAGAAACACCGGGTGACTGAATTCAGGCTGATCTCTTTGGAGAAATTGTCCTGCCACATTTTAATTGTGACAAGCAGACAGAATGAGGGGCTACCAGCTGGTGCCATCTCCAGTGTGTTCAAGGAGCTCTGTAAAAAGTGCGCTCAGAAATGAACCTTGCCTCAGGCAGTATTTTAAACAGGCAATGGCCCTACTCATGCCACAAAGTATGCATCTATTTGGAAATGTGAAGTTATAACACAATGTGTTATTATAACACAATCGAAATCACAAGAAATGTTCCCTTGGATGGTTTTTGTCCCTTTTCTTTATGGAGAAAGGCAATTTTGTATCAAAGACTTCTTTTCTGCAAAGGTCTAGATTAGAAACAAAGACGAGGGAAGGCTGGCAAAAAATGAAGTGGAAACAGAGATGGACCTGGGGGTACCAGTGTGTAAAAACTGGATATACCCAGCCATGTGTGCTGGCACCCTGAAACCCCTCGTTCTGGGCTGATCCCACAGCATGGGCAGCAGGGAAGGGAGGATTCTGTCCTTTGGTGAGACCCCACCTGCAGAGCTGCCTCCTGTCTGTTTGCAGTCTCTGAAAAGGGAGGTAGGCCAATGTTTGCCATCCTAACTCTGAGCTCAGTCTGATACTTGAGAACTCCTGGCAACTTGGGAAGCAGTTTGTGATTCTTTCTGTGGCAGCATAAATTCCATGTCTCCAGAGACATGGTCCATCTGTGTATCATTTGCATATTTGATGGTTGCAAAAGAAATTCAAAAGGGCCTCACTTTCAAGGCAATGATTCTTTAATCATCACACCTTAAAACCCTATCTATCGTGCACAGCATGTCACAGGATTTTAAATATTTTCCCACTTAATCTTTTCAAATACTTTAAAAATTCCCCAATCAATCTTTTCTCTCAGTTAAGTCCTCAAATCTTTGCAATGCTCCCAGCAGCAATGGCAGGTCATGGGCTGTTCACCATGCAGACCTGCCATGGAAGTGCTCCCTGCCTGTCTTACAAGAGACTCCAAACCAACAAGGCTCCCTTGCAAGCCCTATGGGGGACCCCAGACCCCTGAACAATTTGCAAGAGACCCCAAAACCCTGCCTACCTTACTGGGGGATCCCAGGCCCTGCAGGCATTGGGAGGGACCCCAGATTCCTCCTTCTGTGCACTTCACACTGACCAGGCTATGCATTCATACTCAGCCCACTCCAGCTGTTTCACCCACTGCACCAACAGAGAGACCAAAATCACTAGAGAAATATAGTAGCAGACCCTTATAATTCAGATGGAATCTGCTTAGGGAATTTTAACACGGATCTTTTGGCTCCTCCATGCTCCAAAGTTCCAAGGTGAGCTCATGTGATGCTGGGAGTCAGGTTTTTGGAGAAGAGACTCTGAAGGTAGTGACCTAGGGTCCTATCTGAGTTAGCAGATTGTTGAGGAAACTTCCCTGTTGGACCACCCAGGAGCCAGTCTGGCAGTCAAACTCTCACCACCTGAGCTGGGACCAAAACCTCTTGGCAGCTCCAAATTCCCCACACAGTCAGACTGGGTTTTCTTACTGGGTCAACCCCTGGTGTCCCATAGTACAGCCTCAGACATCTGTATCCTTCAAATAATTTAATCATGTGAGAACAAAATATCAACTTGGGGTGGGAGCATCCAAAAGCAAGGAGGAATCCCCAGGGAAAGAAACTCTGGATCTAGGGGGACTGTGAGGCTGTGAGGGCTCTGAGGGATAGGGGGGTTGTTCTCACCAAGCTGCACAGGAAAACCCTAACCCTAATAATAAAATTGAACCCTAATAATATAATTGGATGCAGGGGGATACATTATCCCAAAGGATGATGAAAAGGCTGAAATAATTAAGGGTGTGTCCCCAGGATGTGGCTGTTCACAGCATTCTCCTTATGGTTGAGTGGAGTGACTGGGCTGAGGCACCTTCTCTTTGGGTGGTGACATACTCTCACTGTTGCTGCTTCCCTGAGTTTCTGTGAAGTGACAGAAAGCAGATGACAGTCTAGAAAATAGCATCCAAGAAAGGCCCAGAACTTTCTATATCAGAACAAGAGCTGGAGAACGAGCATGGGTATTGCTGCCATTATTTCTCCTTCATTTCTTCAACCTCTTGAATGTCTTCTCCCCAGCTCTTCCCATCATTTATCCTGGACGCTTGACCATTATCACAAGTAATGGAAATTATGTTCATTTCAAGCAAAAGAAATACCCTAGAACATTTTGAGTGAGAATCTTGGAAAGCACCATGATTTCCCTGTGCTTTGTGGTTGGAAAACATCTGCAGCATCTGGATAGCATACCTGGGGAGGGAGACAGACTTATAACATCAGCCTTTTCTTGCCAGACTCTGCAAAACAAGGGAGGCCAAAAGTTTCTTCTTCCAACCCACTCCATTCTATACAAGTCTGTGCCAGCAGTACCAGCAGCCATGTTTTTAGAGAGCCCATCCTCCCTCCTCAGTTTACCTACTTTTCCCTGCCTCTGGAATGACCAGAATTCCCAGAGCTCTCCTGTTATCATTGCTGCTGAATGACTGGAGAGCAAAGCAGAGCTGTGCAGCCAGGACAGATGCCACAACAAGCTCCCTCCAAGCAGGCTAAGCCCTGCTGAGCTGAGGGTGTGGGTGTTGCCAAAAGTTCCAGGGTTAGCAAAACATCCCCTGTGTCACCCAGAATGTTCACAGGCATCCACAGCTGCAGCCAGGGGCTCTTCAACTGGGCATAACTGCTACAAGGCTTGACTGACAGCTGTCAAATGAGTAATTGGCTTACATGGATAACAAACACATCAGAATCAGGCAGCTGAAACACACAGTTATTTTTACCAATATGGAGCGGTTCTGCTCTGGATTCTGCCAGGAGAAAGGGAAAGAAAATCAAGAGGGGAGAGAAGCTTCCTCCTTCCATTGCACATTGTCCAGAGGGACACATCCGGCTGTGCCCAATATCTCTTCTACCTCTCTTGTGGGTTCCTTGCCCTTGTCCAAGGCCATGCCATTGAAAATGTTCCCTTGCTGAAGACACTAGTCCCTGAGAGCAGAGGCTCCCTGGTAGTCTTGCCTCTCACTGAGCAGCTTTACAAGCAGCTTTTCAAGATCATCTTTGCACAGGCCAGGTGAAGCTCAGGCAGGCTGCAGTACTTTATCAGGACTCTTGCTCCATGGGTAATGAACATCCAAAGGGTCTGGCACCAGCAAGTGTAGGTCATGATCATCCATGCCTTCAATGATCTCTTCAGTGCTCTCTTCTGGAACCAGCGTGCCACCTGGGCTGTCAGAGCTACCTGCTTTGCTATGAAGCTAGGACTCTTCTTTTTATTGCTTCCAGTACATACTGGGAGAGGAATGCTCTTTTTCAGCACTGTCCTCTCCCATGTTCCTTGCAGTGGTGCAGCTGTTAACCAACAGGTTAGAGAGAAAGTTCAAGTTTCTGTTTAGACCATGCTCAGTTTTGGTTTCTTTTGGTGTGGGTTCTTCCTCTGCTTTGACATTGCCTAACACCTCATAGAAAAAAAGGTTATGTCTAATCTGATCCTTGGTGTCCCTCTGCTTGAGTTTGTGAATCTGAACATACTTTTGACTATGGGTTGGGGCTTCTTTTGCATCTCGATATCTGAAGGCAGCATCATGGCCAGTGGGGTTTAACCCACCACCTATTTCCCAGGGCCTTAATACTTGCCAGTTCAGACCTGAGTCGTGCTGGTCTTGCTGCCTGCCTGTGGTTGTCTTCTGCTTCAGTGCTAGGACCTTGTGCAGCCTCTGACTGGCAGTAGCTGCTGTGAGACAATGCTTTTCACAGTCGTGATGCTTTGGGCATCACACAGCTTGTTCTTGAGCTCAACTGCTAGCAGCTCTGCTAGGAAAGAGAGTTTCCTTATATCTATGTCTTTGGTCCAGCCATGTTCTGAATGCTGTGCAGATCACCATCAGATCCTTGATGGTGTTGCTTTCCTGTCTGGACTGGTGCTTAGAGGAATAAGAATTTGCCCTGGAATCTTTCTAGCTGCTGAGGTCACTGTTGGTGCTAGTCCATTTCAGGGCAACTGCAACCATTATGGTTCCATGGTCTCCCAGCAAGGGCTCCTTAGATTTGAAATTGAACAACCTGTTCAAGGTGGGCCAGTTTGTGTGAGAGAGGATGGGTGTTCATTACCTCTGCCCAGAGGTTACACCCTAAACCTCCTCCCCCCTGCCTTGCTTTGAGGGGAGTCTGTGTAAACCTGGTTTCTGTGGGCTGTGGTCTCCCCCACCCCAAACTCAGCCAAGGAAGAATCTCTGTTGTGTTTGGCTTTCTTGTGGATGCATTCCCTCTGCCTTGTTTGTTTTTCCCTAGGCCTGTGATGATTAAAAAATGGGTTTTCCCTTTATCTAATCTTAGTGGTTTAACTTACAGTCCAAAGTCCCAGGCAGATATCTTCAGGGAGGTTTCTTTGATTCTAGCTTCTTTATAGAGTTTTTGTTATAATAAGCAAAACTTTATATTAATGTTTGAGGCATGAACTACTTCAGTCTCTGACAACAGTGAAATTTCTACAAAGAAATGATTGACACTGTCACCCCTCAGCAAAACCCTTTTCCCTGCAAATTTTGCTGCTGAAGTAGGAGCAGGATTTCCTTGGAAATGCCACAGCATGGCCAACCTGGTTTCACCCTTGTGGTGCAGCACAAGCCTCCCAGAACTACCAAGTCTTCTGCCAGGTTCTCCTGGCTGTCCCAGGAGAGGTTACCAGCAAGAACAAGCCAAGGAGAGGAATTTCAAGGGGCTCTGTTTGTCGGTGGGTGCTCACAAGGTGGTGAGATCCCATCCTGGTGGCTGGGGGCACAGTGGCCATGCCAGCACGGCAGTCCAGCAGCTGGCACCGTGGTGAGATGCCAGGGTGCTGGAAGGGCTTCCCGGAGTGCCTCGGGCACGGGGCCACTGCCAGCAAGGCCAGCAGGAGCAGAACACACCTGGGATGTGTGAGCAGGTGTGAACCACCACTGCCTGGAGTCACCTGGTAACAGAGGAGGCACAGCTGGGGCATTGCTGTGGCAGTGCTCATGTCACAGCTTGGAGCAGGACTGGGGCTGTGGGATGGAATTTCCATCACCAATAGACAGTGTCATATTCATAGAACCACAGCATAGAATCCTACAGTGGACTGGCTTAGAAGAATTGTCCAATTCCACCCCCCTGCCTTGGGAAGGAACACCTTCTACCAACCAGGCTGCTCCAAGCCCTGTGCAACCTGACTGTGAACACTTCCAGGGATGGGGCAATCACAGCTTCTCTGAGTACCTTTGCCAGGTCTTCACCACCTTCCTACTGAAAAATAAAGATAAAAACCACAGCAGGACCTTTTCCCAGAACCTTTTCCAAACAGATGTCTCTGGAAAGTCTTTTTTGGGGATATAAGCCCACTCTTCCTCCTCTTGCAGTTCATTCTTTATTGCACTCTGTTCCTTCAAGCCTTAAATCCAATCATCAGTCCCAGCTGTATGTTTTGGTCCAACTTTATCCCTTATAACCCAAAATCCACCCCCTAGTCTCAAATCTACCCTCAGCACCAAATCCACACCCCAACTCAAAATCTGCACCCCCTAGTTCCAAATCCACCCTCCTCAGACTCAAATCCACACTTCAGCCCCAAATCTACTCACAGTCCCAAACCTACTCCCCAGTACAAATCTATCCCTAAATCTGCTTCCCCTGTCCCCTCAAGCTCCAAATATGCTTCCTTAATCACAAACCCACATCCCAAGCCCTAAATCCACCCTGTCCCATTGGCTTTTCCTCCCTCCCAGCCCTTCCCAGCTTGTCCCACCCCAAAAAGCAGACATGTTGGCAGTAGCAGGTTTATTCTCCAGTTTTCTTTCAGAGGATTAGGGCAGCCAAGAGGCTGGAGCAGGAACAGAGCTGTCCCTGGTGTCAAATGGTGCAGTTCCCCTCTCCATAGCGCCGGCACCTCATCACCTTCAGGTAGGTCTCCACCTTGTGCAGGTCCTTCTTGAAGCAGGAGAGCAAGCCATAGTTCTGCAGTAGCGCGTCCTCACTGCGCAGGTGGATGTCAAATTTCTCATAAGTGGCTTTGAGGATCTGGGGACCCCGTGGGCTTCGGTCCTGCAGCTCCTGCAAGAGGGTTGAGAGGTGCTGGGGGAGGTGCTGGGGGTCTGGGAGTGAGCACGGCTCACCACAACCTCATGCAGTGCTCCAGGCTGGGGCAGAGTGGCTGGGAACAGCCCTGAGGATACTGACAGTGGCTGAACATGAGCCCAGGTGTGCCCAGGTGGGCAAGAAGCCAATGGCACCTGGCTTGCATTAGCCATGGTGTGTCCAGCAGGACCAAGGCAGTGATGGCCCCCCTGTCATGGGCACTGCTGGGTACCTCCAGTCCTGGAGGCAGTTCTGGGCCCCTCCTGACAAGAAAGACACTGAGGTGCTTGAGCATGTCCAGAGAAGAGAACGGATCTGGGGAAGGGTCTGGAGCTCCAGGAGCAGCTGAAGGAGCTTAGGGGCTCAGACTGGAGAAAAGAAGGCTCTGGGTGGGTCTTCTCACTCCCTATAGCTCCCTGATAGAAGGGTGGAGCCAGGTGGGAGTCAGGCTCTGTTCCGAAGGAACAAGTGACAGGACAACAAGACACAACCTCAAGCTGTGCCAGAGGTGTTTCAGGTTGGACATCAGGAAGAATTTCTTCACAGAAAGGGTTGTTAAACACTGGAAAGGACTGCCCAGGGAGGTGGTGAAGTCACTCTCCCTGGAGGTGTTCAGAGAATGGCTGGATATGGCATTCAACCTCTGGTCTGGTTGACAAGACAGTGGCCAGTCTTGGACTCGGTGATCTTGGAGGTCTTTTCCACCCCAGTGATTCTATGATCTTCCATAGGCCCAGTGCCACAGTTCCCATTGGACTTTAAATGGGGTCAGGGGTTTCTCCCTCCAGTCTTAAAGCGTATTTCAAACATATTTTTGAGTGTACGTGTTTGCAGGAAGAGCAGTGATATGGGGGTGATGCTGCAATGGGAAGGGAGCTGGGCACAGGGCTGCAGGGAGGGAGGAGTGTGTCTTTGGGGTCTTAAAATAAAAGCAAAGTTGCAGAGTCTCTCTGTACCTCATCCAGTCAAGGAGACAGGGAACCTGGAAAATAATTCTCTCTTTTCTCCCACTTTGCCAGCAAACAAAGCTCTAACCTGGACCCAAGCCATGTACATCTGGAACTGAGAGCTGCACTCCTGCCCTGCTGTGGTCACCAGCTGCCACAAACAGGAAAGTTTTTTGAAGGAAAAAGTGCCATAAATGGGTGAAATATGATTGTTTGGTTGATTTCTCTGTACCATTTCCTAATGCTCAAGCACATACCAAAGGGGGACCAAAATAATAGAATCGTGAAGCCACAGACTGGTTTGGGGTGGAAGGGACCTTAAAGACCATCTCGTTTGAAGCCCCCCTGCTATGGGCCAGGACATCTTCTGCTAGACCAGGTTGCTCCAATCCCCATCCAACCTGGCCTTGAACACTTCCAGGGACGAGGCAGCCACAGATGCTCTGGGCAGCCTGTGCCAGGGCCTCACCACCCTCCCAGTAAAGAATTTCTCACCCACACAAAAATCTGAAAGTGGTGCTGATACCTATCCCTACTTTCTCCTGCTGAAGTGCCAGGAAAGGAGGTCTCTGTTTACTCTCTGAGCCTGACTTTCAGCATCATTTTAAAGCTGGAAGATGTAAAAAATATTCCAGACTCATTTCTCACAGCTGCAGGTCTCAGAGCTCTAGCTACAGGGTAAACCTGCCAGATAAACTTAATTACAGAATAAGCATAACTGAAAAGGTGTCCTGGCAGATAGTACACAACTTCATTTAAAACAACAAAGCAAAAATAAAGTAGATTATAAAGGGGACTTAGAGCAAAGGTAGGGAGTGACTTTTTACATGGACAGATAGAGATAGGACAAGGGGGAATGATTTTTACTAAAAGAGGACAGATTTAAATCAGGTATTAAGAAGAAATTCTTCTCCATGAGGATGGTGAGGCCCTGGCACAGGTTACCCAGAGCAGTTGTGGCTGCCTCATCCCTGGAAGTGTTCAAAGCCAGGTTGGATGGGGTTGGAGCAACCTGGTCTTGTGGAAGGTGTTCCTGCCTATGGCAGGAGGTTGAAATGAGATAAGCTGTAAGGTCCTCCCAACCCAGACCATTCTGTGAATCTGTGATTAGTTCTTCCTAGAAGAGGATCACCCCTCAGCTCTCAGCTCTCTGGATGCTGTATTAACGAGGGAAATACCAGAGTATAGGTTTACATCTGTACTCAGATGTTTTTATAAAATGTGAATCATCACAAAATCTGCCATATTTCAAAGTATTTTGCATGGAGATGTAGCAAAATATTATTTTGCTGTTAGTAAAACTGAATATTTTTTTGTTGCTGGGTTTGGGAAGACTTTGGATGTGAATTGTTGTGATTCCTGATCAGTCGTGCTTTGTGATGGGTGTTAACATCTGCTCTGTGTTTTCTTATCCTCTCTAGTGATGAAACCAAATGTGCAGTATCATGATCTCATTTTCTAAAGGTAAACAAAGTCCTAAGGATGCCACTGGCCTTCAGAGTGGAAGGTGGTGCATGGTATATGCTGCAACTTACCCTCATCAGAGCTTGGATCCCTTCTTCCAGGTCCTTTAGTTTTTCATACACTCTGTCTGAGGTGCCAAAAACCAGATTGTTTGTGAACATCTTGCTTAGGTATTGCACCGGGGTCAGCCAGGACTGGATGAGAATCAGAGAAAACTGAAGAAGCTCCATGTCCTGAAATGAAGACAAGAAAGGATCAAAGCTATGCAGGGGTATTTGATAGCATGTCCTGCTCCCTCTGGAACACCTGGAGATGTGCCACCACTCCTACCGCTTCAGCAGACACAAAGTTTTCAGGCTGGGGAGCAGCACCCAGACCTGTGTCCTGTGCAGACAATAGTTTTTCTCATGCTTGGGGTGGGAATGGGGTTTATCGTGTCACCTAGAAAAGTATTTCTTTCTTTATGCAGGGTTCAAGTAATGAAAAAGGGAGGAGAGGGATGAAGCACCCAAGTGTTCACAGATGAGAACCCTCTGTTCCTACAGTGAAGCACAGCTGGGCTCTTCAGGCAGATCTGTGCTTCCCCTGAGAATGAAAAAAACTTACGGATTTCTGCTGAGCATCATCTTTCTTCATGGGAGCAGGGATGGTTTCCGAGTAACAAAATGCTACCTGGGAATTCTTGTTTGTGTGTCTTTGGTCCTCTGGAATATAGGTGCGTTCCTATGGAGACATCCCAAATACACTCAGATCTCTTGCCCACGTTCCAGAGAAGACCTCAGACACTACCCAAGCTGTTCTGAATGGTTACTCTTTGCAAGAAGTAAATCTGAGACATGAGGTGCCTTTGCACAGGGTTGGCAGGTAGGAAGCAGGAATACCGTGTTGGCACAACAGCTACTGGGCCTAAAGGTCTTTCTAAGCCAAGGTGCTGAGGTGAACCCAACCCACATCTGAACTAGGTTCTCCCAAGGAGTAAATGACCCCAAAGGACAGCTCTTGCCAAAGTGACAGCTCATGCTAGCTCCTGTCAGCAGAAGAAACTAGCTAGTTTTAAGCACCTCTCCCAGGGCCAGAGGTGACCAACACAGGAAAGTCTTGTCACATATCTGTGACATGTCCCAGCTGATCCTGTGCAGTCACAGTCCTGAGAAGGACGTGTAGGATGAGAGTAGGGGGGCAGAGGGCTGAGAGGAGGAAACAGGGTCCAGTCTGATGGGACATAACCTGTGCTATCCTGTTAACACCTTCTCTCCTTATGGAAAGAGGACAAAGGAGACACCAGTAGTTGAAAGGTGTCTATTACACAGTCCTGAAGCCATCAAGCTAAAGTGGAGGAGATGACCAGAGGCCACGCCACTTACAAACTCCTTGTATGTCTCGGCAGCCAGGAGGTGAAGGTGCTGAGCCCTCAGCACAGCGTTGGCAAACAGGCTGGAAAGGGGTATGGCCGGGAAGGTGGCAGCTTGTTGTGGCCACTGCAGTCCCAGAGTGATCACAGCAATGGCGAGAGGAGAGAACCATGACCCTACAGCAAAGCACAGAGGAAGGTGTTAGCAGTCCTCAGGAAACTGGGTTGAGGAGAGAGTGGCACCTGGGAATTAATTCGAGCCTCTTCTTTCCATGCTGGCTGAAGGCTCATCTTCCTTAGTGCCTGGTGGCACCAAGAGTAAGCTTAGCCTTCTCCAAAATTCTTTGAAACCCTTTCACCAAGGCCTGTTCCCACCAAGAGTTTGTGCTTCTCTTAGTGTTACCAGCAGTGTCTCCCTAGGTGGGGTCATGGTTGCTCCACAAAAACTGGTGTGTGTCCCAATGTTTTTCCCTGATACAATCATGGCTTTCCTTTTCTCACGAGTCCTTGCCCATGTGAGAAGAGCATGGTGCCCTCTGGTTATATGAGCAAGGAGGGGATGGTGAGTGCCATGGCTTATGCTGTACTGCTGATGTGATGCTGCCTGATGGTGACATTACCTGTGCTCTGACTGGCACTCTGGGATATGACTGCAGAATTTGGGGATCTTTGTCAACCCTAAATATTTTCAGCCTGCAACATCTGACTCACACTAGTGTCTGTCTGCAGCAAATACCAGAGTCTAAATCTCATACAAATACCCCTTGGAGGAGAAATGCCCTGGAGCCTGTAGGACTTGGCCTATTTAGGCTAAAGATTAATTAATGAATTAAAGTCACATTGCAGGGAAAGGTATTCTTTTCCATTGATTTATAAATTGCCATACTTTAAGTTAGGGCTGCCACAGAGTGTGTGTATCCCACCACATACCACCCCATCATCATCTCCTCATACCCTACACACATGGCAGCACTGACAAATCCTTTAAAACTGTAATAAAAAGTACCTGGAGCCATTTCTGCCTGGTGAGTTGCTCAGGTGTTGCTTGACAGTGAATATTTTCTCCTTTCATGTGGCAAGGGGAACTGTTGAGCCACCCTTTATATAGCAGGGTGTCTGTTTAAAATGGATCTGTGTGTCTATGATCACAACTCCTCTGCATCTTCTCTGTGCATAAATGCACAGGTGTTCACAGTGGTGCTGCCTCATTGTAGTAATTTATACACAAATGTACAAGTTGGGAAAGTTGTTTGCCTCAGGACAAAATCAGTGCTCAATGATTTCGCCATATCCCGCTGTTTATCGCAAATAGAACTTTCCTGGTCATTGGAATACCCATCCCAAGTCACATCAATGCTTTTATAGGATGGAATCTGCTTTGTCCACCTCTTTTTCCTGTCTGGCTCTGCAACCTTGGTTCTCAGCTCACAGGCCTGATTGACCAGTTTGGGAGATTTCTGACTTAAAGTAGATGGCAAGTTGTGCCAGGGGAGGTTTAGGTTGGATATGAGGAAAAATGGCTTTCTCAGAAGGGTTGTACAGCCCTGGCACAGGCTGCCCAGGGCAGTGGTGAAGTCCCCATTCCTGGAGGGGTTCAGAAGCTTTGTTGATGTGGTACCTCGGGACATAGGTTAGTGGTGGGCTTTGCAGTGCTGGGAGAACAGTTTGACTCAGTGATCTCAGAGGGCTTTTCCAACCCAAACAATTCTGTGATTATATGATGTTTTTCTCTTTATTCTTGGTGGGGAAAGAGATGGATGGATGTTGTCAGATTAATACTGTTTCTTTCAATTTCTGCCAAGATATCAAATATTCAGTAAATAGCATTGCTGAGCTGGTTTGCTGTGGGTGTGACAAAGAGCTGTCATGCCTAGGCACTTGTTTGGGTGCCTGCCCACAGCAAATCCAACTGCCAGAGCTCTGGGAGGTTTTTCTCATTCTCAGTCTGTGAGAAGATCTGGTTATGAACATCTTCCTGCTCTTAACCAAATTAAGCAGAGGGCTGCTGTGGAAAGGAGATTGAAGAGATAGGGAAGAGAAGATGGGGAAGAGAATCATAGAATCATGGGATGGTTTGGGTTGGAAAGGATCTTAAAACTCATCTTCTTCCAAGCCCCTGCCATGGCACATCTTCCACTAGACCAGGTTGCTTCAAGCCCAGTCCAGCCTGGCCTTGAAGAGGAAACACCATAGCATAATTACACTTTCTTTTGAGCAAAATGAGACAGAACCTTGAATGGGCAACTACAGTGGGGATTTAAAGGCCCTTTACTCCTATAAGGCACAGATTACCCCAAATCAGACTGGTTTGAACTTTTGTTGGGAGTTCAGGGTCTGTTCCTTTCTGGTCAAGTGGTGATTTGTCTTCCCCACACCCTGCGTATGCCATGCCTCCCAGTTTGGGTCCAGTTTCCAAGAGGCAGCATCATCCCTGGTGCAGCTGGAGCAGAGGGTGGAGAGGTGGTTAATAAACATGGTCTGTTAATAAGCATGCTGTGTTTATTAACGTGGTGTGTTCTGAAAAGCCCCTGAGGTGGAGGTTTGGTGGTGTTGCAAGGTAAATGTCAGTCCTTGGAGAAGTGGGAATGGCTATCAGGTATCCCGTCACCCAATAGCCCACAACATCTGGTTGTGTTTTTCGACTCCAGATTATGTTTAAATATATCAATATTGTTCAGAGATGAGCAGAGCAGCAGCACCTCAGCACAACCCACGCACTGCTGCCTGTGAATGATGATGATGATGATGATGATGATGATGATGATGATGATGATGATGATGATTATGTACCACTGCAGCATCTTGCACCTGTGTCTTGATGCCTCTTGCTGTCACTGGCTGGCTCTCTAGTTTTGTTAGTGAAAGCTTGGTGCTAAGTCAACATTTTTTATGTTTTAGCCAAGCATGGAGATGCTGGGATGATCAGCCTGTGCGATTCCCCTGAGGCTTGGGTTGTCCCCAGTCATTTCTGGGCATTACATGAGAAAGAAGCATTGTGGGGAAGGTGGTGTGACTGAAATGTTGGGCTGGGCAAACACATACCACTGGCAAAACTACAGTTGCATAAACTCTTAAATCTTAACTTAGCATTTTTCTAGATTTCAGACAGGCATTTGCAACCTTAAGCAGTATCTCTTAAAAGCAATATGTTACTCTGTAATTTCCAAGTTCCTTTTCTTTTTTTGAAAGACAGAAAAACCCCACTTCTCTTTGGCATGTTCACACATCCACCCACTTTACTGAGCATCACCTACTCTAACAAGTTCCACTAAAGAAGTGAAACAACTCTCCTTTTAGGTACATGTGCTCCCTGATTCCTAGGAACCCCCTGGCATGGGGTAGCTGTGTGGAAGGAGAGGACCTCCCCAGCCTGTCCTTCCTTACCTGGACCTTCCCAGGTAAGCACAGTGAGTCCTGACCAAGGAATCACTGCCAGCCCAAGCTCTGCACATGGGAGGGCAACAACGTGATTGACAGAGGATTGAAGAGGCAGCTGATTCCTCTTCTAGCTCACTGCTCAGAGGGTAAATTCCTCCTGGAATTTATAGGTTTTGCTTACTGGAAGTAGGACTGCACAATTTCACTGAACCTGCTTGGAAAGATTTTAGAATCATAAATCCATAGAATGACCAGAATTAGAGGGGACCTTAAAAATCCTTCCACTAGACCAGGCGGCTCCAAGCCCCATCTACTTTGGCCTGGAGCACTTCCAGGGCTGGGACAGCCACAGATTCTCCGGGAAACCTCTGCCAGGGCCTAACCACCCTCACAGCCAAGAATTTCTTCCCAATATCTCATCTAACCCTGCCCTCTGGCAGTGTGAAACCATTCCCCCTTGTTCTGTCACTGCACTGCCTTGTAAATAATCTCTCTCCATCTTTCTTGTAGGCTCTTTTAGGTTAAAGAGGTCCAGGACTGCAACTAAGCCTATGCAAAACCAGCCACCCTTGTTCAAGCATCCCTGATTCCAGCTTCTGACATGTGGAAATGTATTTTACAATTATTTTTTTCTGGAAACCCTCCTGTTTTCTGCATCCATAAATGTTGGTTGGAGTTTTTAGCCTAGTTCCTTACCACACCAATGTAAAACATGCTGTTTTTCTGCTTTACCAGTCTGTCTGGAGGTCTACAGCTCATGCTCATTTGCCACATGGATCATTACCTCTCTTCCCTGCTTCTGCAATTGTTTTTCCATGATAATTACCTGTTAGAAAAATCATATACAGAGAAGTGGGCAAAAGCAGTCAGTAAGACTGTATCCATGTATCACAATTTCCATGTGACTGGCTTGGGGCTACAGCACAGGAACCAGATAAAGGGATTTCAGATCCCAGGAATAATCCCTACCCATGTCCTGGGGAATATCACAGTCACTGCCCATGCCTCAATTTCTCCATCAGTAAAATGATGGTCCTGACACTCATTAGCAATACAGCTGGAAAATGGGTAATGATTGCAGGGACACAGGTAAATTAAAGATAAATTTCATCTCTCCTGCTGAAAACAAAGCAAAGCCAGTCAATTTAGCCCCTTTCCAGTGATTTAAAAAAAAAAAAGTCTTTTAAACTGAAATGCAGCAACAGTAAGTTGTCCAGGAATAGGAAGCAGCAGGGAATAAAAACAGACTCTGGGAATAGTCATTTATTCCCTTTTTTTCAGTCTCTCTCCACCAGTGGATCTGACACCATCATGTCTCTCACAGCATGAGCTGCCACTCAGGAACCATCAGGCTTAACCTTCCTGGGCTGAATTGCTTAGTCAGTACCTCTCCAAATGAATGCAGTGTCCTATGGGATGTCAGTGGGGTGGGAGGGAAGGTTCTGAGGCCAAATCCCAGCTCTAGCAGTGCCACGGAGATTTCCAAAACAGCTTATGCTGAACGGTTTGCTGTAGGGTGTGGAGAGAAGCCATGCCAAGGCACACAGTATGAACAGGACTGGAGCCTCTCTGCTTTGGAGAAAGCCTGAGAGAGCTGAAATTGTTCAGCCCAAAGAAGAGAAGGCTTTGGGGACTCCTTAGAGCCCCTTCCAGTGCCTAAAGACGCTCCAAGACACCTGGAGGAGCACTTGGGACAAGGGCATGGAATGACATGACAAGGGGAATGGATTCACACTGACAGAGGGCAGGGTTAGATGGGATATTGGGCAGAAATTCCTGGCTGTGATGGTGGTGAGGCCCTGGCACAGATTTCCCAGAGAAGCTGTGGCTGTTCCATCCCTGGAAGTGTTCAAGGTCAAACTGGATGTGGCTTGAAGTAATCTCCAATAGTGAAAGGTGTCCCTGCCCATAGTAAGGGGGGTGGAAGATGATGTTTTTTAAGGTCCCTTCCAACCCAAACCATTCTGTGATTGTATGGCTTAGGGTGTTCAGCACAAGCTGTCATAGATCGGCTGATTGCTGGGTGCTCAGTTCTGACTTGCTCTTTATGGATTCCATTAAAAAAAAAAAAAAGCATTTTCTACTCCAGTGGTGTTACTGGAGGCGGTCAGCAAATATAGAGACTGTTAGCATGGTTTAACTGCAATTTTATAAATCTGCAAAAGGGTTGACTCAGTTTGTAATTTAATTTTGGGAAAGTCATCTTACCTAGTTCAGTTTCCCCATGTATGAAAAGGGGTTTTGAAGAGCATTCTCTCTCAGAAATATTCCCCACTGCTTCAGCTCCCAGATGGCATAGTCAGGAAAAACCCTTTCCCAGGATGCTCAAGAGGTGCTTTGGACCAGCCCTGAGA
Organism: Acridotheres tristis; assembly: GCA_037013685.1. Taxonomy (NCBI): domain Eukaryota; kingdom Metazoa; phylum Chordata; class Aves; order Passeriformes; family Sturnidae; genus Acridotheres; species Acridotheres tristis. The sequence goes on along the minus strand of CM072884.1, from coordinate 14,643,207 downwards.
TGGAAAGGATGTTGTATGACCACATACCTTGCTTCTGTGCATTTCTCAACCCATTTACAACAACAGTCCCAGAGGTAGTCATATTTTACCCATTTATTTAAATGTACATTTTGGGGAAAAACCAAAAAAGTCAAATACTTGGTCCTTGAAGATTCTGGTCAAGCTGCATTCCAGGTAGGCTGCTTCTTAGGGCATTAGGGTTCTGACTCCTTTCCTTTTTGTTGCTATGATTCACTAATGTGTATTCATGGTCTAATATCTGCTTGGTTTTGTGTTCTGATTTTCTTCTTGCTTCCCTGCATCACTGTTTTCAAGATGACTCCATCTCATCAGACAAATTAAATCTAAAATGCTGGCAAATGTTTTTGAGTCAATTAAAAATTTGATTTATTTGGTGCTTCTGCTGTCTCAAGAAAGGCCATATATTTTCCTGATATTATGGGGAAATTGCTTTGAATTTATGAGAAAGCCAAGTTCGAGTTACAGTTATTGAATATTTCCATTAGCAGGACTCTCTGCAACTATGAGATTTTTTCTTCTTCTCGGCTTAGGGGGAAGCTGGAATGAAAACTCTGGGCTGTTTAGAACATGACATACACCAAATTTGGCCCTTCCTGACTCCTCAGGGCTCTCATGCACCCAGCCAGATCCTATGTAGAAAGAAATTTCTGTTACTCCCCTCCAAAGGCATTATGTATTTATTTATTACATTTAAATCCTTACCTGAGATTTCCAGGACCTTTAATTGTCTTTAGTTTTGCTGTGAGTTTCAACCCAATGTTTCAGCCATTCCCCAGGAAGAGGCAAGGAAAACACCCTGCTTTATTGCCTGACACTTCAACCTCCATCTCCTGAGATGCTTTCCTCTCTCTTCCTTACACACCAATATTTCAATGTGCAGCTCTAATTTCAGTACTAAAATCTTTCAACTACAATTGCTGGTCTTCACAGGGAAAAGCTATCTGAATTTGCATGACACTGGCAAATTTTGGGGCACACCCATGAGATTTGCATCAGATATTCCATCACTCAGTGGGGAAACTGGCTGCTAAATTCTTCCAAGATGCCATCTTAGAAGGAGCCATGGAATCACAGGATGGTTTGGGTGAGAAGGGACATGACTGTTCATCTCATTCTAATCCCTGCTGTGGACAGGAACACCTTCCATCAGACCAGGCTGCCCCAGGCCCTGTCTTGAACACTTGCAGAGATGGGGCATGTGCCATGGACATGTCCTACCCCCACTGTGAATCCCACATTATTGGCTCATTTCCTCTGGAACTAAATTGTTGGGGACTTCGTGCCACTGACTCCTCTCACTATTGATCCCTCTTTTAAGTCCTGATCATGACACTCAGGCTGGGTGGGAGAAGATGCTTCATTCAAAATGTTCTGTAACAACATTAGAGGTTTCCCAGACACTTTTCAATCTTAAGAATATCCAAGCAATTTGGAGATACATGGCAATTTGTATCTACCACTTGGCAATCAATGAAATAGTCTAGACGAATTTGAGGAGAATGAACAGAATATTTGCTTGGTGGAAATAAGTTTATTGCTCTAGAAAAGCACAATTATACAGTGATGACTATAAAAAAATAATTCAATAAGGATAATTGGAACAATTCTACATTGGCTTTCAGATACTGATGATAGTCAGAACCAGCCCTTGATAATGTCTCCAGACTTCAGCAATGTATTAATTAATGTATTAATACACAACACACGTAGTTTCTGTTCTGTGAAACACCTTATCATGGTTTTATAGCTCATTAGTGGTCTATTAACCCCAGGTTAACACTAGATCAGTGCAGCAGAGCCTGTGCTTACCACATGAGGCACTTCAGCTCACATCTGCTTTATTTTTAGGGTAATTTCATTGAAGATGTATCTGAACAGAGTCATAAAGCCATCCAAATGCTATTAAGCACAGCTGACACCTATTGGATGTTTTTTACAAGTTGATCTCTCACAGCTTTAATGACTGAAACAGTCACTGCTTTTATAGTCAGGATTTCTCCTCCCTTTGAAGGACAGTCTGAGTTGCTTCTACCACCACAAGAGAAGGCAGAGGGAAAGTACTGACCCAGCATAGGCTTTGGGGAAACCAAGAATTGAATACCTAAATTTTTCCAGAGGAAACATATTTATTACATAACAAAGCAGGGCAGATTTTCCCAAAAGTGAACTTGGCCCTTGGGGCAACCCCAGGTGGGGAGCTGCTGGTCACTTGTTTGTGCATCCAACATCTTGTAAATATCAGACCGTGAGCAAATGGAAAGGGAATGCCAACACATGCCCAGTGGCTGGAAAGTCATGGTAAAACTGGATTGTGCTGTCTAAACATTTCCCCAAAGAGCCTGTATTTACAAGATTTGCCTTTTTACAGAGACACTCATGAGTAACCCTGTTCATTTGGAGTGGAAATTCATGTAACAAGCCTTCTTGTTTGGTTGTGGACTGCATGGGCTTTCCATCCCCATCCCCTAATACAAATTTATTCAGATTGTCTCAGCTGCTTAAGTATTTGGTCATTTCTGCTGACATAAATGTCTAATTGTCCTCATTTGTCATGGCTCTTCTGGACAGGATTGCATTGTGTGTTTATAATTCAGCACATCTGTCAGAGGCTGGGGGAGATGAGTGTCAGATGGGGAATGGACAGACGTTTTCTCATCCTTCAACCCATAACTGGCTGCAAAATGAAGTTGTAATTCATTCCCATTACAGCTTCTCAGCTCTATCTAAGCTGAGAGTCTAGGCAGGCAAATAGAAAGATCTGGCTTCTAGTAAAACCTGCCATCCCTCATCACTCAAGTTACCTTGCTGAATTTAGCAATTTAAGCTTCAGCTTAAATTAGATATGTTTTGAAAGGTATTTTATATGGGGTTTTTAATAACATTTTGTATGGGGCTTTTTAAAATAAAGAACTGTGAACTATTTCTGAACTGTGCCACTCTTTCTTTTTATCACCTCACAACTTCCCTCAATGACTATCTTCTTTCCATCCCATTTCTTCCCTACAATTTCCCACACAGTTAGTTTAAATCATGTTTCTCTGGAAATCATCCCTGCAGAAACACTGCCTGCAGGTAAAGGCACATGAAAGTGAATCATAGAATGGTTTGGGTTGGAAGGGACCTTGCAGACCACCTAGGCCAGACCCATCAGCCTGGGTTACCTTGTGATCCCATGAGAGTGCTGCTCTGGTGGTCACAGTAGGTCCGTGCCCAGGAGGGGCTGGATTTTAATCTGGAATTTAGTCCATCCTCATCAACTCCTTCCAGTGTCCCCAGAAAATAATTATTTAGAGTGCTCTTAGCAGCATATGAAGACCATATGAGAAACCAATGCCTCTCTCATTTTACTTCCATTTTGCTGTCAGAGAGCACTACTCTATACCCATACCCTTTGTTTCTCCAGATTAAATACATGAGCAACAAAAACTGCCATAAACAAAGTAAAAGCAAGTGGCTTTGAAAATGTGCCATCAACAGTCTCTCTTCCCATGTGCCATTTCTCAGCATCTCCTGCTACCAAACACAAACATCTCTTCCTCAGTGAGATTCCCTCTGTATGTGCTTCAGGATTCCTGGGCGTATTTGAGACCAATTCCATTTATCTGCCCCATCATAGTAAAACTGAGAGCAATCTGTACCTGAGATGGGGCTTAAACATTGATGAACTTGTGGGTTAAATAACTGTTGGAGGCCATGGCTTGTTCCCTATTTGCTTTCTAAACTCATGTTCACATATGGGATACTTGTGCTTGTTACCAGGTATAATTCAAACAGCCTGTGCAAGCACCAAGATATATTTTTAAAAAGTATTATGTAGTACTTTGGTGGCTAAAAAGACTTGTGTAGAGATGGTCCCAAAATTGCAGTCATGTCTATCATGTGAGGAGGAGAAAACATGTTCTCCTATCCATCCTTGAACCTCCTGGCAACTTTTAAAAAGCCATAATTTTTTTCCTTATTCTGTATTTAACACTCCAGAAAATTTTATATTTAATTTATATGGAGAAGGTAGGGAGATGGAAGGAAATAGAGAATAACTGTATAAATGAGGGATAAAAACCACAGATACCATGAAGGAAGAGATGATCTGGACAGGAAAGGAGGCAATGCCCTAAGGGGAAACATTAAAGGGAAAACCAAAGGAGAGCTAGCCAAGGTTAGGAGAACTGGGGGGGAGGGGGTGGGGGGCTTTGTGATGAGATGATCCTGAAGTTCCCCTTCCAATCCAAACCATTCTGAGATTCTGTGAAGAAAAGACAAGTTTTTTCCACTGCAGGAGCTGGCTTGGTTTTGATGTAGTACACAAAGTCCTAGAGCTGGATATTCCAAATCATCATTGCTGGCCAGATGGGGACCACAGAATAAATGATCCACAAAATTATGGCTTTAGCTTGAGGGTGAAATGTGCTGTGACATCACTGAGGGCTGCCTACTGGGTGGGCACACAATTCACTACAATTATTTAGAAGAGAGCAGGTATTTTCTTCAAGGAAAAAAAGAAAGTAGCTTATTCAGAAAGACTTAAAATGTTCTGTTGCTTAAGAAATTTAGATCCCTTCACAATTGTCAAAATTAAAAAGAAAAAGTGGGGGGAAAAGGAGGAAAAAATTACTGGTAGGTAGGTTCCTTCTCTTTGGAATGACTGAGACGTAAGAGAAAGGCTAACACCAGAGCTGCAGAGAGTTTCTTCTTCAGGTCCAAAGAAATCCCTTAAAAGCAGGAGAGCAAATACACAACTGTTATGATCCAGTTATTAAAGTTATTAGAAATGCCTCTGCCCAAATGAAGGTGCAAACAAGACCACATGCCAAATTCAATAGTATGGGTTTATTTGATAGTAAATATGAGAGAAAGAAAAACAAAGAGAGAGAAACAGAAAGCGGTGGGGGGGTGGGGGCAGAATGAGTGACAGAGACAGAATAAGGAAAATATAATCATTCCCCGGATCCCAACAATGTTCCCTTGATCCTCTCCAGCTGGTCTTCTTGGTGGCGAAGGTCCCCCCTGAAAGCAAATCCTCTCCCAAAGCCCCAAAAGTCATAGAAGTGAAACAAAACCCCAAAAAAGCTCCAGTTTTCTCCTGATTCCCAGCCTGCTCTGTAGCAAGCCCCACAGACAGAAACAGGTATCAGTGGAAAATTTGCCTTCCCACTCCCTACCCTCCAGCCCTTTATTTCTGTTTTTTCCATGGTTAGGAAATCAGAATTCCATGGGCTATAGAGCATCTCATGAGTATAGAGATCTCATGTATTGTGCTCAGCTGTGCTGATGGAGATGGAGATGGGTAAGGATGGATGAAAGGAGGGCTGAGAGCAGAACACTTGCCATGAGCAGATGGCAAGGAGGGTGAGGATAGAGGAAAGAGGAGAGAGAGGTCTCTCAGGGGAGTAAATCTGGCTCAGGAAAATGTTCCTTTTCCTCTCTGGCCTAGCCAACTTAATTTAGATGAAGTGCAATTGGTCTCTCATCTGTTAATGCTGTGCTTTTGGAAGGATAGGAGAGAGGAGTCAGTCAGTCAAGGTGTAATTGAGGGATGACTGATGGAAAGACCTAATGGAGGTGCCTTTGCTGCACTGCAGTAGAATAATACATGGATTAAGAGATTCTCTCCTTTCCTGATGTCTTGGGGAGAATTTTAAGGAAACCCTGTCTTCACCTCTAGGGATGCAGCTACAGAGGTTGGGGAGAAGCAGGCTGGCACAGCACCAATCAGGATGGGCTGAGACAGCACAGCATGTCCCCCCTGTCATCCTCTGGTATAACACCTTCCTGCAAATTCGGATCGTGTATTTGGTCCAGAAATCACCCCTTGGCTACAGGACACCAACATTTGCTTGCTTTCCTTGCCAACTCCACCACATCCTGCCGGGACATCTTGGTTACTGAAGGAAAGACTTGGGCATCACCACTGAAGTACCTGTGAGTTGCATGGCTCCTGCGATTTTGTAAGGATTGGAAGTCTGTCAGTGCCTAAGATTTGCAGCTTTGGGTCCTTGTGAGCCAGAGATCTGTCAGGGTTGGCCCATAGTTGCTCAAACATGGTCTGGGCCAGCTCACAAGGGAAGCAGTACATGGTACAGCTTTCTTCCTCAGAGAGGAAGGATCCCTATTGCATTTTTTCATTCAAGGATAAGGACCTGCTCTTCTCTAAACCCAGCTGTGTTTTTTATTGTTTGCCCAGAGTGAGCTCTGTCATTAGCCTTAAGAGAGCACCAGGCAAAAAATGTCCAGTTGTGGAGGAGAATGGTCACTCAGACACAAGAGGCACAGGGACAAGGTGTGCAGCCTTTCCACAGTGCAAACATCCTCATTAATCATCATCACAAACTCCAGGCAGTCATGGGGATCACTGAATGTGACAGAATAGGAGAACAAAGGGGAGGGAAAGCAGCAAACCAAGGAGGTTCCTTGCTTCAAGGCTTCCAAATATCCTCGGGCTGGCCTAGTGCTTTTCCAGTAATACTCTGGGAGTCCTGTTTCATCTTCCTGTTTAATTTTTCCTTTTTCTGATCACTGTTTCTAGGAAGATGTGCTCAGAGCATTTTGCTTGTTCGAGGGATGGCCCTGGAAGATCCACATTCTGCTGTGGAGCACTTCTGAGCTTTCCTTGAAAGCCAGAGGGTCAAAGAAGTACTCCAATGTTTTTTTTCACCCACCCCCCCAGGAAAGGGAGAAAGAGAGGAATTGTATATGTATTTGAGTATTTCCAACCATCTGCTCCTTACGAGGGACAGCAGCCCAACATACTCCCACCTGCCCAGCACTCTGGGCTTTCTTTTCATTTCCAGGCCTGGCTATGCATGAGCATCCTGGCCTTGTGCTGCTTCACCCACCTGCTGATGGTCCTGGCTCAGCCGTTTCCATGACAAGCAGCAGTGGGATGTTATTAGAGGCTCTTCCTTCCTGAGTTAGTGGGATGCTGACAAAAACAGATGCAGATGCCGTGTCCTGAGATACCTCCCTGCCTCTCTCTCTGTCCTGTGACCTGTCCCATCTCAACCTTTAGGGGATTTACTATCATGAAACCTCTATCATGAACAAACTTGAGGTTTTTTTCATGGAAAGAGGCTCTGTTGAGCTATAGATCCTCCTCTCTGTGAGATGCCTACATGCTGCTGTGACAGGCTATTTTTTGCAGGTGAGGACTCATCTGTAATAAGGCCAAAGTGAGATTTGTAGTGGAGCTGGATGATGAGCCTCAAGGCTTCTCCTAGCAGCCCAAAAGCCACCCTTCCTCCCCTCCATGTACCACTCATGTTCACCTCTATGTACCTTTAGACAGATGTAACCAGAGGTGAACTTGAGCTGGTTTTGGGAAGGAATCTGGACCCGTGTTCAATATTTGGGCTGTAATCAAACACCAGCTTTGATCCCCCTTTTTACCATAGTACATCCATGCTCTCGTTGCACCCATCTTCTACAAAGCAAGGATGTAAATCTGCTTCAAAATTGTCTGCTCAAGGTGCTAAAATCCTATACAGATAATTCTGTACTGAGAATTCTGTACTGAGAATTCTGTACAAACAGCACAGGGCACACATTAATTTTTTTCACCTCCCAGTAATCTGGATTCAAAGAGATTCCACTGTCTTGGCCCCTCTACTGGATCTACTTCAGGAAAGCCACCTCTGGCCTAAGTTTGTTTAAAACAAACCTCATCTGGGATAAAAGAAAAAAAAACAAAAACAATGTCCCAAACATACTCTTTACCCCAGCAGCCATTTCCAGCCTTTTGCTGCCATTTCTGTGAGTTTCAACGAATCACAGGATGGTTTGGGTTGGAAGGGACTTTTAAAGATCCTCCAGTTCCAACCACCCTGCCATGAGCAGGGACACCTTTAACTAGTTCAGATTGCTCAAAGCCCCAGCCAACTAGACCCGGAATGTTTCCAGGGATGGGACAGCCACAGCTTCTATGGGGAAACTTGACAGTGCCTCACCACTCTCAGAATGAAAAAATTTCTTCCTCATATCTAGACTGAATGTATCCTTTTTCAGTTTAAAACCATTCCCCCTTGTTCTATTACTGCAGGTCAAATAAAAACTCTGTCTCCATTTCATACAAGCCTCCTTATTCCCATGCTCTGTGCTGTACAAACTCAGACTGCTGGACCTCTGCCTGCATTTGCAATTTTTAGGATACCCATAGCAGTAGGGAAAAGAGGACAGCACCCTTTTGAGAAATTCCTATTGGAAAGCACAGCAAGAATAGACTGAAACACAGCCTGGATAAAGCTACAGAGTCCGGGACTGGTGGTTTTAAGATGACACCTAATGGTGTTGAGCAAGACTGCAGCCTAGGTGTTCTGGACACCAGGCCAGGAACAACCTTAAGAGTGCAAACTGTCCTTAAAAGATACCAAACTTAACTGGATCATTAAAAGAAATTTTTTTAAAAAGTGAATGCAGGTGTAACTTCAGCCTATGGCTGGTCTGGGACTGCCTATCCCTCCCATCTCCAGAGATGTCCAGAAAGGCTATAAGCAAGGAGAGAACAAGTAACTGATTGTGCATGATATAGGAAAAAAGTAGGGTAAAAGAATGAAACATTAAAACCATCAAGAGAGACAATATTTGGACAACCTGGTCTAGTAGAAGGTGTCCCTGACCATGATAGGGAGGTGGAACTAGATCTTTAGGTCCCTTTTGACCAAAATCACTTAGTGACTCTATAAATATTTCCAGCAGGAGCAGCTGTAATATATAAGCCCAGGGAAGAATTTTACATGCATGGGAATGTCAGAATTCAAAGCTGATTTTCCAGATCAGGGAACAAACTGGTCTGAGGCTCAGGGGGACCCAAGCAGAGGTTAAACCCATAAGGTTACACTTCTGAGTCTGTCTGGGGCTTTCATGGGGTGCTCTTGGTGGCCAGCTGGATTCCAGAGCCCCCTGTCCATTGCACAAACATATCATGGACCAAGTGGAGGTTGCCAGCTTTTGTGTGGCATATTAAGATGCTCAGATAAGTGGATCTTGGAGCTCTTTAAGGTTTTGGAGAACTAGAGAAAATGTTTTAATTCTGAGGCTTTGTGCCTCAGTTTCCCATCTGAGTTGTATTGTGATGAGCTGAAGTAGAATTCTTTTCAGCACTTTTTCCTTCTCACAGAGAAATTCCTGACATCCTCCAAGTCAGAGATGGGACCAATCTTTGAGCTGCACAGCCAGATTTCACCTGTGTCCCCAGGAAGCTATTTGTGTGCTCCTACCCCAGCCAGGCAGGCAATTTCCAATAATCCAGATTTTTACGCCACAAAAACTCCACGCTTATTTGACAAAAGGGGAAGTTTAGCATTCAGGTCCACTTTGACAAAGGGACAGGAATGGAAGGCAAGGCAAGGCAAGGCAAGGAAAAGTGTGTGTTTGTAAGGCAAGACAAGGTTGAAGGAAGCAAGAAAAGCAAGACAAATGAGAAGTCTGCTGGGCAAAACATGGAGGGTATAAAAAGAGTAAAGTACAGGTGGGACATAAGTGAGGAAGGCAATGCAAGGCGAAGGAGTGGTAGGAAAGGCGAGGGAAGGTTGCCTGAATGTCAGTAAGGCAATTCAAAATTGAGGCTGGCAGGTCAAAGGAGGAGCAAGCAAGGCAAGGCAGGGCCAGGCAAAAAGAGGTAGAGAGGTCACGGGGATGGGTGAGGAGATCGACTGGGGAAATGTTAAGCAGTGCAAGGCGAGGCAAAGTGTAGGTGAACAAGGTAAGGGTAGTGCTATACAGGCAAGGCAGTGAGTGTCCTAAGAGGAAGAGGCAATGAACAGCGAGGTGAGGAAAAAAATGTTAGGCAAGCCAAGGTGGGGATGGGTGAGCAAGTCAATGTAAGGCAATGGAGTGCAATGAAGAGCACAGGAAAGACACCGAGGGTTTAGTAAGGGAATGCAGAGTTGGGATAAACAAATCTAGACAAACCTAAGGAGGCACAAGCAAGGCAAGGCAAGGCCAGACCAGGGAAGATAGGGCTAGGAAGGTGAAGGTGGGGGAAGATCTCTTGAAAGATTGAGTTTGGTATGTGCCTTCCACTCCTCAGAGGGGGTCTCCTGAAATTCTGGCAGTGCCCTTACTTTGGACAAGGTGAGCACTCTCCATGCTCAGTCTTGGTGTGCGGCTGATACAGGCCCAGGCAGGGTCTGCCCAGTAACTGTGTTCTGGCACCTTTGTATGGGATCAGTCCTGGAGGCTGATTGTTTAGGAGGAGGGGATGCCATTTCTTTTGAGAAGTTCCTCTCTTCGATGGGTGCAGTTGGATGGTTTTGGTTGAAATTGTAAGCAGCAAGAGCTTTCTCAGCTGGCACTTTTGTGAGCTGTGTTTTATGCCTGAAGTGTTCAAGTTTGTAGCCACTCTTCGAGAGTGAAAAGACTGATTAGCACAAAGGAGTTCATGTTGAAATAGAGAAATTGAGAATTCAGAGTCAAGCATCAAGAAATGCTTTGACTAAAAGGGGGACTGACAAAAACAGTATTGTTTGCTATAATTTACGGTGCTTACAAGAACACGAGGCTACAAGGTGGGGTCAAGGGCTAGAGTGCGCAAACAGGATGCAAGGACAAAGACACCACAGGATAAGGGTGTCTTCAGATCCCTGAGACCAGGAAAACCGGTGCCAAAGTCCGGAAAATGACCAAAAGACTAAAAAGAGAGTATGTTCAAGGAGGCAAGGTGAAAAGTTCAAACTGAGAGAAAGACTGTTTACTTCATCCCAAAATCCCCAGACAACCACCAGAGCACCCTAAAAGGAACAATGCACGGTCGAAAAGAGGTGTGAAACTAATTTCCATATGAAGCGAGAATAGGAAATGAATATGTATTAGGCGAATTGTGTAGTCCTAGTGTGTAGAGAATAAAAGGAGAGGCGCAGGTCGCCAAAGGTGCTCATGTTTTTGGAGGTGCTATCCCCCATGCACCTCAGCGCTGAATAAATACATACCTACTCTTATAACTCATTTTGTGCGTTTTAGAGAGTTTTTTTGCGCTGCAGTGTTGTCGTTTGAGTGTGGTGCAAATACAAACTTGGAAGGGGAAGATCAGCGAACTCTTTTTTGTCCTGACACAGTTGATTGGAGAGCAGTGACATTTTCAACTTGGATCTGCATTTGGCGTGGATTACAGCCGGGCGAGGTGCACGTCCTATTTTTTTTTTTTATTTTATTTTAATTTTTTTTTATTTTTCCAAGTCAACAGCGCCATTGTGTGGTTGTTTTTATGAGCACTCTCGGTGCCCAGGAAAAAGCCGAGTGCTTTTCCGTCCTGGCACTGTTTGTGTGGGAGCAGTTCAGGTAAGACTTCCATTGTGGATCCCGGCACCTAGAGACTGAAAGGACGTGATTGTGCATAGCGCTGGGAAGGAAAAGGAATTGTTTTATTACAAGTGGTGGCTTTGCAAGGCAAGACCAGGGAGAGGCAAGCAAGGCAATGAGAGTCCTAGAAGGAGGAGGAAATGAAATGTTGGACATGGACAAATGAGAAGGAAGTCAGGTGGGGATAGGTGAGTAAGTCAATGCAAGGCACTGGATTGGTAGGAAGAGCAAAGGAAGAGCATGGGTGGGTCAGGAAGGCGAATGGTTAGGAATGGTCAGGAATAGCAAGGAAACTCAAGGTTTAGTAAGAAAGGCAAGGCTATGTAAGAAAAGAGTAGGCAACACAATGGGTTGTTACCTTTAACAAATGGCCAGGGTGCTCAGAAGTGGTAATAAAACAAAACAGAAACTTTGTAGTCATTTAATTTAGTTTAATTTTGATAGATAAAGGGGTTTGTGTCTGGCTGTTCTGTGCTGCCACCATGAGGGAAAGTTTTCATATAGCCTAGTCTGTGACCCATAAAATACAAAAAGTTAACACATTAGAAAGGAGAATAGCATGCTGCCAGAATTGAACTGGCTGTTGAATGTAATTTATAAATCAGCATGGTACAATTTTTGTGATTAGTAAGAATAATGGTAGAAGAAAGCCTAAAAAAGACTTCTCTGGGAACATTAGAAATTCAGCTCTAGTCCTACTATGCTCTGTAAATTACTTGTGGAACAGCCAAAAGTGTATTTAGCAGTATGTGTTTTCACTGCTATTAAGCTGATCAAATAAAACACACTGAAATTCAATTAACAATATTATTCTATTATTGCTTTTTTATTATTAGTCTTTTCCACTACCCAGTGGCTTCTCAGAAAAATTTCTCCCTTGAGTCTTGGAATTAGACATGCCTGTGCCAAAGGGACTCAACACTGCTTTTTTTTCCGGATCCAGCACTCTCCTTCATCCTTAGAAGCAGAGATTGCCCAACTGGATATGAGCAATGGGATCAATTAGAGATATATCTGAAAACCCCTGCAACAAACACAGTCTTGTTTACTTCAGTGAGAGCACTTACACAAGTAGGGAGCTGAAGAACAGAACCCTGTTGGGGCAGACACCTTTCTCAACATAGTGTTAAATTATTTATTCCAAAACAGTCCCATTTTTCTACTGAAACAACTTGCTTTCTAGAAAATAAAAAGATCTGATTGCCAAAGAAAACAGCAGTTAATGAGAAATTCATGATGAAAAGGACAAACACCAGGAGAAAACTCATCTCATGTTTCATTGTGGAAGGTCTTCATTTTAAAATCATAAAATGCAATGCATAGCTTTGGGAAAATATAAGACCCATAGTGCATTTGTGCCTGTCACCATTCTCAGCTATTGGAAACTGATTTTATCATTATATTTTTTCTCATAATTGTTGTTTCTGCCATAACGAGTCTTGTCTTTTGAAAATATTTTCATGTTGTAAAAGAAACTAAGCAGCATTAGGAAATTTGCACTCTTACTAATTTTGAAACACATGGTATATAAGCTTCACCAGATCATTTTAGAAGTGTGTTTCAGTTATATAAATTTAGGAATAAGGGCAGAGACAGAAAAAGTCAAATGGAAGATGGTTGGGTTTTGAGAATTGACCCATCATGAAAGAAAAAACTTTGCACCTGTGATAATACTGGCCACTCCTTGTTGGGCAGGTAATGGGTCCTTACAATGATCTGTGTTCAAAACCCAAAATAGTTCAAATACCATATGCAGTCATACACTTCTACTATTTAGAACTGGATCCTGATAGCTTTTCTTGCATTGAGTGTGCTATTAATCAGTAAATTCTCCACGAATTCGCCTAAACGCTTGAGGAATAACATATGAGTATGCTTGAAGGTACAAGATTGGGATTACTCTTTTTGAAAAGCAAAATCAAAATATCTCACATCTTTCAGATAACTATCCTGTTCTTCAGAGTTATTATAGGTGTATTACCACCATGTGATAATGGATAAAATATAAATTCCTCAGTAGGAACACTGTCTGTAACCAGAAAACATTATCACACCAGAAAAATGTAGTAAATCTGTTACAGCTCTTTCAAGCTGTGACATAGCACATATTACTACACACACATGTTTATTTAAAAAAACCTTATTAGGACATTAGAAACGTTGTTAATAAAAGGAATACAAGAAGATAGTGTATTTAGGCTTGAGCAGTTTTCCTGGGTGGACACTGTTCTATATTTTGTCAAGAAATTCCAATGATTCAAAATCAACTTGTTATTCACTAAATGGATCTAAATTGGCTTAGAAGATATCACCTCAAAATACAATTGTATAAAGGGACAAGCCGTGGGGTTGCTGTTTCTCTCTGAACCTCTCTTGCTGTTGCTGGTTTTGTGCTATTTAATATTTGAAATGTAACCTGTAAGTCTCTAGAAAATCATTGCTAAAAAAGTTTTCAGTGAACACGAGTGATAGGACAGAGGCCAAGACCAGAAAGGATGAACTCACTGATTCAAATCATCCAGGCAAGCGTGAGCCAAGCAGGCAAAGGTCCTTCCTTTTGGTATGGCACAGTGTAACCATACAACTGGGAGTGGGACTAGAGGTCACAGTCCAGTAGGAGACCACAGTAGCAGGGGTCAGCTGAATATAGCCATTGTGACCTTTGTGTCATTGAGGGTAGAGAGGAATAGACCTGTTTTTTGGGGGCTTGCTTTAATGTCCATTTTAGTACCAGAAATGTCTACAAGTCTGGGGTGCTTCTTGCTGATTAGAAATGAAAAAGCGAAGCTTTACAGTCAGATCATAGATCATGGAATGATTTAGGTTGGAAGGTACTTTGAAGATCATCTAATTCCCACCCTCCTGCCATGGGCAGGGTCACCTTCCTCCGGACCACATTTATCACAGTCCCATCCAACCTGGCCTTGAACATTTCCGGAGATGGGGCAGCCACAGCTTCTCTGGGCAGCCTGTGCCAGGGCTTCACCATCTCACAGGGAAGAATTTGTTCCTAATATCTAATCTAAACCTTCTTTCTTTACATTTGAAACCATTATATCTTTTCCTATTAAATACCCACGGATTTTTTAAGATTAAAAAATATAAAAGCAATGAGTAACTTGAAGAGTCAGTTCCTGCAGGGGGAAGAAGGAGGGATGCAGGGCCATCAGGACACTGTGGTCCCCTCCTCCAGCTGGCCCCTATCCCACAGGCCCCATCCCACAGATCCCATTAGGGCAAGCCCAGCTCAGTTGGGATACTGGTGTCCCCAAGGGCACAACTGATAAATGCTGACAGCAGGTGAAGGTGGGTATTTTCCACTGCTGGGTATTTGCAGTGGCTAGCAACATTCCTGAGCTTCCTTCTAAAATCTCACACAGACTCAGACCAATAGGAAGTTGAGGTAAGTGTTACACACATAACTACCAAACGAACAAACCTCTATTTCAGGTGAGCCATGGTCTTTCTGCAGTCCCACCTAACACTGACCTCATCTGCCTGTATGGCAGTTCTGGTTTTGGCTCACTAAATAATATTTTAATTTATATTTGAATATTTAAATATTTGAATATTTGAATACCTGAATACTTAAATATTTGAAGCTGACATAGGTTTCCTTTTCTATTGCAGCAGCATGTAGTCATTTTCCAGAGTAAATGTCAATAGGCCACAGGGGCACTGGCACAGCAATATGCCTTCCATAAAGCAACAGGAGGCACAAACTCTCACCTCTCCTTTCTGCCCAACTTCTGTAGGCCAGAAATAACACATAATAATCCCTGTGGGCCAAATTGAAAGCACTACCTACAGTGCTTAGACAACAAATGTTCTTAATAACATTTCTGTCTAAACATATGACAAGGAGATCTGCTACTACTGACAACATTTTTCTTTAAGTGAAAAATGAAACCTTAAAGCTTGCCAGTGAAATACCCTCAGATAGGACACATTTTTCTGTCTCTTGTTTCATAAGGGTCATTGAAACTCACATCACTAGAGACTGGCTTGCTCTGTGCCTGGCTGTGGTTGTTTACTGCATTATTTTCTACTCATTTTCAAGAGAATTCTGAAAATTAGGATCAGAAAGACCTTTAGAAAAACCCAAAGGTGAAATTGAAATACAGCCTATGCACATTTTCTATGAGAGCTGGTTCGTGACAGGCTGTGGATAGGTTCCAGAAATTTGAATCGGATGTTTTAAGTTTCTTAATGGCTACACTAGAAAAACATCAAGAACAGACACAAACTCTATGTCTGGTGTCAAATTTTGGTTGCCTTAACAACACTCCAGTCTCAGAGACACACTCTTGGATGCAGACACTCCTTTCCTTCTCTTGCTTACTAACAAATGTTTTTTGGAGTAAGTAGTTAAGGTCCAATACACCTAATGCAGCCCTGTGTGGAGAACTCTGACACCTCACATATCCTAGACAGATTTGTTTCCAGCCTTTCTGTGCTTTTCCCTTCCTATTGACACAACCCATGTAGGGTCACACCCAGGGGACACGAGGCACCCCTGTGGGACCACCTGGCTCCCAAAGAACTGCTATGAAGACAAGGAGCAGTGTGCCAGCCACATCATCATCTGTGGGCACAACTCCTCTGTTAATTTACCCATAATGTGAGAACAGGTTTATAGTTAAATAGGGTGCTCTCTAAAGTACAGAATGAAGGACTACTCCTTAAACCTTATCAGGATGAACAAAAGATTGAAAGCAGAAGGATGAGAATGGACTCATTGATGGACAGGAAACTCTAGCCCAGCAGCCTCAAGGGTCTTTGTGCACCTTTGTTCACTGTGTCAGGTGCTTAAGCACCTTTTGAGTGCAGGGGCACCAAAAAATTGTGAGGGAGCCAGAAACTAAGATAATCCAGTTTTCAGTCCAGGCCCTGCTCAAAAGGCTTCTGGTTAAGAGCCAGCTGTTGCAGGGATCAGAAAGGCTATGTCCTCTGAAAATGTTTTTACCAATATCCAGTTGCTTGTGCTCTGTCCACTGCAGTGCTGCAGCTTGTCTGTCCTCTCTTACCTGAATGCCAGAAGGGATTGTGCCTCCTGAAATCTGTTTCCTTTTAAGTCTACTTGATAACTTCAATTTAGATATAAAACTGGACCATATATTCAAGAGAAAGCTGAGGTTTGCTTACCTCAATTAGTTTCACAGAAATAAAGTTCAACAGAGTGAGTTGCATGGCTTTTATCAGTAGCTATTTCTTCTCTATTTCCACTTGGAAAATAGTAGAGGATGGAAAAGTCTAAGTGTAAAAGAAATCTGCTGGAAGATCTACTGAGTATCAGAGGGAATAGCAAAGAGTTTGAAGGAGGTGATGCTTTCTATGTTTTTTATGGTTTATGTTTAGTTTATGTCTCCATGGCAAAAAAAGATCATTAAGTTAGTTCTCGAGGAGATTATCTTTCAACATTTGAGATGATTTAATTAACATGAATTGAGAACACAGTTTCTTCTACAGCATGCCCTGGAATATAGAAACTTAGAAATAATGTAGGAGGTTTTTTTGGGACACAGTCTAATGGCTGTTTATTTCACATTCTTGAGTACTGCTGGGAGTGCAAAACTTTTTGTAAAATACCTTGCTGGTCTATGTGAAACATGAGGTGCTGAAATTACATTGGTATATTAACAAAATCAAGACAAAAATTACTTTTAAAAAGTTGTGTTGAAATGCTACAAAGCAGAGCATTGCAGCCTTTTTAAGCAGCCAGGCCTTTATCAGTTACATTCCATTTAAGCACAACAAATGTAATCCAACCAACCACCATAAACCACAATATGAACACATGATGGTTATATAACTTGTTTTTCTACCTCTAATTCAGCTGAGTCACTTTCCCATAGTCCTTTTCTACTCACCTGAAGTAACAGTCCTGAGCCACAATTTTACAAGGGTAACAAGACCCTTATTTTCTAAGGTTCTACCTATATGCAATATCGAAACTCTTAATATTTGTTTTAATAGTTCTCTTTCTTCTTGCTCATGCAGTCATGGTATTATTCTTCAGTAAAAAAGAATCATGGAGTTCAGCAGGATCTGAATCCCTCATGATAGACAGGATGGAATGAAAAACCTAAGTGGCCTTATATATAAGGCAGCCTAACTTTGGTCCAGCCTTGGAGAGCATCTCAAATATAAATAAAGAATTAAAAGAACTGCAGGAGAATCTTTGCTCTGAAAAGCCAACATCCCTTCCTTCATAGAATAACTCTTAAATATGCAGCTTTATTTTTTTCCAAAACCTAACATTGTGAATGTAACATGTGCTTTTGTTGATAATCTCCAAACAATACCACATTTACTTCTGTGGTATCAGGTGAAGGAAATTTTCTGGGTCATATATTTGCATGTTGATTGACTACTAAGCTATCACCTAAATAATTAAAGAGGCATTTCCATGTAGTTTGTGACAAATTATTACAAGCAAGAGTAGTGTTGTCAGGGAGCTACCATTTTGTAATTCATTATGTTTCTGGCTTTCCTCTTGCTCTGTATGCATCCTTCTGCAAGTAGCAGCTATTGTGTTGTTACTGATGCATTTTTCACATATGCTCTGGTCTTGTTGTTTGCTTGCAGCAGCAAACATTGCATTTCTGTATTTTCTACATTGTTTCAGAGGGCAGGAGCCTGCAGAGTTGATCTGTTTGATCTGTTAGACAAGCAGCACATTCGCTAGAGAAAAAGTCAGAAGAGAAGGCTATCTTGTAACTCTTATGTAGATAAAAGGAGCTGAATTCTTCTTTAATTATAGCAGGATTCAAGGATGAGCAGTCTCCATGGCAACCTTATTGTCATATGGCATGTGTAAGGCTCCAAGTACCCTATAAAACTAGTTTACCTTTTTAATACACTGACAGACAGGGAAAAAGACATATAAAGGTGTGTTTCAGTAAACGTCAATAGATAGCTGTGTCCATAAATAACCAAGCAAATCTGTGGACTTAATTACTAGGATCTTTTAAATCAGACTTTGTATGTGTAATTTTTTTTTTTTCTTTTATTTGTGGCAATGCTGTTTAGGACCTACATGAGGAATCCAAGGTCAGAATGTCCTTGCATGAGACAATGTTCTCCTCATTCTTATTAACTGCATCTTGAATCATCATTGCAATGGGAGAATAGCTATTGTTGGGCCATTGCTGGGCCCTGTCATACACTATAGCAGGGAACATATCTGCTGGGACAGGGAATTTACTAGAGGTGAGTCAGAACGGAAAACAAAAGAAAACAAAAAACAGAAAACTAAAGTTCTCTTCCCCAGTTTTTGCCAGCAGTGTTTGGGTTCTTTCTTCTTTTCATACAGTCTTCTGTTCATGCTGTAGGCCTCATATCAGTGTAGGGCAAATGGACAGGAGCTGCACTAAACTCCAAATTCAGGAGCTCACGGCCAAATCTGCCATTGGAGAATATTGTTGCATTTCCTAGATACATTGTAAATGGTACATTCTGTGACCCCTGCTGTGCCCTGTATCTTGACCCCTCTCCCCTCCTGGCCACACAGGGCTGGCTGGGATCCAATTTCTCCCCGCCCCCCTTTCGAGACCCTAGAAAAAGTCAGGACCCCTTAGTCTCTGTCTCTTTTTCCTCTGTCTCTTTTTCCCTCTTTTTCCCTTCTTTTTCCCCGCTCTTTTTCCCTCTTCTCCCTTTCTTCCCCTCACTACCCACAAGAAATAAATCCTGTAACCTTATCTGGAAAAAAGGGCCTCTTTTGATATCTTATTTACGTCCATGTGGCTTGGATCCGGGAAGATTTCACCCTAACACCTGAGCTAGCCCGGAGAAAGGGTGAAAACCCCATTTTAGGGTCCGTAAAAGCCACAGTAGATCATGTTTATTCGTGGAGAAAAGTCATGCCTCCCAAATCTGCATGAGTCCTCCGATATTAATTGAGTGGACTAAGCACACAGGCAGGCATCACAGGCTTATGGTCTATTTTATTTTGAGAAGGCTTTCAGCAAGATTTCCTGCTCCCCAAGCAGAAAGATTTTCAAGAGACTCGCTACAGAATAAAAGAAGAAAGTCTTCTAATGGATTAATACTTCAAGGCAGGAAACAAAAAAATAGGAACAAATGACATTTTTGCAAAAAGGAAGAGGTTGCAGAAATTGGTGCCAGGACCTATGCAGTCAAACTTATCCCTGCATGTTCTAAAAATGAGTAGAGAGTGCATAGTCAATGAGCAGATTATACTAAATGTTTCAGGGGAATTGTCAAAAGAAAAAAAAAGGTCAAGTGTGACAAGCTGCAGAAGTTCTTAGAAGAATGATGGGTGAATAAAATGGCATGTGAAATTCATTGTGAGGTGATGCACAGGAGGAAAAACAACCCTTGCTTTGCTTATAGAACGATGGGCTCTGAATTAGCAATTACTGTTCAGAAAAGAGATCTTGGAATTACATTAAATAGTTCAGTGAAAGGTCAGCACACAGCTTGGCAGGGGTCAAAAAGAGCAAATAGAACAGAGAAAAAAAAAGCACAACCATTACTAGGCTTCTGTATAGACTGAGATAGTAGCTGCATCCTCAGTAGGGATGCATACCCTTCATCACCCCAACTCAAGAGAATACAGTACTGGTACTAAAAGAGCAGCACAGATGGTTAAGATGTGGGGCTTCTGTACAAAAGAGAGTAAGCTGAGCAGAACCCTTTGAGAAGCCTGTAAGATAAATGATCTTTATAATATCTATGAATCCATGATCATGCAGAGGTAAATAAAGGATCATTATTCACTGCTTCCCAGTATAAAGATAAAGGGGCATCAAATGAATCATGTAAGCAACAGGCTCAAAGCAAACAGGAGTCACTTTCTTGTATAATTCCTAGCTCAGATATGGAATCCCTTACTGCTGGAGGCTGTGTATGCCAAAAACTTAGTAGGGGTTCAAAAAGAAATTCAGATGCATTCATACAAAAAGGGTCCTTTTGGGTTATGAACAAAATAACTGTGAGGCTCGGACTGAAGAAGCTTTGCAGTGTGATTTTTCCTCTTCCATAGGCTATGCAGTGCATCCCTTTGTAGACACCAGCAGAGACATGGTACTAAAACAGACATCCCCCCCAACCTGGACCTTAACACATTCTTATGTTAAACCGTTAGAACTGGACTAGTAAACATTCAGCAAGTATTCCTCTGGAAAACAAGGACCTGTGCTTCCTATAACAGACACTTAGGCCATCTCAGTTCTGTGTATACTTGCTCTTAGATGATATCAGCCTTCCCTAAAGAGTCTTGATCCTTGAACCACCAATTTAGCCTATTCCCTTCCTGACTGTTGAAGGGTATTCCTGAGCTCCTGGTGCAATTCTTGATAAAAACAATGGAAGAACGCCTTTCAGTGGAAAATTCTCAACAGGTCGGATGTTAGAGGAGAAATCAGTCCTTATCCATTGCCTCTAACTGGCTACTGTCAGTTGTACATGCCATTCCATAGCAAACTCTGAAAAAAATAGTCAAAAGCCAACTGCAAATATACTCCTTGTATTGTGAAAATGTATCTCAGACATGGCACAATCTAGATTTGGACCAGATGAGGGATTAAAAAAATCTTTTAAAACTTTATTGTATGCTTTCCTGATGATGATAATGGAGGGACATTTTACTCTGAGCTTCTCTGTGAGAACTCACACTCTTGGTCACATGGTGATCAAATGACAGGTGTCCAAAGGTGAGCTCTTCAATATGGCAAAGTATTGACCACATAGGAGGGATAGAAAAGCTGCATTCTGCAGTTATGGATTGCTCCAAGGATCATTTCTTTTTCTCTCTTCCCATCCAGTATCTGTATGAAGCCATGGAACCAACATGATAAAGTGCAAAAAACATTTATTATTTCTCATCTTGTAGCCAATTTGAAGAGTATGGACTGGGTGAGTAGACTATAAAATAGGTGAAAAGCTGTCAAGAGCATTGGACTCAACTAATAGTACTCAGTGGTCCAAAATCTGGCTCTGTCAGCATTCCTAAGGGCTAAGCACTGAACCCAACTCTTCTACATCTCCAGCTGGGCAATGTGGCAGAATTCAGCTTTGTGGGTAACACCAAACCAAAGGTAAGTGGTTGGTGAGGCAAAGAGGAGAGCTGCATGCAGAGAGACCTCAGCAAGTGGAGAAACTGGCTGAAATGACCCTCCTGATTTTCAATAAAGACCAATGCTGCCTTTCACCTGGGATTGAACAATCCTGTGAAAGAGCACAGGCTGAGAACTGCCTGCTCAGGAGGCAGCTTTCCAGAAAAGGAGCTGGGGCTGCTGGTGCTGACAGTTTGAACATGACCAGCAGTGTGTACTTGCAGCAGTGGGGCCAAATCATAAAACTTGCAACCAGCAGCTTGAGAGAACTAATTCTTTTCCTACATGCAGTTCTTTTAAGAGCACAGCTGAAGGACTGTCAAGAGAAACACTAACCCACTTGAGCAAGTCTTGTGACTGATCACTAAGAACACTAAGGTGTTAGTGGACAAGATGTGCGAGGAAAGGCTGAGGGAACTCTGTTCATACTGGAAAAGAAATGGTTTCAGGGTGGCCAGGGCACCAACAGCTTTTTTCAGCCATCTCCTGGGATTTCTAGAAGAGACAGACTTAGAAAGGTCAGAGCAAAAGTACAGGAGGCAATGTTCACTAGTCACAACATGTAGTTACTCTGCTATGTAACAATACCTTATTTTTGCCCTTTTTCTGCTTTTGGGTTTCTTCTATTTATTATTCTTTCATGTTTGGGTAGACACCAGCAATATATACCGTTTATTCAGTCAGGAGACTAGGAAGTCTCCATCTTGGGTAAATACATATTTATTCAAACTTAATAGAGCAAAATTACTCCCACTGCAGCTATTAGTCTATCAGCTAAATGTGTAGTTAAAAGCATACTATGTACTCAGCAGACCAGAATTACAATACAGAAGTTACTCTAGTCTGCCTGGTAAATAGGCAATTATACCTTTTATTCAAATTTTTATTTACCTTTGAAAAGAGTCATTCAAGTTCATTCAATTTGCTGCAGAGAGTATTCCTGTTTATCTTTGTATGTAACAACATTTAATTTATTCAGCTGAATTAAATGTATACTTTAAGTTGTTAGTGGGGTGTGCATAAAGAAATACATGTTATCCATCTTGGCATAAAAGTTTTAGTCATAAAAAAATTTGCATCACTTACCTTCTGCCTGTTGGTGCCACTCTTGGGACTGCTCCAAGCTTCCCAAACCCCTACCATGAAGCCTAAATCATCATTTTGACAGTGATAAAAATCTGCCACAAAAATAATTTGCCTTCATTAGAATGATATACAAGTATATGGTTGTGCATCCTCACTAATGACAAGACAAATATACAATAGCAATACTACTCATACAGCTCACAGTAGTTGTATGTGAAAGCTTTACACTAGAGGAAAAAACATCCCAGCTTTTCCATTTGCTTTTAGGGCCATTTTATGGAATCTTTTATGAATGAAATTCATTCTTATTCAGCAAATACTTGCACATGTTTTCTTCCTTTGAAGTGAACCAACAACTGGCACAGGCTGCCCAGAGAAGATGTGACTATCCCATTCCCTGAAGTGTTCAAGACTGGGCTGGACAAGTCTTGGAGAAAACCTGGTCTAGTAGAGGGTGTCCCTGCTCATGACCGTGGGTATGGAACAAGATGATCTTCAAGATTGCTTCCAACCCAAACCATTCTGGATTCTGGGATTAAGGGTAGGTTTAAGGGCCCTGCTTAAGCATGTTCTAAATCTATAACAATTTTGAAAACATCAAAAATAACAAGTGATCTCTTCTGAATAATTTTTAGAGATTTCTAAAATTTTTATTATAATTTCGTGTGCTATGCATGCAATTTGAAAAATGCCTTAAAATGCAACTTGTATAGGTCATTTTCAAAAAGAATATCCAGAACAACTATGTAAATCAATTAGTCCTGGAGCAGTGATCTGCAAAAATAAACAATCTGATAAAAGTTTTAGATTTTGATCCAGAAATGCTTCTATTCATAAGTTTAACTTTGCCACACAACTATTCCCATACTAGATGATGCAATGAGACTATTCACAGAAATACAAAAAATTAGTTTTTTCATATTTTTAGTTTTGTACTGAAGAGTAATCCCTAACTGACAAATGCCCACTTCATCATATCCCAGATACCTGTAAATGGCTTGCAACAATTAGTCATGTCATTAACCATCAGAAAGAAGAAAAGTAGCTATTTCTGACAAACAAGTAAAATATTTTAATATTACCCTTTCTCAGCATAACCTAACAGCGTTTGTTACAGGTTTTTTGAAAGGCTTTAGTGGAGCACACCATTTAGACAAGAAGCATTTTTGAAACTAGGAGGATGATGGTGGTGCCTTTGTTGTAGAATTTGAGGAAGAGACCAAGCAAGAAACCCTGGCCTCAAGAAGGCAACGAAAAAGGAAACGGACCTTTTAAATACAAGCATATTAAAATCTGTAAAATTCTCAGTTCTGGAAAATGTAGATGATGCTTGTTGGTGACCAGGTTTAAATGCAAAAAAACCCTAAATACAAAATACATATATCTATGCCTCAGCAATGATAAGAAAACACACTGATACAGTGTTATAGTATTGGGCTCAGCAGGTGCTGTTTTTCTCCTCATGTCCATCTCCTCCATTCTCAGGTGAGCCCCCCTTTTATTTAACCTCGTTACAGATAAACTTCATCTTCAAATCATCTTCTCATTGGTCCCTAGGGCCTCGTGCTAATTTTGTGACACACAAAGCAGGTCTCAAGCATTCCATGCATGTGATTGTTTTCCAGCACAGTAAGCCACACGGTCACACTCACACAGCAGTGTTCTGCCAAGAAATGAGATTCCATAGCATCCTTCATCGAGCACACAGTTTAGCAGGGTCCTTAGGGTTAATGTTTCCTTGTTCTAGTCTTGGTCAGGGTGCCAGGTGTTTGGCACTGTTTCCACAATACTGATTCTCTTTCTTCCTCCAAGTAATAAACAGTCTTGGATACATCCATTGATGTTCCAGCTTTCAGATGTGGATGATACCATGAACTATGCATTCTTGTGTGAAGCATAATAGTAAAGACTTCTTTTATCCTGGTATAATAATGGGGGGGAAAAAATCAAGGAAAGTTTAAAGAGCACTTTTTTTCCCACATTCTCTGGTGGCAACTGATGAAGATTTTTCTTCAGTGAATTTTGCTTATGATATTTTTTACTACAGCATGATTTTATCAGCAACCTTTGCATTACAAAAAAAAAAATTCCTTTACTGTCATGGACAAAGCAAAAATATTTTACATTTAAATTTACTACTTTTTCATTTATTACACATGTAGAACTTAAACATTACCATAACCATAGATGATATAAGTTCCCTTCTATTGCAGCTTCTGTTGACAGTATTCAATGTAACATGCAAAACAATAGTGAACTGAACTCTGTGTGGGTAGCTGTTGTTGTCCAGTTTAATTTATGGTTTTATAAACAAGAAATACAAAGGTTAGGAAGCTCACAAAGGAAATCCTTGCCACTTCTAAAAATAACTCCCACTTCCTTATTTCAGCCTTCTGTCTCAGTTATTCTTTTTGTTTCTCATTGTGGCTTCCAAAAAATCATCAGGATTTGATCCTATGATTCAATACTTTCCCAGTTTCTGAGCTTGCATTTATATTTTCATGCAGTTTTCCTCTTCTACGAGCTTTGTGCATAAATATGATGAATCAGATTCTTATTGCTGCAGACCAGTGTAACTGCTCAAGTTCCAGTGGCTCGACAGCAGTTTGCAACAGCGAAGGCTCTCATCATGAGTTCCAAATATAAACGGCATGTCTCAAATATCATCCATTAATTCAGTGGGTGTTCTTAGTCTGAATGCTAAAGCAGGATTTATCTAATCCTCCATCACACAGATTTTTGGATGGGTTTAATTTGGGGGGGTTTTTTTGTTATCCCAAAAGCCATCATGGTCTGTAAGAACGTCTCTGTCAAGCAGAGTTAGAAATTACTGTTTCCTGAAGGGGTCACTCCTTGACTGCTTGTCATACAGACACAGATATTATGTACCAATAGTATTGCCTTTAGGAAGGAAAAACAGTATTTCTATTGCAAGTTATGGTTACGAACATATATATTTTATATATGTCAACTTATTTTTTAATGTTTTAGTGAAATTGGTTGTGGTTATGTGGTGTAACGCAGCTGTTAAAATGAAGCACTCAGTTTTTTATTTAGGTAGAAATATTTTCTGTTTTGAATAGAGAAAATAGTAATCATTGTGTGCCGATTGTCTGTGAACCTGAATTGACAATCACTTTATTGTAACTAATGACATGTAAATTTTTGCATTGGTACTGAAGTATATTTGAGATTATTTTTATTCATTGCTGCCTCTTTTTTCATCCACTTTACATTACTAGCTGAGCATACAAAATTAAGAGACCAAAATTAAGAGATCTTTGGAGATTTTCAGGAGAAGAATAAATTAAAAATAACCTTTTGCAGCTTCAGTTTTCCAGCTGATTTTCTTGAAGTGACCCTCACAGAATCACACAATCAATTAGGTTGGAAAAGTCCTTTGAGATCATCGAGTCTAGCATATGACCTAACACCAACTTGCCAACCTTTGACAGGATCTCCAGACACAACAAAGGAAAGAAGTATGTGCTCATTATATATGTGGTGTCTTGCATAGACATCTGGCCCAGTTTTGCTCTCAGAAAATCATCCAACTAGAAAAGTTTAAAATAAGAAGGGAAGCAACAGTTTCACTGCTGTCAGAAGGCAATCCTGCCAATTCCCAAGTAAGAACAAGATAAGAAGATACCAGGAGCAAAATGGGAGCATGAGTGCATAACAAGGTGGCTCCTTGTGGAGAAAACTGTGGTTTAAGGTGTTTGCAGGACTGAGCTCAGTTACAGTTGTCCATAGCCACAAAATATCATGGTTTTTTATGAGAATTGTCCTGAGCTGGTAGGAGAGTCTAGGCAGATCTCCTAAAAGTGAATTATGTCATTCCACTGGCTTGTTCTTGGTAAAATCCCATACCTATCAAATTTGGCACAAGGACAAGCTCAGTACTGAGGAGCTGTAGAGACACAGTTTTCCAACAGAAGAGATTTTTAGTCACTCAGTACCAATACATGGATGTATGTCTTTCCTTCCTTCATCTCCCACCTTCCTGGGACCATAAATTAGCCTGCACAGAGTACAGCTTTCATGATACAGTTAGGACAAAGTCCTGTGCTGCAACAGTTTTCACATGCTGACCTCTGTGGTCTAAATAGGAGAAAGAACGTCCCTACAGGGGAGGGCTGAAGTACCTGATGAAATGTTGTCCCTCCTGCATCCAGTGTACTTGGATTAATACAGGAGCAAAGAGCTTGCTTTTCCCCTTATAGAAAATACTTAGTAATGATATCTTGGGCAATCCACTATGTGATCCATTATAACAGTACATTTCTTGAGAGATGCAAATAAATTTAAATGTACATGGATATGCCTTCTCTTCTGACTGAATTAGTAATCACTTTGCTGAACTCCTTAACAATCCAATTTACCACGTCTTTCATCATATTGAAAAGAATTCTTTCAGTTCCAAAATGGAACTGAAACGACTTGATTATAATGGCCCCTCCCTTATGATTATATGCCTGTGCTGTTCCAGCCCTTTGCTTTTCAGCTCCACATCTCGTGTTGCCACATGCTGAACTCTGCTGAATACAATTAACAGCTGTTATGCTGCTGGCAATGGGGACATTGCATGCAAGCTGCCTCCCAATGAAAAAGAAAAACTTTAAGAAATGTTAAGAGATTGAAAACCTCTCATCACCAAAGTTAAGGCTTACCATGAAGATGGTATTTTAAGCAATGGGCCATTGCTTGAAAATGGATTACCTGAACTCTTATGGTAGCTGTTTTCCCTTCAAAAAGTATTCTTTAAACAGAAGCCTCTGAGCCTTGATCTCTGTCAGAGGGAACAGGACCTCCAATGACCCAAGAGTCTGGAAAGAATAAAGAAAGTACATTTGTCATTTGTTAGACATACTGTTATTAATGGTATTTTTTATTTCTGTTAATAGCTCCTTCATTCCAGTAAGACCCTCTTATGGCAAAAGTCTTTGTAAGACATTGTGGGGCATTTCTCAGAAGGGTAAGCTTTAATCTTCCATTTTTTATTCCTTGGCACTTACTTTTGAATCCCTGCACTTTTCTCTGTCTCTGGCCCCAAGACTTGAAGACTGTCAACTATGAGAGATCTCAGGATTAGGGGAGGAAGCCTGTGTCTGCCTCACAGAAGAGCCAGAACACAGTGCCCATAGAGAAAAGCATGGGAAGAGTCTTTGACGAGCTTTATTCTCTGAATCCAATGGCTCCTGTGGAGACTGTCTCTTAGCCTTAGTAAGAAGCACTGGGTCTCCACAATGAGCATCTTGTGCTGCTCTTCCACCCAAAGGCCAGACTGCCAAGAACCAGAACAAACAATTCTGGTGTTTCCTGCTGTGGCAGAAACAGCTCAACTCACCCTTCTGAAATAATCCCACTGTAAGGTCTTGTGAGGCTTGGAAGCGGGGTTAAGGCTTGTGGTCATCCACCATCCAGCCAACAGAACAACAGCTTTGTGAAGAGGATACAACTAGGCTGTGTCCCTTATCCTCTTTCTGCAAGATCCAACCACTCTGTAGTAGTAACATGGCTGATAAGTATGAATTCTGCACTGCACTTCAGTTTCTTTTCTCCAGCTTCACTAAGCTTCCCCATGGATTTTTTTGTAAGTTTGCTTGTCAGAACTCAGATTCATTGCCTATCTATACATGAGCACATTTGTGTGTCTGTGTGTGTGCATATAAAAATATCTGGTGCCACAGGACAGAAGGGACATTGACCTGCTTGAGCCAGTCTAGAGGAGGCCACCAATTAGACCAGAGGAATGGAGAACCTCTCCTGTGAGGAAAGGCTGAGAGAACTGGGATTGTTCAGCCCAAAGAAGAGAACGCTGTCAGGGCCACCTAATTGTGGTTTTCCAGTACCTGAAGGGAGCTGATAAGAAGGATGGAGAGAGACTATTTTCAAGAGCATGGAGTGACAGGATGAGGGGGAATGGCTTCACACTGCCAAATAGTAGGTTTAGATTAGATATTAGAAGGAATTTTTTTCCTATGAGGGTGGTGAAGAACTGGTACATGTTGCTCATAGTTGTGGATGCCACATTCTTGGAAGTGTTCAAGGCCAGATTGGATGGGGCTTGGAGCAACCTGGTTTGTGAAGGATGTCCCTGCCTATGACAGGGGGTATGAAATGAGATGATCTTCAAGGTTCCTTCCAGCCCAAATTATTCTATGATTCTATGATACATATGCATACATATGATGTATGTGCACATATGTGTTCATTTAGCATATTACTAGGAAACCAACATATTTATATCTTTTATGTGCTGGGGTTTTTTATTTCTGTGTTCAGCCAGAGTACGATGGCAAGGTATGGCCAGTTTTGTCTTAACTTTCTCATCAGAACTTGAGGATGAAACCAGTCTAATATTTGTAGTGCTGTATTCAGGGTATCTTTCATGACTGCCCTTAAAGGAGAAGCTAAGGATCATTTAGATTCAAATCCTGATACTGTCACTGACTTTTCATAGTGGATTACAAAAGTTGTGTAATGCAGTTTCTCCACTTTATTTCCTTACAGTTCAGGAAACAGAACACCACTGTAAGAATATTAAATAATTCCTTATATTCCAACATTCTCTACTTCAAGGGGTCAATACAATTTGCTTGCATGGGGCATTGAAAATAGGATACACAAGTTGTTCAGCTCAGCTTTCTTTGGGAAGCTGAAAAACATCTAGTGATTGTAAAGATGTGTTTTGTCCCTGCATTTTATTAATACAGATCACTTGTTTCTATTGCCAGTTCTAGTGATTTAGCAAGCTGCCTAGGTGCTAATGAAATACAGTGTGCACAGCAATTCCAGTGCTACTGGTCAGGGTGATGAGCAACATTGCTGAATACACATGGTGCTATCTTGGCTCTTTTCTCTGCCTCCAACTTGAATGAATTCTACCCTGATCCTAAACAGTTGTCATCTGCTTTAACCAAAAAAATTAGAACATTTTGTTTTGTTTTTCAATGAAAGCATTGTGCCACTTCTGAAAGCATCCTTATGTAAGACAAACAAACAGTGAAATATTTTCTTCCACATCCTGAAGGTGCTCAAGGAAGAGCAATTGCATTTTGACTAGAGCAATTCTAAAGCTCAGGCTAATAAACGTGGTCACCTTCAGACGTGTGGATTTGAGACCTTCACAGTTGTAGAATTACAGAATCACAGAATTAATTAATTGGAAAAGACCTTTGAGTTCATCAAGTCCAACCTATGAACTAACACCACCTCATCAACTAAACTATCGCACTGAGTGACACGTCCAATTTTTTTTTTAAGCACATCCAGGGATAGTGACTCCACCACCTCCCTGGGCAGACAATTCCAGTGCCCTGTCACTCCTGTGAAGAAATTTTTCCCAATGCCTAACCTAAATTTCCCTGGTACAGCTTGTGTCCTCTCATTCTGCCAGTGGTTGTCTGGGAGAAGACACCAATCCCCACCTGACTACGGCCACCTTTCAGGGAGTTGTAGAGAGTGATAAGGTCACCCCTGAGCCTCCTTTTCTTCAGGCTAAACAACCCCAGCTCCCTCAGCCATTCTTCATAGGACTTATGTTCCAAACCTCTCACCAGCTTTGTTGCCCTTCTCTGGACACATTCGAGCATCTCAAGGTCCTTCCTAAACTGAGGGGCCCAGAACTGGACACAGCACTCAAGGTGTGGCCTCACCAGAGCCAAGTACAGGGGAAGAATGACCTCCCTGCTCCTGCTGACCACACTGTTCCTGATACAGGCCAGGGGCCATTGGCCTTCTTGGCCACCAGGGCACACTGCTGGCTCATGTTCAGCCTGCCATCAATCAGCACCCCCAGGTCCCTTTCTGCCTGGCCACTGTCCAGCCACTCTGTCCCCAGCCAGTAGTGCTGCAGGTGGTTGATGTGGCCAAAGTGCTGGACTCACCACCTAGACTTGTTAAGTTTCATGTTGTTGGATTCAGCCGATCTATCCAGCCTATCCAGGTCCCTCTGCAGAGCCCTCCTACTCTCCAGAAGATTGACACATGCTCCCATCTTGGTGTCACCTGCACATTTACTGATGGGAGACTCAGTCCCCTCATCCAGATCATCAGTGAAGATATTAAACAGGACTGGCCCCAGCACAGATCCCTGAGGGACACCACTTGTGCCTGGCTGCCAGCTGGATGCAGCACCATTCACCACCACTCTCTGGGCCCAGCCATCCAGCCAGGTCTTAATCCAGCAGAGTGCTCCTGTCCAAGCCATGGGCTGCCAGCTTTTCCACGAGTTTACTGTGGGAGACAGTGTCAAATATTTTGCTCAAGCCCAGGTAGAAAACATACACAGCCACCAGGTGGGTCACTTGGTCATAAAAGGAGATCAGGTGGTCAAACATGACCTACCCCTCTTAAACTCACACTGGCTGGGTCTGATCCCCTGGCCATCCTGCAGGTGCTGTGTGATGGCACTCAGCATGACCTGTTCCATGATCTTGCTGGGCACTGAGATCAGGCTGACAGCCTGTAGCTTGCTGGATCCTCCTTCTGGCCTTTCCTGTGGATAGGCACCCAGCTTCCAGTCATCTGGGGCATCTCCAGTGAGCCAGGATTGGTGATGATGGAGAGTGGCTTCACGAGCTAATCTGCCAGCTCCCTCATCATCCTATGATGGATCCAGACTGGGCCCATAGACTCGTGAGGATCTAAGTGGCTCAGCAAGTCTCTGACTGCTTCCTCCTGGGGAGGGAACTATTCTGCTCCCTGACACCATCAACCAGCCCAGGAGGACACTTGACCTGAGGATAACCTGTCTTTTTGTTGAAAATTGAGGCAAAGAAGGTGTTAAGTACCTTTGCCTTTTCCTCGTCTTCAGATACTAAATTCCCTCCCACATCTAACAGAGAATGGAGGTTGTCCTTGCTCTTCCTTTTGCCATCAATATATTTATAAAAATATTTTTACTGTGCTTCACAAAAGTGGACAGACTGACTTCTAACTGGGGTTTGGCCTTTCTATTTTTTCCCTACATGACCTAACAACTCCCTTAAACATTTCTTGAGATACCTGACCCTCCTTCCAAAGGAGATACACCTTCATTTTTTTCCTTAGGTCCTTCAAAAGCTCCTTGCCCATCCAGACTGGTCGTTTTCTTTGTCAGCTCATCTTTTGGCACATAGGGGCAGTCTGTTCCTGTGCCTTCAAGATCTCTGTTTTGAAGCATGTCCATCCTTCCTGGACTCCTCTGTTTTTAAGGGCTGCTTCCCAATGTATGCTCCGAAAAGTCTCTTGAATAGGCCAAAGTCTGCCCTACGGAAATCCAGTGTGGAAGTTTTATTGATGCCCCTCCTTGTTTCACCAAATATTCGAAACTATAATTTCATTGTCTCTGTGCCCCAGACAGCCTCCAACCACCATATCTCCCACCAGGTCATCTCTGTTTGCAAACAGCAGGTCTAGCACAGTCCCTCCCCTTGCAGGCTCACTCACCAGCTGTCACAAGTTGTCCTACACACACTCTAAGAACTTCCTGGGCTGTCTCTTCTCTGCTATGATAAGTTCCCAGCAGATGTCTGGCAGGTTAAAGTCACCTACAAGAACAAGGGCTTCTGATATCGAAACATCCTCTAGCTCCTTGTAGAATAAATCATCCATCCCTTCATCCTGATTAGGTAGTTTGTGAAAGACTCCCACCAAGATGTCAGCCTTGTTGGCCTTCTCCCTGATTCTTACCCATAGGCACTCACCTTAACATCATTAATCTCAATTTGCATGGTGTTGAGAGCCTCCCTAATATACAGAGCCAACCCACCACTTCTTCTCCCTCTCCTGTCTCTTCTGAAGAGCTTGTAGCCATCCATTTCAGCACTCCAGCTGTGTGACTCATACCACCACATTTCCGTGATGGTGACTATGTCACAGCTTTCTTGCTGTACCATGGCTTCCAGCTCCTCTTTTGTGACCCATGCTGCATACATTAGTGTACATGCACTTCTACTGGGCTGCTGATTTCCCCCCTGACTATGGCTTACCACCCTTGGGCTTGTTTCCAGAGAGCCTAGTTGCATCCCCTTCCCCCTTAGAACCTAGTTGAAAGCCCTCTCAGTAAGCCCTGCCAATTCATGGGCTAGAATCCTTTTGCCCTTGTTTGATAGATGGAGTCCATGTGGCTCCAGCAGGCCAGGTGCCATAAAAGTTGCCCCATGATCAAAGAACCCAAAATTCTGCTGATGGCATGAGCCCTTAAGCCACTTGTTGATAATGTGCATTCTGTTCCTTTCATCATTTGTCCCTGTCACTGTAGGGACCAAGTAGAACACTACCTGCTCTCCTGCCCCATCAACCAATCAACCCAGAGCCCTGAAGCCCCTTTTAATTGTCCTGGTGCTCTTCTTTCCAATCTTATCACTGCCAGCCTGGAGTACCAGCAGTGGGTAATAATGAGAGGGCTGAATCAGTCCAGGGAGTATCCTGCTGATATCCCATGCCCAGGCCCCAGGGAGGTAGCAGACCTCCCTGTGGGATGGGTCCAGTCGACATATGGGGCCCTTTGCTCCCTTCAGAAGGGAGTCACTGTGTTGATTTGAAAGTAAAACCAGTGCGAGACTCCAAGTCAGTAATACAATTTAATAGGAGAAAAGAGAAAAAATAAAATACATGCAATAATATAAAAGAAACAACCACCGACAAAGTCAAAAATACAACCTGACACCCTGTCAGTCAGGGTGTTGGTAGCAGTCCGTATAAATGGTGGCTGCAGTCCTCCTGGATGACAGATGTGATTCAGTTGAAGCAGTGCTCCTGTAGAAGGTGAAGTTTTCCTCCGAAGATCCAGCGATGATGTGGAAATGGTCCGACTTTCCTCTGGGATCCAGTGGAAAGGTCTGCCCTCGCGTCCCAAACCCCAGTTTTTATCTAGGTAGGAAAGGCTTGGCTCCTGCCCCTGGCTGGGGCATCTCCCAATGGGATGATGTAATCTTATCAGTCACACAATAGGACTTAATGGCCCATTAATGGAATATATCTCCTGGAGGAAGGATGGGTTGTGAAAAGATAACGATGATCATCCCCCCTGATTTTATCAGATGGTACATCAGCAGAGGATATTTCCCACAGAGATAAGGATCACCACCCCTCCTACATTTTAACAGATGGTGATAGAATACACATTTTTACATTGTACCCCAGGACAGTCAACTAGTAAGACTACACTTCTTTTCTTTTTAATGCTAGAGGTAACGATCTGTCTGACAGACAAAGTGTAATTGGGAGGCTCTCCAGGCAGATTATTTTCTTCTATGACATCTGGTTGATCATCTGGATCCAGGGCCTCATACCTATTCTGAAGTGGCACCTGGGTAGGTGATAGGGGTCAGGAGGAATTTTTACTAACTCCCTGAGTAGTATGGGAAGAGATGGGATGGAGTTGAGCTGCAGGCTATGGGACGGACCTGCAGAAGCACATGGCAGCACAGAGAGGCTTGTGTCCACCTGACCTTGAGAGGAGGAGGTGTCAAACAGCAGACCCCTACAGGAGAGGAGCCTGCTGGAAGCTGACAGATGGGTGAACAGCACATAATAACCCCAACAGAAGGAAATTTAGGAAGTGTGTTGTTGATGTGGCAACATGGGATAGGTTATGTAGCGAGAATTACCATGTAAGGAAATACTGTGCCCTGAAAAGTGTATAAAACCATCTCATTTCTTTGAATAAACAATTCAGATGCCCTGCTGGTCTAAGTCCATGCCACAGATTCTCTCAGAGTAGGGACCCATTTCCACTTCCCTTCATCTACTTACTAGGTCTCCTCCTTCTGCCTGATGTAAGAGACTTGGGAGTCCTCTGATGCCTAGTGGTCTTCTCTCAGGGATGGAAGGGTGAAACTCCACCAGTCTATTCCCTTTCACTTTCCCTAACAGTCCTTAGTCTTTCTATTTCTTGCTTAAGCTCGGCCACCAGACAGAGATCATTCACTTGTTCACACCTCACGCAGGTGTCTTTTGTACCATCCCCTGATACTATTGACAGGCTCAAACACTCCTTACAGGCAGGATTCTGGACAGATGCATCCTTCTTGGGGGGTTCTGTTTGGGTTGGTACACTTTCTCTAGCTATAGCTTTTGATCGTTTGGAAACCATGCTGGAAAACACCCCAAAACCAAACAGACAAACAAAACCCCAACACAAATAAAAACCTCACTAGTAGGAGGCTGGTTGCAACCCTGCCTGCTTGCCTCTCCTGTGCAAACTGCTGTGCCACGCCCCTGTTTTCCCGCTCTGGGTTGCTGCGCTCCCTACAGCCTTCTTTAAAATCATCTCTGACGGCCAGAGGAAACCCCTCTCAGCGCCTGAATGGTTAACGACAGAACTGTGATGATTATAGTCTGCTTTCTTTCTCTTCTTTATCTCACCAACTTCTCATTTACCACTGCTGTCCCTCATATTAATTTATGTAAGAATTTGAGGTGTAGACACATAGATGAAAAGAATTTTGAAAGGCAAGGCACTGCGTCTAGCTAATAGGGGTTGGGTTCTTTCTTATGTGAGTTTAACAAATAAATGTTAACAAATATCACTCTCCTGTTTCAATACATGGAAATACGATACTGAAGGGAATGACCAGGGCTCACTAGGATATCTGTTGGACTAGTGACATTCCACCAGTGTTTCCATGAGCAGCATGTTTGACTGCCATCCTTTTGGATCAGCCAAGTCTATACACCCCTAGGCTTTAAAAGGAAAAAATAAACTTTCTCTGATCCAGTGGTTCCTCTTAAGTCATGAAATGCTGAGACTGGGAACCACATATATTTTGTTAAGGATTAAAAGGATGTTATTCAAAAGATGGCCTTTCAAAAAGACCAAATAACTATGTTTGCCTAGGCAAATATGTAAGAACATAGCACTACATAAAACATGTGTTTTAACCCTTATAACTATAGACCAGGAACTACAAGATTAGCAGAATAACTATTTTCTCTCTCCTAAATATAGAAAAACTATTTCCTCCTTCTTAAATACTGTTATGGAGTTTTATAAGGGGTTTAGTTGCAGCTAGAACTTTAACTCCAATCTTTTGATGTACTTTGCTATGAATTAGTCATCCTTCAAAACCTCATTCTGAGAAAACGAAATGGTTTTTGGTCCTGGAAGGATTTCAGCCCAGCAGAACCAGATGACACTGCCCTGACATTGTTCTCCTTCTCAGCTTTCTACAAAAGTGTACCATGATGCTGGGAACAGTGGAGAGGGGAAGAGTAGGAGACAAGCATATCTTCCAGCAGATTTCTTCATTTTCAGAGCAGATGGTAGAGCTGGAATGACTGGCAGGACCACAGCTGCACTTCCTCTTCTGGGTGTCTTTACCTGGATAGGGGGTAAGAGCAGCCTGTGACAACCTGTAAGGGGATCTCTTACAGCTGCTTACCCATGGGAATTGGTTAAAGGCTGATAACCCAACATCAGAGGATAAATTTTGTGATTCCCTCCCACTTCCCCTTCCCCTTTAGTTGGAAAAATCCAACTAAAACTTTGGATTGAAAGCTTCTTGTGGATTGTTTTCAATATTAACATGAAGACATATTTTCCTTTGTCAGCCAGACCTTTTAGTCCTTTGTCGAAGGGACAGTACTTGGGAAGTAATAATTAGGATTGAGGAGTGTAAGAAAGGTTCAATCAACTTGTCCCCCGTGGACAGGAAAAAAAAAAAAAAAGGTCCATAAAGTTGTTAAATGCAAATCAATATGGAATTCAAGCATGCTGGCTTAAAACTCTGGGGCAGTTTTACTCAAATTTTGGGGAAATACTGAAATGTGACTTGCCAAGATGTATGCGAAGGGGAGGGAATTGCAAGAGAAGGAATGAGCAACAAAACCTGGAGAACACAAATACCAACAAAGGGGCTTGTCTAGAGACAGGCTGGCATGGTGATCAAACATGATTAAAATCAAAAGGCTGGAGATGTCAGAATTTCTGGGAGTTGTCTCCAGATCTTAGTCTCCTTTATCTGCTATTTTTTGTTCTTTTACTACTAATACTATCCATTGGCAAAACTGTATTATTTTTTCAAGCCTTTTTTCAGACACAGTTGTGGCCTGTGACTGGAGTAAGACAGAGGAAGCAGATGCAAATCTTTTGAAATTAAATTACCTACCTGGTCTATGTGTTAATCTGAGCAGCTACATTTAACTGAAATTTCCTTTTATAGGTTTCATTTGGGCTGCTGTATAAACTAAAAGACACATACTGCAGGATAGTTAAAAACATGTAAAGTTGTTTTTTCTTTGTTGACAAGCAGGTTCTGGCATACATTTGGAAAAAAAACCAAAACAGCTGTCTGTTGATAAACACCAGCTTTCAAGTGATTTGGTGTGGTGGTTTGAGTTTTGTTGTTATTGTAAAATAGCTGAATCCTGAAAAAAGTAATTCATTATATGTTTCTGTGTCAGCCTTCCCCTCCGAGCTGCCAACAGCAGGAAACCTTTTATGAGCAGAAACACCTGTGGATGTTTCTCATTTTTTTGTGCGCATATTTCAGCCTTCCAAAGCACATTCTTTAACCTGCAGCTCTTGATGCAAAGTCAGAGCTAACCCTTCTGCTTTGTGACACCACAAATACTTTGGCCTTTGGGCCCCATCTGTGGAAATTTTTACACGGGGTGAGTTATGGCAGCATTTAAATAGTTATCAAAAATCACTCTTGAAGAACACTTAGGAGCATTGTTCTAGCCTGGTCACGGAACATATTTATTGCATATTTTATTAAACACTCGGTGGCCCCACGGCATCCGAGCACTCCCAGCCAGGGCTGGCAGCCCCTTCACCAGCACGAACCGCGTTTACAAACAGACCCGGGCTCTGACCTCCCTTTACAAACTACCACAGTTTCAATCCCACTTTAAAGACACTCTCGACTTTAACCAGGGTAGGAGTCCGCCCGAAGACCGCATGGCCAAGGCGGCGCGACCAACACCGGCACCGCCTTGCGAACCGCTCCGGGTCCCCCCCGCGGCTGCCGAGTGGGACAAAGGCGGCGGGAGGCAGAAACGAGAGGGGCCGGGGAAAAGAGAGGCAGCCCCCAGGCGCTGCCGGCCCGGCTCGGGGGCGGTGGCGGGGGACAGCAGGCCCGCCTGGACCCCGCCCGCCCCTCTCCTCCCCTCCTCTCCTCAGTGCGGCCCGCCCCCGCCATGAGGCGGCTCCGTGCGGGCGGCCGGCATGGAGCGAGCGGGCCGGGCGGAGGGGTGCCCCGCCTGGGGGGTGCTGCTTCCTCCCCTCCTCCTCATCCTCCTCCTCCTGGCAGGTCATCGGGGCCGGCGTGGGGCGTGGGGCGCGGGACGGGCGCGAAGCCGCGGGTGTGAGCGGGGCCGGTGTTGTGGGTCGGATGTGGGAGCTTGAATTGGCCTAAGGAGTTTGGAAGGGGTTCCCTGGGGTGTCCCAGCACAGCGCTCCCGGGCAGGGTGTGGTGTGCGGGAGCTGCTCTCTGGCTGTAGGGAGAGTGAACCTCGAGAAGACAGGACTGGGAGAGGACCTCATTAACGTGTATAATTATCTGAAGGGGATGTGCCAAGAGGATGGAGCGGAGGCTCGGTGGTATTGAGCAGCGGAGCGGGGTTTGTGTACAATGTGCAGAAGTTGATGCACAGGAAGTTACACATGGTCGTGAGGAAAAACTTTACTATGAGGATGTCCACACAGTGCAACAGATGGCCCAGAGTGGTTGTGGAGTCTCTCTGAACAGAGATGCTTAGGATCTGTCTAGACGCAATCCCGTGCCGCATGTGCTCCAGGATGATTCACCTTGAGCAGTCGGTTTGGACCAGATGATCCCCTGTGGTCCCTTCCCTCCTGACCCATTCTGTGAACCCACCTGTGTGGGATGGACCTATGATGTGCAGGGTGAAGGCACCTTGGTGCTCTCCTGCCAGGGCAGAGCCAGGAGGTAGCCTGGCACAGCCAGAGCCATGAGTACTCACGCCAAAAAAAGAGGTGACATTTCAAAAACCTGGAGCTGCTGGCACGGGGATGTGCCAAAGCCTTGGTATTGGGTAGTCTTGGGATAGCAGTCGTCCTGCATTGCTGCTCCCTGTGGAAGTGCCTGTACAGCCGATGGGTTGCTGTTCTCCTTCTGGAGATGAGTGTCCTGCTGGCTGCCCTGATTCACTTGTTGGTGGGGCTGGTTGGCAGAATGATGGATTGGTTGTTCTGTTTTTTCGTGTGTTTCTTCAATCCAGGGGTCATGTCACAGGGTTAGGGTGCATCTGCCTGGGCTGACCCATGTGCTGCATTGCACAGCCTTCTCCAGCCCTCTCTTGGTGCTTGTTTTGAAGCAGAGACCAAGCGTGAGCAGGTTCAGAGAGCTGACCTGCTAAAATCCTGTGAGCAGTCAGGCTGTGAGATGGGTCAGCAGCATGAGTCAGTGAGCTAAGGAGTCCCAGTGCAAGGTGGGAACTTGTACCCACTTGGGGCAGGAATGGCAGCATGGCAGAAGCTGAGGTGGGGCAGGGTTGCCTGGATCCCAGCACAACAACCAAAAGGGTCAGCATAGATGAAAGGCAGTAATGGCAATGGGAGAATTAGAACTCTCACGTGAGTTGCAGCCTAGGAAGTGTGAGCTACAGTACATCAGGAATGCAGAAGCATGGTTTGCCATCTTTGACTTCAAGTCTCTACCACTGCAGTATGTGACCAAACAGGTCACCAAGGATAATGGTGTATGGGACACAGAGCCTCTCTGAATTTATCCAGACTGCAGCTGAAGCCTTGGATGGTGATCCTTGAAATGGGGAGGATGATCCCCAAGAATGTTTTTACAGTGCAATGGAAGTACAGGGTTATCTTCTTGGGGGAACCTGATTTAGGGCTTTGAAAACACTAAATGTCATGACAGTACAAGATGTTGATATTGTCAAAATAGCTTCTCTCAGGAATGAAAAGGTATATGGTATCCCGTGTTTCTTAATTGTAAAGAGTTCTCTTACTGTTGTTTCACAGTTTGCTTTGTCCAGCAGAGCATTGTGCCTGGGAACACTTGTGGCCTCAAGTGCCCCCAGAGGGGCAGAGAAGGCATGCTGGCCCCTGTGCCAGGCACTGCCATGCCACGCTGGCCATGGCCCTGGTTCTGGAGCACAGCGAGGGGAGCTGCTGCCAGATGGCAAGGGGGAAGGGAGCCCCGGGCAGCTCTGATTTGCACCCCAGGCTGAGACTGGGCAGGGACTGGGGGAAGTAGCCTGTTCCCAGACAACTTCCTTCCCTCCTGCCACCCTCCGTATCAACAAGACAGGCAGCCCAGACTCAGGTTTCTTCTGGACTCGTTGCTGGAATGGAAAAAGTTGGTCTGTGGTGCCTTGGCATTTCAAAATGTTCTTTTTCACTTTAAAGGATTAAATATAAGGAAGAGCTGATATGGCCAGCTACAGAATGCCCCTATGGAAAACACCTAATTCTGAAATGCAGAACGAGTGGGAATGGGCTGCCATTGGGATTACAGAGGCAGGTCACACCTCAAGGGCAGTTCTGTGACTGTATGAAACTGTTAGATTGCATTTTCTTCAAAGCTGTGCTGTACAAGATTTTGATGTTTAACCTCATGAGTATTATTTTTATTCAGCAGAAGATTGTTTGGCTCTGTGTGATAATGACTGCAAAGCTTACTGCTGTGATGGGACCACTCCCTACTGCTGTTCATATTATGCCTACCTTGGGAATGTCTTTTCGTGAGTATATTTGCACTTTAAAAAAAAAAGGGTCCTGTGTTCATGAACTCAGTGTAAATTTGCTGTAGCAAAACTATGTTTTGGCAATAAACTGAGGCAGGGTCTGGGTTTTTTGGTTTAAGTTTGGTTTGTTTTTTTCCTTGCTGATAACAATCTTCAGTATGCCTTTGAGGTCTGTGTTACATGTAATTTTGAAACATACCAGAAAGCTTGCTAGAACTGTGGGTTCTATCCTTAGTTTGTGTACAAGAATATAATTTCTGGAGCTAAGCTTTAGAGATAGTGAGAACTTTGTTTCAAGCTCTTGAGCTAAAATGATCTGTGAATAGAAATCTTGTGTGTTTTGTTGAAATGGTTTTTCACACTGAGTCAATAGTGA